>CM060972.1:96324604-96372104 GCA_030765045.1 Tenodera sinensis | reverse complement strand
ACATTAAAATGGCAATAAAAATGGAGACTCCACTCGCTTCTACTGCTGATTGCGAAGTTCGCACTGTAATCCGTTTTTTGACAGGAAAAAATAAGTGTGCAACTGAAATTCACCGCGAATTGTGCAATGTTTATGGTAAAGGTGTTATGTCAAGACAAATCTTTCCTCGTTGGCGCCAATTGTTCATTTAAGGGAGAAGAAGATTAAACGATGAACAACGAAGTGGCCGACCCTCCACTTCCTGCGCTCCGGATATTGTTGATGAAGTTCGAGGAGTCATAAACACCAATTGGCACCTTACACTTGATGCCGTTTTGTTTGAACTTCCTCCTTACATTGAAATAAGCCGTGCATCACTTCACAGGGTTATTTCTGAGGATCTGTGTCTATTGAAAGTGTGTACAAGATGGGTTCCTCACAGGCTTTCAGAACAACACAAGGAGCAGAGAGTTGACACTGCATTGCAATTGTTGCAATTTTTTGAGGATGAGGGAGGTGGTTTATTCGACAGAATAGTGACCGGGGACAAAAAATGGATCCATCACTGGACACCGGAATCCAAAAAAACAGAGTATGGTGTGGAAATGAAAGGATGAGGCAATACCAAAAAAGGCAAAAGTTGCATCGGCTGGCAAGGTCATGGCAACAATATTCTGGGATTCAAAGGGAGTACTGTTAATCAATTATCTGCCCCGTGGGACCACAATGACAGCTGCTCGCTATTGTGAGGTGCTGAGAAAACTCAGAAGGGCTTTGATTCAAAACAAAAGGAGGAGAAAGTTGAGCAAAATAGTTTTTCTGTTCCACGATAACGCCTGCCCACAATCTGCTCGTGAAACTCAAGTCCTGTTTGAGCAGTTTTGATGGAATGTTTTCGGTCATCCACCTTATTCACCTGACCATGCACCGAGTGATTACCATCTTTTTCCGGAGCTGCAGCAACATCTTGGGGAAAGGCGCTTCGTAAATGACGAGGAACTGAAACAAGAAGTGGAAAGATGGCTATCCAGTTTGGTGGGAGAGTGGTTTGACATTGGGTTAAAAAAGCTGTTACCACAGTATCAGAAATGTATTGAGGTTTAAGGAAATTATGTGGAAAAATAGGTACTGAAATGTAACTTTCAAAATTTACCCTTTTTAAAACATTTAAACGTTTTGTTATTTTTTTAAAAAATAGTGCAAGTTACTTTTGAGATGCCCCTCATAATATTCTTACCTTATATCTTGTGTGCAAAAGTTATCACAAATGGGAATCACCAAGTCATGTTTGCACAGCATATTCAAACGCTCCCTGTTGTAGTGCCTCCTTCCAGATTTACAATTGATGAGATTGTGAAGAAATTCAAAACCACTGATTCTGTGGGAAAAAAAATGAAAGCGTAAACTTACAATTTTAACAAAGGAAAAGTTAGACGAAATAGGCACATGTTTTGAACGCTCACCACCCAAATCCACCCTAAAATTAGCACAACAGGTGGAAATTTCAGAGTTTTCTGCACATAGAGCAACTAAATTCTTAAAACTAAAACTGTTTAAGTGTACAAGTGTCCATGCTTTAAAACAAGGTGACCCAGTATTATGAATGCATTATTTTGAAAGGCTTCTTTCATCAGTGAATGACAGTTTAATTGATCCACAGCTTCTGTTCTTTTCTGACGAGGTATGGTTCCACCTGAATGGTCGTGTCAGCACTCATAACAGTTGGTGCTGGGCCTTTGAGAATCCCATCACATTCAAGAAATCCCTCATTATGATCAGACAGTGTGCTGTTAGTGCTAGACGTGTAATCGGTCCAATATTCTATGAGCAGACTGTAAATGCAGAGAGATACCAAAATCACATTTTGACTCCATTTTATCATGAACTGACAGAAGAAGAAAAATCAAATGGGTGGTTTCAACAAGATTCTGCTACTGCCCATACAGCAGAGAAGTCCATGACTAAAATTAGGGGTTTGAAGTTAGAGTGATTAGTGCTGGTGTATGGCCCTCTTGCTCCGCCGATCTAACAGTGTGTGATTTTTACTTGTGGGATAACCTGAAAGACAAAGTTTATGAGACAAATCCTCATGCATTGGAAGAACTAAAACAAAATATTAGAAATGAAATTGGAAACATTAAAGTGGCCCAACTTAATTGTGTGAATCAGAATGTGTTCTCCCAATATAATGCTTGTTTAGCCAAGGGTGAACGAGATTTCCAGCATCTTCTATAAGGTAAGAGTATTATACATGCTTTATGTGCGGAGTTTATGTAGGAGCAAAGCTGGCTGTGGCACACCCAATCGTGCACAGGTGAAATGCTGTGCACCCGCTAGGTTTTAAATGAAGAACTCTGTACAATATTGTTGTCTAAAGTTGCATAAAAACTTCACCACTTAAAGAAAGGAATTATTTTTGCTGTAAAAATTATTGCAGATTCTTCAAATCCAAAAGTAATTCTATAATACTGGTACGGGAGGTTTATCATACATTCATACAGTAATCATGAAAACTTCATATGTTTAGCTTGAATAATTTTAGAGAAAATGGTACATGAAGTATGAAAAATGTAGGAAAGTGAGAAGAAAGTGGCATCATTTTTCTAATCTTACTTTTTCAATTTTAGAAAGCCCCAGGACTATAACTACCTGTCTGCTAGGCTTCATTATCTTCTTTCTTTATCTTTGGCCCTCTCTTCTTCGCTCTGGCTTCTTTGGACATTTCTTTATCAGCCTTAACGACATGATCGAGATTTGATGCCTATAGTGGTTTTGGCTTTTTTATGTTCTGTCCTGGTCCAATGTTCATTGCCTTCATTGCATTGATTCTCTTGTAGCACCCATCATTAAAACGTATTACAGAGTCAGTAACACCAATTTCAATTGTTTTTGCTCCAACAAATACATTTTTGGTACCCTTTGCCTGATGCAGCTGTTAACTCATTTTGGTTTTGAGTCATACCATGCATATATTTTTCAATAATTCTTCATCTGAAAGTTTCTTGCAAATCAGTTGGATTTTTTCAATCACAGCAGTTGACAAGGAATGTTTATGTGCATAGAGCTCCCGACAGGAGTGATCACTGGTAACCACACCATTATTCAGCTCCTGGTGGACAGAGACCATGGGAGGGCTTGTCTTCTGTAGAACATTTATAAAAGAAACCTTTTTGCATTTCCTTTAGACTATTTCAATTATTTGTAATTGCCATTCCATAGTAGTTTTGTATGAATGAATGAATCTGATCAATTTCTGACACACTTCTTTTTGCACTAACAACTGTATTCTGTTCATTGTAAACAATAACAGTCAGCAAATATAATAAATATTTATAGACTAAGAGAGGTAAAACCGGGACTGAAAAATTCAATGCCACAGCTGGGATTTGAACCAAACATTCCCCACACACGGCTTGTGTGTTTGAAAACACCAAAAGTAAGTTTGTTGGCATAAATAAATAATAGTTTATAGACTAAGCTTTGCTTATCTTTGGTATGTTGTGGAAAAATAGGTTTCCTTTGGGTTCACATTAGAAAAAGTGATTGTTCAATGCTGCTAACACCAAGAAAAGGAACTTCCTAAGAGGAAAACATACAAAAAAAGTGTATTTCACAAATGGAAGTCTTATCTTGAGCTGGAGTAGGTGTGGCTTTTCAACATGGAAGCAGTGTAATGATTTAAATCTAGGCATTTAAAACTGCTTAATAATCGCCTAACACATAAATCATATAACAAAGAGTTCAGGAATGTCTGCTCTGTCATATAAGCAAATAAAATTCCATTTTTTGACACTGATAACTATCTACTCCCTTTAAGAAAATGCCACAATCCCCAGGATTATAACCTATAGTGCAAATACACTACATTTATTTTGTAGATTTCGTGTGCCAAATAAGGCTGGTTCACCATAACTCAAGAATGGAAACAAGAATAACAAGCACAACACCATACATTTTGGTTCACAGTATCCTGGAACTAGAATGGTAATACATGAGCGGTAGAATTGGAACTGAAAAATTCAATGCCACAGGCAGGATTTGAACCACAGACCTTCCGCCTTATTGAATTCTCCAACTGATTTGTATTCTTCCCGGCAGACCACAAAGGGAATCTCACATCATAGATAAACACCCCAAGAGCGACTTACAATCGTAAGTACTTTATGTCCCGGGATTAAATAACCTTTAGATGGTATTATTTATTTATGCCAACAAACTTACTGCTGATGTTTTTTTAAACATACAAGTTATGTGTGGGCAATGTTTGAGAGGTAGAATCGGAACTGAAAAATTCAATGCCGCAGAAGGTTTGTGGTTCAAATCCTGGCTGTGGGATTGAATTTTTCAGTTCCGATTCTACGTCTCAAAAAGCGGAAGCTTTGTGGTTTAAATCCCGGCTGAGGCATTGAATGTTTCAGTTCCTATTCTACCCCTCAAAAAGGTGAAGGTCTGTGGTTCAAATCCCAGCTGTGGCATTGAACTTTTCAGTTCTATTTCTACCTTTCAAGCATTATATTAAATTGTAGTAAAGCCCCTGACAAAATACTTTTCCATTACAAATTAACAATTGTAGTATCTTTCCTTTTTCAGGCTCCAGAATGTGAACTAGATACTTCTACGGCTTTTGCACCTTCTTTAGAATGGCAGCAGTGTCAAGTATCTGATTTCTCAGCTGTACGTCAGGAGTTGGCAAGAATCAAAGCATCAGGAGTACATAAATCAAGTGTGCCATTGGTGAGATTATGTTACTGCTTAAAATAACTGGAGCTTTAAATGCAGAAAGAGGAAAAAAGGAATCCATAAATTTTAATTTTACAGGAAGAACATGCACAGACTGGCCCCGTAGCACAGTTAATAGAGCTGTGCTGTGCAAGGGGTCCCGGGTTCGATTCCGTGCAGGGGGGTGGGAATTTTTCTCCAGCCAGGATTATTCCTCATCCTTCCCTGAGTCTGGAACTATAATGGCGGAGCCATGGCTGAGTGGTTAGACTGTTCGCCTACCACCTAGGCGGGACCCGCATGCGGTATTCGTGGTGGACGAAGCGGCATCTGGATGGGTTTTCTCTGGTTTCCCCCGCCATTCACACCAATTGCTCCATTATCACCCTTCAAACCATCCATTTCTCCTGCATCCTCTTCCTCACTATCATACCTGGTGCTTGACTGACCACCTGCTTCCAGTTCTTCACTCCGTCTCGTGCAGAGGTCCCTCTGCTCCCCGACAGGCATCTGACCCTAGGCACTAACTTGTAAGTCCTACATAAGGGGAGGGTAATGAGGGAAAGAAGGAGCATGCACAGAATATGGATCAATAACATTAATTAAGGTAGGAAGAAACAAAACAGTCAAGTGAGATGAATCAGGAGCCAGCACATGCATCTGGGAGTTTGCAAGTTTAAACACTGTGTACTGGCCGATCTGACTGGGAGCTTTTCATAGTTTCCCTCATTGCCATGTATATGTTGTTGTTGATCTAATGTGCAGGATTTTGATCCATCAATTTTTCCGTAGCCAGCCAATATAAATTATGTTTCTTCCCATTTGGTACAGCTTTCCTCAATTCTGGGCATTCCGGTAGGTGTTCTCCATTTAAAATCTTGTTAGCATTGCAGATCTTACATGCGTTATCACTCATAAAACCAAAACTACGCAGATGTTATGCCAAACTTGTTGAGTGGCTAACCTGAAGTGAGCAACTGCTTCTTTCCTTGGGAATTTTTTTATTTTTCGTACTATTTCTTTTATGTTAGAATAGTTTTTATTGGAAACATCCTTTTGAAGATTATGTTGGTATTTTTGTTTTACACTAATTTTGACATCTTTTAGTTTCGCATCTACTCCACAAGGCTATAGGTTTTGAATGTAACACTGCAATTTGTTTGAATGGCAGAAACTGAGTCTGTGAGAACAACTACTTTATTTTCTTTGTATCAGTCCATATGTGTACCAAATTGGATATTCAATACAATGATCCAAAGTTGTAGCAGAGCAGAAGAAATGGAAATAAAAGTACGTTGTAGAGGAAGGTAACAATGCAAATAGCTATCTAACAAGGAGTTACATAAGCAGATGGTACAGGAAGACAGTTGTGTAACTAAGGCCCTTTCCAGCATCCAAAAACTACATGGTCTACACCCTAAAACAGCCACCTGCAATGTAAAAATAAATTATAAATATATCTATATGGGCCAGATATTTCGACAGCATTGACCTTCACAGGAAAGAAGGCAGAACGAAGAAACCCAGACTTCAACATAGATGGTGACCAATTCCAGGAGAAGAGTAACTGATATGACTGAGATGGGTTTTAGGTTTTGCCAAATGTCCTACCCTCCCAACATGGCCTCATCTGAATATTACCTCTTGGGGCTTTGGCAAAGAACGTGCAAGGACTTAAAGTTGCCATTTTGAATGCTTGGAAACAGTTATTCATTGGTGTATACATCATCTTCCATGGTCAAGGGATAACATGATAGCCTTCTGGTTTCTGAGGTTGCAGGTTCAAACCCGGTAGAGTGAGATCAATTTTTTTGCACCTAAGAATTCTTAGGATGGCTTTGTTTGGAAGGAAGATAAAGTTAGTGGTTCCATGTCTCTGAACAAAATTCATCCCAATACAGAATGGAATTTTGAGAACCATAGCAGTCAGAGTATCCATAAAGCAAAACCCATCCTTGGTGTATATAGCACATTAAGACTCAATTCTAAGAAGTCTAGAGAAGTTGTCACATTCAAAATTTAACTGAGATATTATAAAAATACATGTTTAAGAGCAAGTCAATATATGCCTGACCTTGAGACATTCTATACTCTTTCCGTGACATTGTGAGAAACAACTGAATAGCAACAGCACATTAAAGACATGACATCAAAAACTCTCACAAATAATAATTGACATCTCTGAAATGACTTATGCCACAAAAGCTATATGAAATTAATTGTGTATTTTAAAGAAATCTACAATTTTTCTGATGTAAGTTTTTGCCTCTCTCTCATGGTTCATCAATTATACAAAATTGTACATATTCTTTAGGAATAAGGAAGACTTCACAGGCTATTCCCAGAAAATTCAGTATATACTAGATTTCATTTTTCAGTTGAGATTTTGAACAATAAAAAATGTCACTGTAAGGTAAGTTTTACCTGGACACCTTTCCGGACTTGTTCACCTATCACTGGCATTTTCTAACTGATGCTGCATTTTTCCCGGTGGTTTTGGATGGAGTTGGCTTTGATGTGATTGATGCACGTGTTATGAATTTTCAGAGGGTAGTATGTGGCAGTAAATCAAAATTCAGTAAGCTCACATGTCATTAAGTTTTGGTTTTTTATGATATGGATTTTCTCCCAAATGCCCAATTCTGTTGCACATCTTGTGGATTTTATGAGCATTATGTTTTGTGCTTTTTCATAGTTGGTTGATCTGAAGCGTTAAGATGTCTATTTGTATATATTGTATTTCATTGCATATTGGTTGCACCTTAATTTATAGACAAGCAAGAAACTTCAACATTTTGCTGCTATTTGTCACATTAATATTAGAGATATTCTCTTTCAGTAATGTTGAAAAATAATGTACCACCATTGTAACCTTCAGTACCGATAGTCCTATTAGATTCATGTGAGAGGGCAGTGAGTAGGTAAGCAGCATATTGAGTGCTTGGCACTGAAGCACCATTCTAAAGTTATCATTGTTGAAATGTTGACTGGCTCATCAATGAATTTCAATAGTTCAAGCAGCCAAAGTGCTGGAATCAGCAGAGTGGTAAGCGAATGGAACTGTGATGAGTGAAAACCATTTTACATGTGGCTAGGCATGCGCCAAGTCAGTAATCATCAAATTTTTCAGTTGTGTACAGCTGTCTGTTTCTGTAGTTATTCTAATGAGTGCTATTATTTGTAACACCCATATGAGGGAATATAGTAATTATATGGCAGGTTTTATCTAAGAGTGATTGTAAGTGTGGAACAGATGGTAATCAAGCTGCAGAATGCTGCAAAAAGAGTGCAATTGGAATCTACAAACTAATCAAAATGCTAATTAAATTAATCAAAATGCTCTTTCATGGCCTTAAAGTCTCAAATTTCCTACAACTTAATACCAAGATGCTATTGAAGAGTTGGACAGTAATGGATTTGTATTTCATAGTCAGCTCCAGTTAAAAAGTACACACCTTTCAACAGTATTATAATTGCTTTTGTAAATAAAGGATGATTTTTAGTTCAATAAATACAAAGTCACTATTGTTTATTCTTTATTGGAGAAGGTGTTTGCATTGCATTTCAGCGTCATGCGGTACTTTAGTTTTTCCTCCTTCCCCTCTCCTTTCTTTTCAACTATGTGGCCATAGTTGAAAATGCTCACACTCATTCTTGCTCCCATAACTGTACACTAGTCGCTGGGAATTAACATGGCCAGTCTTATTTCACTTTAAAAAGTATAAAAAATGTGATTATGCAATAAAATACAGTATTTAATATCTTAAATATTCTTTCAGTCTTTTTGCAGTTGATTTTGTAAATGCCAGATTTTTGGTGTTTTGAGATAGTATGTGTTAGTTTGTACGAAGTACAGTAGAATCCTGAAATAACATGGTTCTTTGGGGACATGCTTTAGTCCCACGTTATAGAAGCAACAAAAATCGCTTCCATGGAGGTGGGGAGGAACATTTGTGCGATAATAAATTACAGTACATTGCAAAGTATGTAACATTCGGTAAAGTAGACCACTTTTAAATGCAGTTACACACCAGCTTAGGGGTGTATTTCATTCCTGCAACTGAGTGAGTGAGTTTTGCTTAAGGACCCGTCGACAACTAGGTCATTAGGGCCTGAAGTCCAATTCCTACAACTGATCTTAATTTATACAGTACATACAGGATGGCACGTGGGAACGGGCAATTTTAAATTGATCAGCAGTAAATCTTGTTTGAAGTAGGTATGACTATTATGACTCTGTTTTAATTCTCAAACATTGCCATTTTCCTTGCCATGGTGTAATGTTCAGGAGAGCATCATCCTTTTGTAGTAAAGGTTTATTATAAAAACAATGATTCTTATGAAGTTACATGATGAGAATTTTGGCATCATTTTCAGCATGGGTGTCAAGGTCCTGTTCCTTCAGTCCACCCTGTGAGGACATGGATTGAAAAATTTGAATCACCAGGTTCTGCCTTGAACAAGATGTGTCCAGGATCAAGAACTGTTCCAATACCAGAGACCGTTAAAACAGTCAATGTTGCCATTCAGCTAAGTCCACAGCATTCTGCATGGTGACATGCTGTTTCATTAGATTTATCTCGCTGTGCTTTGGGCAGAATATTGATTTTGGACCTCAAATTGCATCCATAAAAGCTTCATATTGTCCAAAAACTAGAAGCTGGTGATGCTAACAGATGATTATTGTTTGCTGAACAGTTTTTAGCTAGATGAACTGTTCCTAAGGAAGTGTGAATGTTTGACAAAGCACATTTACACTTAAGTGGTTATGTGAATAAACAAAACTTTCATTACAGGACTGCAGAAAATCCCCTTGTTCTTCACCAGTGACTATTGCACAATGACAAAGTGGCCATGTGTTGTGCTGTGTCATTGAAAGGGACAAATCGTCCATATTTTTATGATGATGCCGACCATGCAGTCACTATTAATTCCCAATGGTACTGCAGTATGACTGAAACATTCCTCACCAATGAAATTGAAAATTATCATGTGAATGAGTTCATGTGGTTTCAGCAGGACAGAGCCACAGCTCACACAGCAAGCTCACTGCACTATACAGCTCTTGGGTGAGCATCTCCATCTCCAAGAATGGCAACGTCAATTGGCCTGCCCGGTCGTCTGAGCTTTCAATGTGCCATTATTTCCTATGGTTTTTTTTTTAAAAGCTGGGCTATATGTTTTGTAAAAATAAATAAACTAAAGACTAGGATTCGTGAAAACATTACATCAATCAGCATTGAGATGTTGCCAAGAGTTATATCAAACTTGCATTTATGACTGCAGGAATATGTACGCAGAGAAGTAGGTAATTTACTGGACATTATGCTCAGGAAATGATGGCTATTACCAAGTAATAATAATAAATGGCAAGGTTCTAGCTTCCAGGTGGCTGTGTTAACATGCATATAAAACTTAGTTCAGGTTACATTATAGGCATATTAAAATTGCTCGTTCCTGCACGCCACTCTGTACAATTACACTGTATCCATTTTACACTAACCTATTTATGCATTGTCTTCAAGAAATTAGCACGTTTTGTTTGGTGGCATAACTCACGTTCTTTTCTCCACGTATTGTTTAACTATAGCAAGATGGAGATAAATATTGTTTGATTCATTTTGCTTCTCCATACACAGAATATCTTGTTTATGGTACTTATCACTTCACTAACATGCAGAATATGTTCTTCCATGTGCATGTCCCGTTACTTCAGGAAATTCTGAACAATTTAGTGGCCAAGGTCAATGCTACGGGTAGTGAAAAGTATATTCCAGTACCGCTCTTTGAACAAAATTTTAAACTAAACTTTCAAAACTAAAAAATAAATAAATAAAAGGTACAATCTATTTTCAGGGGACTTTCTTTCCCCTGTTTTAATTCTGAATCTGCTGTATTTCAGTCCACACTATTTCGGACTTGTACTGTGCTGTAAGCTGAAGTTATTTTTCAGAGCTGGTTGATTTTGAATTTTTTAAACATTTTTTAAAATTTCTGATGTTTTGAATGGTGTGTGGATCTCTTAAAACTGTGTTTGCCTTAGTTTTGTGCTATCTGTAATTTGTTCCTGTTCATTGAACTTTTTCATTTTCTTGTCAATTATGGACTGAAGCTATTGTTTATAGCTGTGGAGCCAACCCCCTCCAAAATATTTGGGAAAAATGCTGCATCAGTTGGTCAATGCGCACAATGAGGTGAAAAAGCCTCTAAACATATCTAGGTAAAACTCACTAGTGTTGCAAATTCCAACTAAACAATGAAATCTAATTCAAACTCATCACAACTTCTAACTTGTGTGCACAAGTTATCCTAATTCAAAATGGACATTTTGTGCAACTATTATAAATATATGGTATTTTAATCAAAATCCTTCCAGCAGTTTTTGAGAGAATAAAAGAGATGGAACTCTTTCCAGGTTAATTTGGAGTGGGAGGATTTTCTTGCTGCATCTTTGGAACATAAATTTAAATTAGCCCCATAGAATTGAGATTATGAGAAAAGATATGAAATGTGAAACAGTCTACATTTATTGGGAAGAATTTGAGTTAGTGACTGTTATATACAACTTACACTAATTATAGCTAGGAACATGTTTTGGAGAACAGTAATTTTCATTTTCAAGAGATGAACATAGGTTGCAAAGGAAACGATTGATCTCCAAAGCATGCTCCTTGTTAGTATAAGTGATGTATAATGTTCACTAATCAATTAAAATTACTCTGAAATTATTAAAATGATACATCTTTTCTTTGATCTCCATTGTTATACTTGACAGGAGAAATTTATTTTGATTTATTTTTCTTTCGTCTAGCCATGCAGGGATGATGAAGATGGATGGTTTAGTTTGTGTTTTGGCAATGAAGCTGCTGTTTCTGACCAATATGCAGGTCCAAAAGAAGGTGTTCAACCTCTGTTAAGCATTGTGCTCTCAATGAATCAGGTAAATAGAGACCAAACTGGTTGAGTAATGGGGTACTACTTGAGAAAACAATTAGGCATATTTGTATATGTTCTTAGACTTCCACAGTCAATGTCATGGTAGTCTAGAATTCCTTTTTGGTGTAGCGGAGTGGTTTTTCTCTCAGCCAACATTTTGACTGGGATAGTATAAATAGGCAAGGAGGTTTAATAGATGTTTTAGACTCTCGCAGGGTAGCTCAGTGGTAAAGCATTAGCACAAAAAGCGAAAAATCTGTGGTTCGAGTCCAGTTATGCTTTGCATTTCCAGGTCCAGTTCAGCCTTTTCAAATTTGGATTACATCCAAGTAATATGAAAGAGTAATTACCATGTATATGTGAATAATCCTTGTCCCCAGATTTTAGAAATGGAGAAATAGAAATATTGTTTGTACAGCTTTATTAAGTATTTATGCTGTTTCATACAAAGAGGGTTAAATTATCATATATGAATTATCACCTGATTGCCCTTTTATGTCCTGGGGTTAAATAACCTGTAGATGGTAATTATTATTTATGCTAACAAACTTACTCCTAGGTTTTTTAAACACAGCCTTGTAAGTAGAAGGATGTTTAGGATTTTATCACCTTTTTTGAATACTGAGCATACACTACTAATTTTTAAACATGAGGGAAATTCACCACTTACCAGAGAATAATTTATCAAGTGTACAAGAGACTTCATCAGTTCATATTTACATTGTTTTAAACCTTTTGGTATTATATCATCCCAACCACTAGATTGTTTCTTGTCAAAACTGTTAATTATTATAATGAAAATTGAGTCAGTGTTGAAACACCACTTACCTGTAATTAATCTTAACTGATTTCAAGAGCTTAACGTGCTCCCATCATCAGAATTGCCTGCTGGTTCTTGTAGATGTCTGATGTGTGGTTAGTCGTTGATATCTAGCAGTGGGCTGATGAACTTCCATAAAGGGTTTGGTGGCGGCAAATCAAATTTCGTTAGGCAGAGTTTGTTTTTTATGTTAATTTTCTCTCGGGTATCCAACTCTGTAGCATGTTTTGTAGCTTTCAAAAGTTTTATGTTCGGCATAATGTTGTGATTGGATTCTAAAGGAAGAACAAATTAGAAACTAAAAACTTCACTTATCTTAGTAACGTTGCAAGTTATTTTTTCAAACACTGACTCGAGTTTTGAGTTGACTCCAACTCATTCTCAAAGCTATACAAACAAATTCGTTACCATTTATCAATTTAGCTGTTTAGATTGTGATAAGGTTTATATTGGTAAAACTCAACGTCATTTAGAAACCAGAATAAAAGAGCATTTTAGAAATATTAAATATAAACAAACTGATAAATCAGCTGTGACAGATCATTTTTGGTCATTTAATCATGAAATTAATCCAGAAGTTAAATTATTAAAACAATTAAGTGGACCTATAGTTTTAATGGTTTAGGAAAAAAATTTTATTTTAAAAAACAGGAACCATGTTATGAACTTTGAATTACCTTCTATAGATTGTATTTATAGATTTTTGTTTTCAGAGATTGGTAATAAAGGGTAACGAATTTACTTGTATAGCTTTGAGAATGAGTTAGAGTCAACTCGAAACTCGAGTCAATGTTTGAAAAAATAACTTGTAACATTACTAAGATAAGTGAAGTTTTTCGTTTCTAATTTGTTCTTACTTTAGAATCTTGTTGCTTCACTGTTAATAGCTTCATTTTCCTTAATTGTGATTGGATGTCCAAAAACGGTGGGCAACTGCAGATTTATTCATCTGTTTGTATTTGATGCATCTCATGTGTTCAATTTGATGGCATAAATAAATAATAATTACCATCTGAAGGTTATTTAATTCCAGGACAAAGTACTTACAATAGTGAGTCACCATTTGGGTAATAGTCTCTGATGTGAAACTGCCTTTGTGGTTTACTGGGAGAAATACGAATTGGTTGGAGAATTCAGTGTCATTCTGGCAGGTTGTCATAGTAGCTTAATGGTTAGAGCACCTGTCTAGTAAGGTCTCTGATTCAAATCCCAGCTGTGGCAATGAATTTTTCAGTTCCAATTCTACCTTTCAAACATTGCCCACAGACAGCTTGCGTGTTTAAACACACCAACGTAAGTTTGTTGTCATAAATAAATAATAAGATTCTGCTTTGTTTGATAGATATTGTATATTTTGATGCAGGACTGCAATATTATTTGAATGCTTTTTTTCAAGTGTCCCATTGCACCGTATCATATTATTGAATTTGCTCATTATAGTATCAGTTGCTGTTGTGACTTTTTAACACTTCTCCCTACAATTGTATGTTTTTTGGCTTCAGATAATTTGCAATCCTGTACAATAACCTGCTAAACTTAACTACATCTCTTCTGTTTAAATGTAGTCCATCTTTTCCTAGGTCAAAGTCACAATCCAAGTCAAAAACACAGCCAGTTTCTTTGCACACCCCTTCAAGTATATCATATGCAGCCCTTGTTCGTCCTAGGTCCATGTTTCTGCAACTTATAATACCACTCACACATATCCTGGCTCATGGAAATGTTTCCTCCACTGTTTTTACCACACGGGATATTTCTTACTTTGTCTTCCAGAGCGTGGATCATTTGTACCCACATGAAGAATGATATTGTCTGGGTTGTCAATATTTTCTAACAGTTTTTTACCCAAATGTTGAATCCTGGCTGCCAGATAGGAGTAAACTAACACATCTTCCTCTACCTGTGTACTTTTGAGTCTTCCACAATAACTGCTGACTTCTTCTCATAGAGTTTCTCCAAATCAACGTTATCTTCATGCTCTTCTATCATGGCCATTTCTTCACATCCATTCAGTTCAGAGGTTATATTCTGCTGCTATGCTGCATTTGCCAGCTCCTGGAAGCTATTTCTAGTAAGCGTATCGTACATCCGTGTAGTTGGAGTCTTCCTCTTTCATTGTTGATACCTATGCCAATGCTTGTGTCTAACAAGAATCTACTGTAATTCCACATCTCTGATCAATTGTTCATTTTGTTCATCAGCCGCTTTTTCGTGTTTTTCACTGAATTGTCTCACTACATCCTGTTTTTCTTTCCTCAGTAGCTGATTCTTATTTCATCAAGATCTTTCTTCAATATCTTAATTATCATTCGTAATGATGCAAGTCTTTCAAATGCACCATGCTCCTATGATCGCTACAAAAATTTTGACGTTCCTTACTATTTTACTAGATGCAATAATATTAACCGGGCTTGTGGGCCGTGGTCTATTGGGTTCCTTCTTCTTCCCAAACGTTTCGTCTGCGACTACAGCAGACATCTTCAGTGGCGGCGAGGTCGAAGTTTCCTAGTGGAGATCTCAGCACCGACTGTGCTGGTCACCACCAGAGGTGCGGTATTTACTATTTTGCTGGGGATTTTACTTACCTTCACTTATACAATTGTAGACACACGTTTCCCAACCATTTTTCTTGCTGGTTGCTTTGTAACTGCTGTTATAACTAGATTTATTTCTAAAAGGTTCACAAGTAACTACCCAACTATAATCATAGGGTGCCATCTTAAATGAACTTGTCGTTAAAATAATGAGGAGATTGAAATATGTTATTCTTGGGTTTTGTTTTCTTCAGTTGGCACTGCTAAGTCAAACTATACTAGGCAAAATGAATATATTTTAGGTTATTTTTTTATAGAATTTAACATTTTCTAGCCAAGTCTTTGTGATATAGTAGTTTAACATATTTTATTTATGAAATAGTCTATATAACTAACATACGATGGCCGGACCTTCCTAGATAATTTCTCTCACTCCACTCGAGAAGTTATCAGTTAGGTCAGACATCTTATGATATTACTTGTGAAAATGTCAGAAACTACAATACCTCTACTCATCTAACTTTCATCATCCGTGTAAGAAGAGTCATCATTGTCACTGCCATTATCATAATCTCTGCTCCTACAGCATATCGTCCTCCATTCCATTCATGGAATTCTCATTTCTGAGTGGTTGATTTTATCACTCAGAACAAGTTAGTACTCTTCCTCAACTGCCTATTTCTTATTAATTCTTTAATGCAGGTTTAAATGTCCCGTGACAATTTGACAGATCCTACTCCTGACACCAGAGTAACAAAAACGACAAAATCCAGCCCAGTATTTTTTTCTCACTTTATTTTCTTCTAAAACTAAATGCACAACACAGTTCTCTTTTACTGACATTAACACAATTGTTTGTCTTTTGTGACACTTCAACTCATAACTGTTTCCTTCTCTAAACTTTGACTGAGTTTTTTCTGTCTTCCTTCACTTTTTCTGCTTCACAAACAGCTGACTTTGATGATACGATCACTCAGCACTCATTAAGTGCTTTACTATTTTTCTTGTGATGTGGCAGTTCACACGCAGCTGACACACACACACGCTAAAACTAAAAACTGACCAACTCCCAAACTCTCGTTGTCTCACCTCGTTATATAGCAAGGTTGACGTAACATGGACCTTTCTCAAACTTCACATTTCTGGAACTTCTACAAATATGACAGCCACCGGGCACTTTTCAAATAATCTTGAAAACCCTTTTTGGTTTTGCTGCTCTGATTGTTGTCATGTGTTTGCTCATGTGAGTGGTGTGGGGGCAGCTTGACCTTGAGCACTTCGATATGTGACTCGCCTGTTGTGTGCTGCAGCTGGTGTCACAGTTCTATTGACAGACATCCAATGCTTGGAGAAAGAACATAATTCCTCCAGGAGTGATGGCCAAGTCAGTTCTTCCCATGTTTAAAACCTTCTATATGTTGTCTGTAGTATGATCATAACTAAGAACAAGCATATTCTTAGAGTTGAGTAGCACACCTGGGTGATGTTGTCAGGCTCACATCGTCCAGTCACTACAAGCTCTTTGGCCACCCTCCTTTAGGATAAGCTTGTATGATGAGGACTGTAACATTCACATTAGGAATGGTTCTTCATTTGAAAATTATATATGGCATGGCCTTTCCTCCACATGGTATTATACACAATGTATCTTCATTTTTCTCTACTACTACCAATTATCAGCTGGATTTATTGTGTAGGCTTGCAGCATTTCAGAGTACACAGGCTTTGGTCAATGTTTGCAACAGTAAACATTGATTTCTGTGGCTCAGTCTGATGATAAATCTGTGGAACTTTATCTTCTCTTCATAATTGGCAGGGAGACATTGAGCTATGTTTGTTTTCCTATGAAAACCAAAGCCATTACCTTGATAAAAATGCATGAGCTATCCACAGCTGGCATTAGAGTCAGTAAAGGTTATGTTTAGTTCTCTTGATTGTCATAGCTTTCAATTGGCATATTTCACTCATAACAGCACATCCAAATTACCTCTTTTCAGTCACTTTACTCACATAATCTGTTCTCCACTTCTGGAAACCTTGTTTTTTTGTTCACAAAATTCTCTCTAGTTATTATTCATCTGCTCAAAATAAGTTTTATGGTTATTTTTTAATACCAGTCAACTTACTGCCTCTCAAGCATTGCCCACACATGGCTTGTGTATTTAAATATGCCAGCAGTAAGTTGGTTGGCATAAAAAATTAATAATTACCATCTAAAGGTTATTTAAATCCGGAACATAAAGTACTTATGATTGAAATCACCCTTGGGGTTTATCTCAGATGTGAGATTCTCTAGTGGTCTACTGGGAAAATACGAGTCAGTTGGGAAATTTAAAATCATGCTGGCAAGTTGCTACAGTAGCTCAGTGGTTAGAGTAGTCGCACGTGAAGCGGAAGACCCATGGTTCAAATTCTGACTATGCCATTGAATTTTTCAGTTCCAATTCTACCTGAGTTTTATTTTTCCGCCACTGTAAGGAAAATTATAAGCCCAGAACATTTATTTAATTCTGGAGAAACGGAAAAGCTATTGGTTCATGCTAGTATTTATTATTTTAATTTTATTTTCACTAATGTATTAATTTATGTTGTGTGTTACATTTTGTTTTGTTAATCTCAATATTACTTCCAAAACTATTTGGTAAGATTTGGTGAACTCCCAGCTGTTAACAGTATCGATATAAATCATTAATCTCTGTATATGCATGTATGAACTGTAATTTTTTATCTTGTGTCTGTTTGTTTCAGCCATTGATACAGCAAGTCCTGGAGTATCATGTGGAGTGGCTGGAAGTCAAGTCATTTTTCTCTGTGCGACAAGGCTGTTGGCTGTATGCCTTGTTGGCATGTTTAGAGTTGCCCTTGCTTCCAGAAACATGCAGCTTGCTACGAACACTAGCTAAAGAATGTCTGAAACTTAGGCCAACCTTGGTAAGTCTATCTATGCAAAGCTTTAACCTCTTGAGCGCTGGCCATTTAAAGCCTCCGTGGGCCGAGAACTGCTAACCATTATCCAACGCTGGGCATTTAAATTGTTAAATGTGCTAAAAGTGCTCTGTAAATACACAGCTGTATTTTGCGTAAATATATTGTTATATGCAGTATACATGTACGTCATCAGCAAAGTAGAGCTGCTTTAATAAATTATTGTTGTTTTCTAGTGCCTTGCATCTGGCAATGAAGCCATTAGCATTCGTGCTTTCCAATACTTTTGAACTGTAGTTTCTTCTGATCTTAATGCTTTACAGGCTTTAATAAATTGTTGAAATGGCACTTTTGTTTCACTGTGGTGAAAAGTTAACTTTCCTCTGTCGAACGCATCTAATATAAGTTCTCTGAAAGAAACATTAAATGACCCATTGTATGTGTGGCCCTTGCGTCAGCAAAACAAAGCATAGTGTGAAATAAAGCACTAGTATATGCGTGGTCTATGAGTCATCAGAATAAAGCATGTTTGCAACTTTTGCTTACGCGTGTTTCGTAACTTGGATAGCAGGCTCCGTTTGTTTCTTTCTTGAAATACATACATATACTTTTCCGGCTTGTAGCTGAAGTGAGAAGTGGTATAAAAAGATATTTTTCCACCATCTGGATATAACCATATACAATTGTTTGGTAATTTGGAGAGCTCTGAACTCACACAAGACAATGACCTACCTGGACCTCCGACTATCAATAGCTCGCAGCCTAATTGAACAATACCATATCGAGAGGCCTCTTCATACTGGGGGTAGAAAATCCAGAACCCCTGCACTCCTCAGACTTCAAGGAAAACATCCTAAAAGAATACCACCAAAAGCAAAGAAGTCCCGCCCATCTCGAAAGTGTTTCATGTGCCGCAAGAAGGGAATTTGCAAATGTGGAGATGTGCCCCTGTATGTTTATCCCTGTTTTGAGGCATATCACTGCAGAACGAACATATTAAGGTAAGCCAGTGAAGTATATAGGCTTTACTTAAATGTTTCATAAAGGGAAAATTAAAATAAGTTGAGTTAGATAAGGGATAAATACGAGTTAAATGCACAAACGCACAGGACGTGTATACACGCCCATAACGCTCATCCGTCATTTTAAATGGACGTGATTTCACGTCCATAGTGCTCAAGGGGTTAAGGACAGTAGATCTTTCACTATAGACAGTGGTATTATCAGATTTAGGATATGATAATCTGAAATATTACAAATTCACAGGGTATGATACACATCTATTACAGAAAGGAAGACAAATCATTAGTGGAATCCTAGCAGGAGTATCAAATAAATTAAAGGCTCATTTTACAATTGTAAAAGAAATGGATAACAATGACAAATTAGAGATGATAAAAATAGATATTTGGAAAAATAATCAACACTTAAATGTATGCAGTGCTTATAATCCTCCAAACAATAATCCAAATTTAAACTTGATTAAAGCTATATATGATGGGGGTATGAAAAGTTTCCAACCTAATAAACATACAAAACATTTTTTGAGAATTTTTTTTTTTATTTTTCAACATGGTCTCCTTGTAACTCTACACACTTCTCCCAGCAATGCCCCCATCTCTGTAACCCGTCCAAATAGTACTCGGCGTTTTTATCTGCAAAATAATTGTTCACGAAGGTGATTGCCTTTTCATTTGACGAAAATCTCTGTCCTCCAAGCGCAGTTTTCAGTTGAGGGAACAAAAAGAAGTTGCTTGGGGCTAGTTCTGGTGAGTAGGATGGTCAAGCAGTTCAAACCATAATTCGTGGATTTCCGCCTTTGCAACTGTTAAAGTGTGAGATGGTTCGTTCTCTTAGTGGAACAGGATTTTATTTTCTGCAAATGTGGCCGTTTTTCCGCAAGTTTTGCCTTCAGCTTGTGAAGTAATGATGTGTAGTATGCTCCTGTAATGGTTTTTCCTTTTTGTAGATAATTAAAATAACTCCATGACTATCCCAAAAAAACAGTTGCCATCACTTTCGCAGCTGAAAAAAACAGTTTTTGTTTCAAGCATATAATGGTGTATCCAAGTTTCATCTACCGTAATTAATCCGTGCCAAAACTCGGATTTATTGCGCTTAAACTGTGCCAACAGAGCGTTGGAAATGTTCATTCAAACACAGTTTTGGTCTAACGTGAGCAAACACGGCATCCAACGCGCGGACAGCTTTCTCATGTATCTCTCTCACTTTAATTTGGCGGTCGTCTAGCACCATTTGGTGAACTTTGGCGATGTTTTCGTCAGTAGTTGCAGTTTTTGGACGTCCCAAACGTTCGTCTCCCAAGCTCTTACGGTCATGTTTAAATTCAGCTGACCAAAATTTCACTGTGGTAAATGATGGTGCAGAGTCCCCATACACAGAATCCAATTCAGTTTTGATTTGCGTAGGCGTATTGCCTTTCAAAAACAAATATTTAATGGCAGCTCGATACTCGATTTTGCCCATTTTCATAAAAACACTCACATCAACTCATTCAAACGACTGGTACATAACAACTGAGCGTCCAAAATGGCTGAAACTTTGGTAAGTAACAGTCAACCAATGAACAACGAAATTCACTAGCTTTTGAGAGGTAGAACTGGAACTTAAAAATTCAATGCCACAACTGGGATTTGAACCACACACCTTCCGCTTACCGGGCGGCTGCTCTAACTACTGAGCTATTGTGACAAACTGCCAGAATGGCATTAAATTCTCAAACCAGTTCGTATTTTTCCCTGTAAACCACAAAGGCAGTCTCACATCAGAGACAATTACCCCAATGGTGACTTACTATAGGATTAAATAACCTTCAGATGGTAATTATTATTTATTTATGCCAACAAACTTACTGTTGGTGTTTTTAAACACACAAGCCGTGTGTGGGTAATGTTTCAGAGGTAGAACTGGAACTTAAAAATTCAATGCCACAACTGGGATTTGAACCACAGACCCTCTGCTTACCAGGTGGGAGATCTAACCATCAAGCTACTGTGACAACATGCCAGAATGACTGAATTCTCAAACCAATTCGTATTTTTCCCTGTAAACCACAAAGGCAGTCTCGCATCAGAGACAATTACCCCAATGGTGACTTACTATTGCAAGTACTTTTTGTCCCAGGATTAACCTCTTGAGGGATATCGACGTGAAATCACGTCCATTTAAAATGGCGGATGAGTGATATGGGCGTCCTGTGCGTTTAAGCATTTAACCCTTATTTATCCCTTATCCAACTCAACTTATTATAATTTTCCCTTTATGAAACATTTTAGTAAGGTCTATATACTTTATTGACTTACCTTAATATGTTCGTTCTGCAGTGATTTACCTCAAAACAGGGATAAAAACACAAGGGTAGGTACATCTCCACATTCGCGAATTCCCTTCTTGCGGCACACAAAACACTTTCGAAATGGGCGGCACTTCTGCTGTTAGTGGTATTGAGACAGAATATTGGAAGCCCCCAATAGAAAATTGTTCATGTAAATGTTTGTTGAAAGTGTATAAATATTAGAATTGTTTGTGTTCCATAATAAAAATAGGAGACGATAATTGGGATCACTTCCCTAACGAGAAAGAACTATTTGCGCGGATGAATGCCGCGGATGAAGATGAAAATGGCGGTGTGTCGTGTCAAAGCGACGCCAAGAAATAGTTCAGTAGCGTCTATATGTTTAAGGTGATAAGACGTGTTTTGGTAGCATGTGAACATGGAACTTTCACCAAACTTTCTTCCAGCATAAATTCTACTAAATTAAAAAAGTGTAAAGGTTTTTAAGTATTTAGTATGGTGCTGAGAGTGTAAAGTATTGAAGTGTTAATAAATAAATATACTGTGATAAAGAAACATTGATATATGCATTCTATCTGTTACCACGACCTTGTAGATAGAAAACGGGTCTCATAGCACTGTACATTTCGGTTAAAGCCATACAAAAACCGCATCAGTATCCTTTTAGGATGTTGTTTTCCTTGAAGTCTGAGGGGTGCAGGGGTTTTGGATTTTCAACCCCCAACGTGGTATTGTTCAATTAGGCTGCAAGTTATTTATAGTCAGTAGTCAAGGCTGGTCATTGTTCTGTGTGGGTTTAGAGAGCTGTCCAAATCCCCAAACAATTGTATATGGTTATATCCAGTTGGTGCAAAAATACCTTTTTATACCACTTCTCCCTTCAGCTACAAGCAGGAAAGAATACGTATGTATTTCAACAAAGAAAGACAGGGACTCTACTCAGTTACGAAACTCACGTAAGCAAAAGTTGTAATGTTGACCTATTCTGATGACTCAAGAGGCCATGCATGCAGTAGCGATTTATTACACAGTATGCTGACGCATACGCCACACATACAATGGGTGTTTCTTTACTGTATCTTTCCGAGAACTAATATTAGATGCGTTCGACAGAGCAAAGTTGACTTTTCACCACACTGAAACAAAACTGTGCCATTTCAACGTTTTGTAAATACAACTCAACTTTGCTGATGACGTACATTTATATTGCAAATAACGAGTTTTATACCAGTTTTTGTTTCATTAAAATAACTTAATATTTACACAAAATACAGCTGTGTATATACGAAGCGCATTTAACAATTTAAATGCTAGCAGTTCTCGGCTCGCGGACGTTTAAATGGCCATCACTCAAGAGGTTAAATAACCTTCAGATGGTAATTATTAATTATTTATTTATGCCAACAGACCTACTGTTGGTGTTTTTAAACACACAAGCCGTGTGTGGGCAATGTTTGAGAGGTAGAATTGGAACTTAAATATTCAATGCCACAGCTGGGATTTGAACCACAGACCCTCTGTTTAGATAAATAGTGTTGCCTTTGGCTAATCTGCATTATTGAAAGAGGGTGAAAAAATATTATTGGTTAGTTTCAAACAAATGGTGTCCCAGTACACAAAATCTGCTTCCCACTTTTCTTTGAATATAGTCATTGATAGGCTGCAGATTTTGCAAGCAGTTTTTTTCAGGTTGTCTACACACAAAGCATCAGATCTGTAGCACAAAATGTAAACAGCTGTGGCTGTGAGTCACAAATATGGAACGGGGGCATGTTCAGGTGACCATTACAAGCATACAGTAGGGTAAATAAACAACTAGAGCATGGCAATGCTGTCGACTGCAGAACATATACTGCCTATTTTTACACATTTCCTATTACCGTATGCAATATATACGGTGCAAACAATGTATACTACAAGGATCTAATGTATGCAATATTTATTGTATTTTTACAATATTTTGAATACAATTTTGGTGCATTATGGAAACAGCTATCATTTTAGTATACAATACATTTACACTTTTTAATATGCATTGTCAACCGAATAGCTTGTATCTCTTGTGATGCAATATTCCATAAGATGTACATTTTTATTGTAAGTTGCTCCTATGCATGCACCTGTTGCAGTGATTTACCATATACATCTTGAATTTATTGAAGGTGAATCGTCTCAAATTGAATTATCAGCCACAGAAACTCTTTTATAGTCAAATACCTTTCCATATGCATCTTTTAAGCACCCCTTCTGTATTGCTGCTGCATTTGGTACAGTTATTTTTATGCACTTTTCCATGAAACCTTTAAAACATGGATTCTGTTAACTTGTTAAATGGGATATTAACCCCTATCATCATATAGCATAAATCTGTAAAAAGGTCAGATTGTGTGCTTGGATATGAGGTAGAGGGCATAGTTTCACCTGGTTCATTTTAACCCACCGAATGCACCTGTTGGCAATGTAATTTACTACAACAGAGAGAGATGTAGGTTTAAGGGCGCTCAACTTCATGGTCATCAGCGCCCTTAAGAAGTGTTTCATGGCAAAAGCCAGATATAAACTTCAATAAAAAATAAAACTATTAGTAAAAAGGAAAATAAATATACAAAACAGAGTGGCAAAAGCCAAAATTAAAACTAAGTGATAAGGATGTCAAGAGCATAAAAACTAGGTATCTAAAGATTCAAATCCTCAAACTCATGTTACTCTCCACTAGAAACTTAGAAACACTTTTGACCCCCTTTTTGTCCTCCACCAAGATCTCTGCAAGTTTGTCAGGCAGCTACAGAGAGTCTCGAAGGTGCACTAGAGAGGTACACTCTAGCAGCACATGACAGGCTTTACTACGACAATGTTATATATTGTTAAAGCATTTGTACCCACCTATTTCTGAATGATACAGTTTGCATTCTATTATATCACCATCAATAGTAAAATCTGAATTGAATTCTTTAATATATTCCTGTATTTCCTCTTTGCCTGATTTAGGCATATTGTATTTCTGCATATTACCACATGCCTGTTGCCATGGCCAGAGAAAGTGACATGAAACTGGCACTTGAAAACAGCAGGACAAGATGCAATGTTGTTAGCTAATGCTGGGTTTCTGACAATGAAGTCATTAATCCTCTTGCTCTCCAATATTTTTCACAGATATTGAAGAGACTTAGCATTAAATGTAACCGCTTTTTAGAGAGCACCATATTTTTATGTTTTGGCGGTCACATCGCTCTCTCACAACCCCCAGAATGTCTGGAGGACCACATCTGTCGTTGGTTTACGGGTCTCACCGACCTGACTGGGAGAATTATCAAAATAAATTCACCGACCATATCCTCTGGTTACCAATCAGAGGACGTATTACATGCCATGACAGGTCAGCATGTTAGGGGTTAAGGTTTTATAGAGAAATTAGAGAAATGGAGAGGTTGGAAAAATAAAGACTCCCTAGCCCTCAGGAACCCTAATAGCATCGGGGTCGGAAGAGAACAAGAGATGACCAAGGTAAGGTCAGACAGAAAAGTTACAGTGAGGAGCAAAACACCAGTAAGTGGAAGTAATGTTCTGCTCAGCTTGGGTACCTTGTGGTTGCCATTCACATATCCCCTAGACGGAGACCCCTGAGTACATTTTGAAAATGTAATAACCGTACAAGATGCAATGTATATGTGCACAAACTGTACAGGAAGTGAGTGTAGGGGTGGAAGCTCTGACGGCACTGCCTAAAGTCCAGTTGCAGCGCAAACTAATTTCCATTCATTTTGGCATTAGCACTTAAGAAATCCCCAGCCTAGTCATTGATATGCAGTTCTAGCTTTCAGTCTCTGATTATTGTGAACCAACCTTTATACCTGTAATTTGTATTGTCAGGCCAAAAACCTGTGAACTGCCCTTGTATTATGTAACGATTCCAGAATTATGCCTTGCATTTGATCAGTAGGGTTCAGATTTTGATGGCCTAAGAATGCTTGAAAACTGACCTATAAAATGGCTAAAATTTTTAAAATGTTTAAAAATGATATAATTGCAAAAGTGGTCTAAATGCAAAATTGTTTAATTTATTAAAATTAGTGCACAGAAGTTTGTAAATGAATATGATGGATGTAACTGCTATACAAGCAGTAAAACAACAAGCTATAAGAATAACAATGAGATACATAATTTGAAATGAATTATAAACTCATATTTTTACCATGTTCTTGTGTGAAGAATCAGACAAGAAAATTAAGAAAGTTGTATTTGAAACAGGCCTTAAAAAACTGTAGTTTAACTCTTTTGACTTCCCAAATTACACAAAATTCATAGCATATGAAAAAAACTTCACAATGTATGACACAACATGAGATTAAGGACAATGTAAACAATTGTACACTCCATAAGTAACACAAAGTATATAGGATTAACACTTCACTTCAATAAAATTGAGTTAAACTCAATATATCTCCAACAATCGTTTCGGCACTCCTTTGTGTCATTAAGGCAAACTGACCTTGTACCCAAGCTACGAAACTGTTACACCCTTCCTGGTGTCTAAACAATTGTTGGAGATATGTTGGGTTTAACTCAGTTTTATTGAAGTGAAGTGTTAGTCTCTATATACCTTGTGTTATTTGTGGATCATATTGCTTCACTGTTTATAACTTCAGGTGTGTATAATAAATTGTACACTCATTAACGCAAAAAAGGGAAAACTGACCTTACTCATCCCTAGCTTGAGACATTGAAAAATTATCCTTGTAAAATGTCTTCAATATAAAACTCTATATACTCAATGCAAATGTCACAAAATGACTAAAGAAGTATGCAAAGGGCAATAAAATTACAAAATAATGACTTGAAATTGACAAAAAAGAAAGCCCTAAAATAGAGAATGGCTTAAAATGAAAAAATTATCTAAGAAATGCCATATTTTACGGACTATAAAATGCACTTCTTTTTTTGAGAAAATTGCCTCCAAAATGCAGGTGTGTCTTGTATTCAAAACTGATATTGAAATATCTAGTGTTGACTAAAAATTTTCCCAGTCTTAAAAATGGCTATATATTCTATGCCACGGGAAACATCACCATCAGGCAACATTGGATGTAACTGACAGCAGCAATGCACCACTCAGTGAACTTGAATTGAAAATAATTTGTGTCATCAGGTACAGTGCAATATTTTTACAAGTAGCTGCTTTAGTCATGCAAAAAAAATAAAGGCATTTATATGATGTTAACTACGAGGGTTGTCCATAAAATAAGGTTCCCAATTTTTTTTCACAATGGAAAACATATGTATTGACATTGAATAATACATTTTTGGAAAGCTTTCCTATTTTTCGACATAATCACCATTCTGATCAATGCATTTCTGCATGTGGTGCACAGTCTTTTGTATGCCTGCATCGTGGAACTCTCCTGCCGTGTGGCGACGATAGCTTAAAATAGTTTCTTTAAGTTCCTCTCTGGTTCTGAAATGTGTCCCACCCAAGTGTTTCTTCAAGTCAGGGAAGAGATGGCAGTCACTTGGGGCTAGGTCTGGGTGTAAGGAGGGTGTGTGACAGTATTCTATCCAAATTTGTTGATGAGATCGATTGTCACATGGGCAGCGTGCAGACGAGCATTGTCCTGATGGAAATGCACTCCCTTCATGAGCATGCCTTCACCTACCTTGGTATACCCTAAATGATTGATCAAAATTTTGTGAATGTAGGTCTTGCTGACATCAGGGATCATCTCGCAGGTCTCCCAAACTGTCACCCTTCGATCTTTCAGCATTGCTTCTTCCACTTTCACAATCGTTTCATCTGAAACTGATGGCCATCCAGAATGCTGGTCATCTGTACGTTTGCCTTTGAATTCTGTGCACCATTTGTGCACATGTTGTACGCTCATGCACTGCTGTCCGTACACTTTATACAGTTGGGAATGAATGTCCACCGGTGCAGCCTTTTTGCACACTAAAAATGCATCACAAAGCGTAATTTGCATCTGGTGGGAGAAGCAAGTGGAGGCTCCACTTCTAACAGCTACCAAGCCAAGACTGAGCGTCGCAGACAGCTCACAGGCCAGGGCACTGGAAGAGGGAGAACCAAGCTGCATGCCAGTGGTGCCAGAACTCCTGTAACAGCAATCCTCGTGACTGCAGATCCTTGGGAATCTTATTTTACAGACAACCCTCGTATAAACCAAAAGTAATATCATATGCAGAGCAGCTTAGCAGCTGAGTGGCATTTCAGCCCACTACCAACAGAAAAAAAGTCATTCTTGATTAGTGGGTTAGCAAAGAACTAATGAGCAGAATAAAGATGTGCAAATAGAGGACTGAATGCAAAATGGCCAAAACTAGAAGGTGACATACAGAAATGGATTCAACAACAGCGTGAAAATGGAATTGAAATTAATACAAAAATTATTCAAATCCATGCTCATAAGCTAACATTATAGTATGTATAACTTGACAGACTTAAAAATTGGTGCTATTAGTACATCATTATTAAAGCTTTCAAGAAGTGCAGCATAAGTAATGCTCTTAGTGGCAGTGAAGACAATCTTATATATGAAGAACAAAAATGACAACGAAGGGAGAGAAGAAGAAAGTTCAGATGATGATTTCTGGGATATTAAAGGTCAGTTCAGTTTTATAAATTAATAAAAATATACTTTTTTTTAATCTGACTTTACAATCTAATGATAAATGTTAAAAACGTTATTTTTCAGAAAAATTGCTTAAAAATTAAGATGCACCTTATAATCTGAAGCATCTTATAGTCCTTAAATTATGGTAAGTATTTCCATAATCTGGTATCCATGTTGTGTTTTATGTGTTTATGTACAAGTTAGCAATGCTTGTCATGCATTAAAAGATGACATATCTATTACCAACCACTGAAAATAAAACAAATTTGTTGACAGAATCAGTGAGCGGTATTTCAAAGTTCATAACAGAGTCTCTGTTTTTCAAAATGAATATACTTTTCCAAATCATTAAAGGATATTTACCTGATTAATACAAGCACCTAAAAATAAATGCTTGTGGTGTTCTGGAAAAAGTGAATATGATGACCAGAGACTGAAAGTTTAGCCATTATAAATCATTAAAATAGGCAGGCAAAAAGGCATTATAAATAGCTAAAATAGACAGGAAAAATGGCATTATAAATACTAAAACAGGCAATAAAAGGCAATTAGAAAAACCCATTTATTTAATAGATTACACTATTCAATAATTCGATTGTTATGTTTTAAAGAACTTCAAAGTTTTAAACAAAATGCTAGTGTTGTAATTGACACAAAAATGAAATTTTTTTTTAAAAAGGCCTGTGTATTGCAATGCCTTATTTGTTGCACGTGACAATCAAATGCTTTTTTAAGTTCTCTGATGTCATGTTAAGTCTCCTGTCAGATAACACTTTTTCATATGACAAAATGACCTCTCTCAACATCAACAGAGGTTATTGGAGCAAACCTAAAACATAGCAAAATTGTAGGATCCATTTCAACTGCAACAGAATTGTCACATTGTAGAATTTTTGAAATGTTTCCAAGTTTATCAAGATAAATAATGATAAATAATGAAATAAAGGCAACAAAAATAATTTATTTTGTAAAATATGCTTTTATATTTAAAAAGGCAACATAAAACTGTGACTTTTCAATCACAAAGGTATAATTCGTACAGATTCACTTTTAAATTGAAGATAGATTTGACACATTTAAAAAGGCATTCTGCCTAAGTTCTGGTCTTTGATGATGACAAAACATTGAGGAAATGTTACATATATGTATAGTATGCATTGTGCTTAAAGAATGTACTGCTATACAATAGAGTTCAGATGTAGATTCTATGGAGAACTTTATGTCCTTGGTCCCTAATGTGACAGCATCTCGATTAAACAAAAAATTCCACTTAACCAACTTTTTACAATAGAATGATGAAAAGCTTTTCTTGTAATAGCTGTTAAAGTAAAATTGTTTATTTATATTTACAGAACTCAGAAGACCATCCATTTCTGGCACCACTGAATCTTCTAATATGTTTGGTCGCCAACTACTTTCGGCAAATGGATTTGGCTGATACAAAATGACACATACAATTTGATCATAATTGTATAATTGCTTTGTACATAGGTATTTTGTAATAAAACAAAAAGGTCTGTTGTATTTATCTTTATTAGAATAAAACCAAATATTGTGTACTGCAATACCTTTCCTATAGTAATCCATGTATACTTTCTCTACCATTCAAATATAGTAGGCAGAGGAGGTATTGCATTCCACCTAAATTTAACTTTGAGATTTCACCAGATATTGGTTTTTGAGGTTCCCCAAATCCAAATAAACTTTTTTTTTTTTACATTTTGCATGACAAAATTGAATGTATGAGTATATCTTTAATATTCTGTAAGTAGCCCATGAAATCCTCTATTCTGAATTGTTTATAGCTCATAAACCATAAGTGATAGACAAAAACTTCCTACCCAAAAATGTAAATAGCCCGCCACGTTATGCGCTAGCACATCTTCCCCATATTCAAAAGATCACTTAGAGTGAAGCGAGGTTCTTCCAACCTTATCCTGAGGAGACAAATATCGGGCAGAGGAAAAAAGTAATAAAATATATATCTCATTTAACCTTCTTGAGCAAGCGTATTATACAACTCTGAGCTAAAGGTGATCTTATTAAACTCTAAACTACAACTAGAAGTACATAATCATGCTCCAATGTGTTTAAAGATAGTACTTCGTTGAACTGCACCATTGTTGCCTTCCAGGAGTGAAGTTTTGTTAATCTGTGTAAAAGTATTGCTCCAAAAGGGCATCAATAGCACTTTTCCATTTTGTATCACATAATACATAATTCAACGTGAACAAATTCGTTTTAGGCCATATGGTCTGTAACAATAAATCTAGCAAAGATGCTCTTAGTCTTTCCGCTGCTGTTTTGGTCTTCCTTGGTCCCTGTGACCAGTTGGAGCGTACTGGAATGCCAATTTTGGTGGTCTAGTTCTTTCCATTCTCATCAAATGATTTTTCCATTGTCGTTCGTATTTTTCTATCTCCTCTGTCAAACTTGGTACTCTAAGGTTTTCTCTGATGTCCGTATTCCTTCGGTGGTCCAATCTAGTAACTCCTAACAGTGATTGCAAGAAATGCATTTGGGCTACTTCAAGTTTGTGAATTTCTGTCATTTAAAATCCTAATTCCACTTCTGTGTATGAGGGCAGCTTTTGACGTGATATTTAGTCTTAGTTTTGTTTAAGTCGTCATCTCTTTGCCAAAATATCTTCTTATTACCCTCTTCAGTTTATTGTGTTTTTGCATCTTCAGTTTATTATGTTTTTATAATTTTGTGTCAATATCACTCTTCAGATCTGCAAATATGCTTCCTAGGTATGAGAAATCAAATACTTGTTCTATAAGTTTTCCATCAATCTTGATTTTCACATGTATATTTTTTCCACACATTGTCATTGTTTTAGATTTTAAAGTAGAAATTTTCATATTATATTTGCTGGTGATTTTGAATAGTTGGTGTGTTGCCATATTACTTGAAAAAACCAATCAAAAATAGCACATAATTATTTACAAATAAACAATGAACTGTGCAGGAACTAAATAGTCATGTATTGATATGTAACATTTCCATTTGTGATAATAATGGTAGTGATAATAGACATTTTTCATAGAAACGTGAGGTTGCACCTAGCTAGAGTAGAGTATTGTGTATATATGATTTTGAAACTTGTTGCTTTAGTTGAAAATTCTTTACACAAGGAAGTAAATGGGAGGCATTATGTTCAAGTATTTAGTTATTTTCTAAAAGTGTTCTTTTGTGAGAAATGTACTTTGTACTCATAACAGACATCAAAATTTGTCAGAAATGCTCAATGGAATTCAAGTCTGGACTCTGAGAAGGTGTTTGTAGCAATTTGGGTACATTCCATATCAGCCAATTCATGTTTAATCCCACCTTGTGTTTATTCTGATTATCCTGCTGAAACATATAACCAGCTGCCATAACTATTTTCTCTGTGCTCTGCTTTAAGTTGTTCTTTAGAATGTTGAAGTACACTAGCTTGTTCATAATGCCATCAATAAATTGCATATTATTAATGTAATTGGATGACATACAGGTCCAAATCACAATGTAACCACCACTGTGTTTCACTGTGGGAAGAGTGTTCACAGGATCATTGTCTGAATTTGCTTTTCTCCAGACTCTGTTTATCCTGTATGACCCAAAGAGTCTTTGGTCTCATCCGACCACACTATTCCAAAGGTTCTGGTCCTATGGGTATGCTCTGTAGCAAATGCAACTTGTTTCTTCCAGTTTACTACACTTACATAGGGCTTCTTCCCTGGTGTTCGGCCATGATATCTATACTTCCCTAACACATGACGAATAGTTTGGCCTGACATCTTCTTTCCAGACATATTTTCTACTAATGGTCGTAACTGAGGAACACTTAAAATGGATTTTCTCGGATTCTGCTTATAATGAAACGCTCCTCTCATGCATTCAGTCTACTTTCTTTAGGTTTTCTTGGCAAATTTATTTGTAGAACTTTGCTCCTTAAATTTGTTCACTATGTACTGAATAGCAGAGTGCAATTTATTAACTGTTTGTCCTATTTTTCTGAGTGAATTCCCTCTAAGTGGCAGGTTTATGATTACCTGCTTAGGTAAACTAAACTCTTTTTCTTTACCCATTCTGCTACTGGCGGAACATACATACACAACTTCGACCACAGCAGCGTGTAGTGACCTTTGAAACACATGCCTGTTGAAGCTGTTTACAATGAAGTGGACATTCTTAATTGCTATACAAATAGGAAAGTTGCATAATAGTTGGGGCTGTTTTTTTAACATTTGTTACTTCATACAATAGTATAGGTCTTGAAAATGTATTTTTCATTGCAATACATTTGAATTAGATTCATCGAGCATATATATATGGTTCGTGGAGAAAATAAGTTTTTAAGCAAATATAGAATGACTTTTCATTGCAAAACTGTTGTGTATGAATATGAATGTTATATACTGTATATGCATTTATTGTTAAACAGGATGCAGAAAAAAACAATTCTTAGATGTGTGAATGTAGAATAGAGTAGAATCATGCTTACATTGGGAGCTCAAGCTCATAAACTGGTGACTTGTTAGAGGTCGAGGTTGCTTCATTCTAAAATTGTGTGCGCGCGTGCATAAAAGTTGGATAAAATCAAGATCAAGCACCTACTACATGAAAAATATAGATCCCATTAAAACACATTTATGTCAAAATAAAAAATTGTTGACATGAAACATAGAGTTATTGATTTGATTTTGCAATACTTTATTTAAGTAAATACATTTACTTGTAGGATTATTTTATTTCTCAGATTCATGCAAAGAATGTGAATTTCAGATCCAGACATAGCAGTCTGCTTTTTAAAGATTTGATTCATTTCAGTCTTCTGTACCTATAACAAAATGTGTAATAGAAATATTTGTGTAAATGTACATATATCTCAATTCACAGAAGTAGAAAGAAAAACAAGTTTTTGTAATATTAGTTTGTAGAAGAGAGAGAAAAATAAATTATTGAATGCAGAGAAAGTTAAATGTGAATATAACACCGGATCCTTTTCATTGCCTTTGCATGAGCTCATTGCTACAACATGAATGTAAAGAACTAGGCCACAGTCACTTAATTTTAAATAATTTGACAAACATTTTATGTGATTAATGTGATGAAGGTACCACACGTCCAGAAATTGCGGGACATGCCCTACATTTTAACCATTTGTCTGAGGGGAATTTTTTGGGGGTCTTACATTTTCAGAAACAAGTAGTGATTGTTAGAAAATGAACTGTCAACTGCAAAAATAAAAAATAATTGGTTATTAACTGCAACTCTTTATGGTGTGGCGTGATTATCAGACTCGAGAATGTATATCCAGCAAATATTGTAAAATTTGTTAAAATATGACCCAACCTAAACAGAATCACCCTTTGAAATTTCATCTTTCATCATTGTCTGAAAGAAATGTTCAACAATACTGTGGGCATGATTCAAAAGAGAATCTGCTTTTCTGTCAGAACTTACGTCTGTAAATCAAATAAACCTCTCTTCAATATTAATGTAATGAATGGTACAGAGTTCTCCAGTATTAATGTCAGGGGTTTCATCTAAACAAAGAAGGCATCAGAAATTTCTTCATTCTAAACATCAGGAGAGGTTGCATGAAAAACAGTCGATTTTTCTAAGTGCACTTTCAGAGAGGCATTACATATTGCTAATTCATTTAAATATTTAATATTCAGTATTTAAGCTCCTTCATTCTCAGTGTGACCGTGAAAGCAAATGCCTATTTTCCTGGAAAACAGCCCATGCAGAATGAGAAAGTAAAACTGTTCTTTTCCACTTCATTGTTATGCTGTCCAACTGAGAGCTTATACCAATTATTCAATGCAAACTCTATTTCTGGAACTATTCCAAACATTTTTAGTCCCCCCCCCCCTGCAAATAGTATGTGATTACAGGAATGGTTGTGGGGTTGAGTGAGTGATTAGGGTTTAAGGGCCCGTCGACAGCTAGGTCATTAGAGCCCCTGAATGGTTGTGGTTTTTGGTTGCCTTATAAGTGTTAAGTCTTCATAACCACTGAAATTCCCAAGCCACTTTTCTTTTGAAAAAGATTAACAGAACATTTACTTTAAGTATTGCAACACAGCCAGGATGCACTTTTATAAACTTTGATGTTGAAATGCCTTATACATTTTTTAACGTTTGTCGTAATACTTAGTGTGAACGCTTTAATTACATATTGCTTTTTAGAGAAATTTTAATGTTTGGAAGCTTCTTCTGTCGAGTTTGTGGATCACACAACAGATTTTCGTTGCAACAACGGCACAGAAAGGTTTTGTTTATGCTCTAGCTCTGATTCATTTCGTGACCTCTCGGGTGTAATTGGCTATCTGCATACCTCGTCCCTGGAATCCGCACATCTCTTAATCTACATTTGCTTTAATAATAAGTAACCAAATGTGCAAATCATGCTCAAATGTCCACAACTGAAGAGCACACATACAAAAAGCAAAAGAGTTTATGAATTATTTCTTTATTCCCAACTATAAATGCAATAATGTTAGCAGGATTGTTTGCATGAAATGTGGCCTGGGTGGTGCGAATTCATAGCAAAATATTTACAAAAACTTGAATTTTATTGACTTAAAAAGATTATGTACCACAAAATTATAATGAATACCAATTTGGCATTCAGTTTGAAGAAAATTACTGGGTATGTAATACATCTGTCACACCCCTGCTACACCAGTTGCAGTCAAAGAGCATGCTCCTGTGTTAGCAACATTGACAAGAGATTGACAACATAGCATTTGCACTCCGAAGGAAAAGGTTGGTGTTCTGTAGAGGCAAAGAGGTGCTTTACTCTCACTGTTCCATTTGGATTCTGGTTATCAAAGAATAAGGAAGTGGAAAGTAAACAGTCTGTCTTCTAAGAAATAAAAGATAACAAATAGATATTAAAAGTTTCTTTGCTCAGGCCACACAGTTGTGTTAGCACTGCAGAGGCAACTCTTGCATTTTACATTGTTCATCACCACGCATCATACAAATCCATGAAAGAATATATATTTGAGATACTTTAGTATTGTTAGGAGTATAAAATAAATGTATAGTATTTGGACAATACAAATACAGATTTTAGTGGCATAAAACAGAGGATAAAAATTTATTCACCAAAGTGACATATTAACTGCAAAAGATTAGTAGGTCAGTAAGTAATCATCAGTAAGGTGATTGGCATAAAATAATAATTACCATCTAGAGGTTATTTAATAAAACCCGAGACATAAAGTACTTACGAATGTAAGGTGAGATTCCCTAGTGTTCTACTGGAAAATTACGAATTGGTTGGGGAATTTAATGTCATACTGGCAAGTTGCCATAGTAGCTCAGTGCTTAGAGCAGCCATGCATGAAGTGGAAGATCCATGGTTCAAATCTTGGCTATGGCATTGAATTTTTTAGTGCTGATGCTACCTCTCCTATAAGTACTATTGAAATATAACAAGATATTTCTGGATGTTACATCTCCCTCCCAAGAAGCTTCCAGAAACTCTTGCGGGTATAGATAAGCAAGTGTACTTACGACGTCAGGTTTTGTAATTGATGCAACAAAAAGTGTTGGTTACTAAGTATGTTCTACCGATGAGTGATGTGGTTGTGGCATAGTAAGTGCTGCTGAATATGTGACAGAAGAGAAGTCCTGTGTTAGGCAGCAAGCAACTGGGTCCTGTGTTCAATAGTAGTAAGTATCTGGAAGAGGAGCTCTACATTCAATACTGCAACCAATGAATTAGAAGGAACAACAGGCTGCTTCGTGCATATTTCACATTACACTAGATACTCCTATGTGCAAAGAAGTTTTCCCTTATCCTGCGAAGACAAATGTCGGGTAACTTAAAGCTCTATGGACTTCGGCCTGATTTGAGCATCATTTCACCGATTTCATTCATTCACCTTCCAATATGTCTCTACGTTGGAGGATGTTAATTAAAGAAAATGAAAAAGAAAAAATGAAATGACAGTGAAAACTGAATTAGTCACAATAGAATATTGTGGAAAGAAGAATCACTTTATATGAATATGATCGTTTCACACAGATATGTAGCATCAAAGGCATTAAGAGCAATTTATCAAAAAATCCTCCTTTAAGTGACTGCAAAATTCAGAAAGTAGTTTGCTTTTAAACGGTGCTTGATAGTGACAGTCCGAAACCATGCCTATAAGGACTGATATTCTGCCATAGTGAGGGCTACTGATTTAGACTTCAGTGAAAATGGATCTACAGCCCTCTTAGAATTCTTTACTGATTCCTGAGTGTCCCTTGTAAAGTATGAATTCAATTTTGAAGCAAATTGTTACAGTATACTTTATTGATGCTGGTAATAATGATTCATTCTCATGTTATGCTCCTCAAAACAGATTGAAGTTAATGTGAAACATGTCAGATCCTTATCCTTGACACTTTCTGTGTAGAACGCTACTTTTTCTTCAGCATAGCGTCTTGTCAGTATCAAGTATTGTCTTGTTTCCCTTGTATTGATGTTCTGAATTTGTTCATTTTCGAAAAAAAAAATGTCTGCCAACTAACAAGTTGCACAGCACCTCTCACTGATCAACCTGCTAGCAACAAACTGTTTTGGTAATTCGAAGGTGAACCTCCATTCGAAGATCAGGTAAAAGATAATGCTCCATGCGAGCGTGTGAAGTAGGTCTGGGTGGCTCAGTTTGTTACACGCCTATAGATCCTAAAGCCACAGGTTCAAATCCGGCCCCAGACCGATGGTTTTTAAGTGTGCTTAAAAACGACAGTTCATGTCAGTAGATTTACTGGCATGTAAAGGAACTCCTGCGGGACGAAATTCCGGCACACCGGCGACGCTGATGCGATCCTGGCAATTGATAGCGTCGTTAAACAACAAAATAATTTAATCGCACTGGTGTGTGTGTGGTTTTTTTTTTTTTTTTTTTTTTTTGTTTTTTTTTTTGTTTTTTTCTAATAGAGATCGATCAGCAATAATGCTTTTACAGATCGCACTGGTGTGTGTAATTAATAACAATGAAGGGCAGCTCTGGGTGTAGTGCCTCCGTGCCATGGCACTACCTTAAAAAAATCTGATGTGTTCCACTCACATGACTTTTTCTACTCTTGTACTAACCATTCTAACAAACTCTTATTCCTATATCTCCATGTTAGTTAAGATAAACATTCGTAGAAATTATCTTATTGCTTATGTCCTTGTAGGTGCAAGGGAGATATTAGTATACAGAAGGCTTTGAGCGACAGTCAAATGTTTTTGATATTTCAGATTCCGTTCTCTTTGCACGATTAACATATGAAAAAAATGAACAACGTTGTTGCATTTCGCTAAAGTTCTAAGTTTTCCGAAACTCACACACATAACAAGGAATATCTCCGAAATGGTTCACCCTACAAGAAGATTTATTGAGACATAAGGTGTGTATTTTACCAAGATCTACATTTTTTTGTATAGTATGATTTGGTCTATCTCTAATGGTTTACCAGCTATGCAAAAGTCGTCCAGAGTAAATACGACTACAGGGGCTATAGCCAGAAAATTCAAGATATACCTTTCATTTGTCATCAAAATATCTCAAACATATGAAATTTTAATCAAAATCGTTAGAGCCATTTGTTCCTAACCGAGTTTTCGTTTTTGAGTTATGCTGTCCACAGACTGACAGACACACACATGGAACTTTTTCTAAAAATGCTTTTTTTTTTTATTCAGGGGGCCTCAAAACATATATTTCCGGTGAAATCTCGACATCGAATTTTTGGGTGGAATACAATACTTCCCCTACTTACCAGTAGAGAAAGCAAAAATGAACAACGATGTTCTATTTCACGAAAGTTTTCCGAAACTCACACATACCAAGTAATATCTCCGAAATGGTTCACCCTACAAGAAAATGTATTTAGACATAAATTGTATACTTTAGCAAGATCTACATTTTTTGTATAGTATGATTTGGTCTATCTCTAACGGTTTACCAGTTAATGCATTTTCAAGAAAATCAAAATTTTCGAAAAAATTTCCATTTCTTCAAAATCTTCGTGCCGCATCCTTGAAAGACATTAAACTTAGATGCCAGCTTTGATTTTTAACCGACTTTTCGTTTTTTAATTATGTTGTCCACACACTGACACACACACACACACACACACACACACACACACACACACACACACACACGGACCTTTTTCTAAAAATGCTTTGGAGTCAAAACATATATTTCCGGTGAAATCTCGACATCGAATTTTTGGGTGGAATACAATACTTGCCCTACTTACCAGAGTAAATGGTTCTGTGGATGTGAAGTCAAAATGTTTTATTCTGGTTTCCATGGGTTGTGTTTGGTGACGATAACTACTGGTCAGAAAAATATGCAGTGGATTTAGTTCACGCCGTGGAAACACTAAGGTCCTAGGTGGATGCCTTAAGTTGATAAGATGTTGCTCGGTAATTTTTCCGTAAATTTTACGGTAGTTCAATATTTTCATGAGAAAAAAGTCCAAGTCCGACGGGCGTGATTAGTTTTGCGTTGACATTGTAGGGTCAGTGAATTATACTGCACTACCTGTGCATTCATGCTTCAGCCGCCACTGACAATGACTTGTGTATTCTTCCGATATCTTCACACAGTATTTTGAGCTATCTACGCTGCAGTGGCGTAGCTAAGGTTTTGGGTTTCCCCTGCTAATAAATGTCGGTCTGGGTGGCTCAGTTGCCAAGGTCGCGGGTTCAAACCCGGCCCAGGTCGATGGTTTTTAAGTGTGCTTAAAAACGACAGCTCCATGTCAGTAGATTTACTGGCATGTAAAAGAACTCCTGCGGGACAAAATTCCGGCACACCGGCGACGCTGATGTGATCCTGGCAATTGACAGCGTCGTTAAACAACAAAATAATTTAAATTTAAATTTCCTGCAAATAAATGTTGGGGCCCTACTTATTAATAAAGCTTAAAAATAGAAAAACATGGAAGTGAAATAAAATAAAGTGATGGAACAAACAACGGAGCGAATTGTTAACATAACGGTCTCTGATTCCCAACACGAATGGTTATTTTTCCTAAATAAACAATATACACTGTGAACTGCATCTGTTCCAATGCTTCTTCCTAGCGATTTCCCATGGTTGAATTGAATATAAAATGTCCTTTCTAATAAACTATTAAAGGCAGTCTGCGGGGCCGCTATTTACGCCACTGTTACGCTACAAAGGCTGTGCCTTTAGAGTTGATAAATTAGACAGCGTGCTCCAGTGCTTGGTTTAATAATGTTAGTATTTTATCTGTTGCAAGGGAATGACCAGAATACATCAGCAATGGATACCTTTATCATGAAAGCTGCAACTTTCTATTACGTACTGCTCCCATATAGAGGGGGAAAACGAGACTAGTTTTTTAAAGCAAAAACCATGTTCTCAACACTGCTGGCTCGTACGAGCGGGCATGGTAGTTTTATTTTTCCCCTCTAATAAATTATAGCAATTTCCCTCGGTTTCAGCACTGCTGCAGCCAGAGAGCGTGAGAATCACTTGTTGAGCCCCAAGAACTCCGCGGAACGGTGGCTCTATTCCCATTGTACCTACAAGAAAAGGTGTAATCAAAGCATCCCTACACGTGTCTATCTCATTTAACATGACATACACACATGGACATAAGTATTCATACAGTTGGAAATACAAACTAAAATATTTTATTTTGAATATTTGCCAGTCACAAAACTCAGAGCAAAGTTTACAATATGAACTTCACACGTCTTCTTTAAGTACAGATATAGTAGAATTACGTTTACTTTGTTCTACATTAATACATAATAAAACCTTAACCCCAACATGCTGACCTGTCATGGCATGTAATACGTCTTCTGAGGATATGATCGATGAATTTATTTTGATAACTCTCCCAGTCAGGTCGGTGAGACCCGTAAACCAACGACAGGTGTGGTCCTCCAGACATTCTGGGAGTTGTGAGAGAGCAATGTGACCGCCAAAACATAAAAATATGGTGCTCTCTAAAAAACGGTTACTATTACTGCTATTGCTCTTAATTGTAGAATTGGGATATATTCTTCACCACTCTGTCCTCTATGTGATCAGCAAGAGGAAATGGATCGAGACCACCTTCAAATATGCCCGGCCACTTCTAATGCCCCATCAATCAGTGAAAAATATTGGAGAGCAAGAGGATTAATGACTTCACTGTCAGAAATCCAGCATTAGCTAACAACAACAACAACAACAACATTAATACATAAAATCTTTGCTCTCATAGGTTGAATTTTTAGGACGTAAGTATTCATACAGGAACATAAAATTGTACAACATACAAAGAAAAAATTAAAAAAGAACTCTTCCTACTATTTTGTACGCCAACCTCTGCAATAAATTACCTACTTCTCTCAGCTGTTTGTGCATTGAGTGGACAAGTTTTCTAGTTGCTACTGCACCAATATTATGCTATTCTGTCACAAGTAGCTGTTTTAGTTGACATTTTCTGGATATATGATGTTATCTTATTCTGTCTTCCAGCTCTCCCCATAGATAATGCTTAATAGGGTTGAGATCCGGAGATTGTGCACGTGTTTTTAGTGTATGTGGAGTATTCTATAGCAACCACAAACGGATAATCTCTGCAGTATGTTTAGGGCCATTGTAGTAATTGTCATCTAAATTCAGTTTCTCGACACCCTTCTTCAAATTGCCTTTCAATATGCCAGTGTAGCCATATCTGTCAGTGAATATTAGTTCCCATATGGTGCGGTTTTTGCAATTATTTTAATCGTTGTATCTTTTAGCTAATGAGATCTTTTTTATCTCAGGGCTTGGTAACGGATGGAATGAACATACACTCGGGTTTAACTTTAGTCAAACATTTTATTTGCACCTTCTTGTTCACAATTTTTAAATCTTATCACAGTAGAAAGTCCTATTTTAGCGGATCAACTTCCCTAGCATCGCCGAAATTTAATTAAAGGTCTCTAAACACTTAGTAAATTCACTTTTACTATTTCATGACGCGTACACATAAAAATACGTCCATCCACACCAATGATATAGACGCTAATGAACTGTTTTTTGATATTCCTCCGCGCTATTCATCCGCACATGTGTCGACATATAGTTCTTTCTCGTTAGGGAAGCAATCTCTAATCATCCTGCCCTACTTTTATTATGGAACACAAACAATTCTAATATTTATACACATATTAAAATCAAATATGGAAAGATTTATGACGTCTTTGTGCAAACTTAGTTGTTCGTAACAATGAACCGTATCAACATGTTTTCGTCATTTAATTATCTCATACCAACATCAAAAAACGAATTACACTTTTAACAAACATTTACATGAACGATTTTCTTTTGGGGTCTTCTAATATTCTGTCTCACATAGATCAGAAGAAGTCACAACACCACTTTCATGTTCAACAGTTGTTTACAAATTTTGAATATCCAATGCTGTATTCAGCTTTCTCCACATTCGCATTCTGCTACCATTATGAAATATCTTCGCCCGAAAATAAAACAGTTTCCCACAATACATTGTCCTTTCCTACATATTCCTTTGCAAACACCAGCCTGCTCTTTTGATTATTCTGCTGATATATGCCTTCTTTCTGGATAGCCTGGAATGGAACCCAGTACGATTGATTAGTCGTCTTTATCGTCCTGGGCTTTACAGGCTTTCCATACTGTTATTTTACATATGCAGCAATTTCTGAAAAGACAATTTGGTGTTTTTCTTCACCATTTTCATCAACTGCCTTTGTTCCATAGAATTTAGTTTCTATGGGCGGCCCACTTTCCCTTCATTTATTAGCATATGGGTATCTTTAAGATGTTTAATAAAACTCTGCACTGTGGAACGTTTTCTTCTTATGGTGTGAGATATTTCAGAATACGACTTTTTTCTGCTTATGTGATGAAACAATCATCTCCCCTAGGTCTAAAGATATTTCCTTTCCTTTGCGACTCACCAGTCGCTCCATACAGCACGACTGGTATGCAGCAATAAGTAACATACCTACACGTTCTGGGTTATCAGGTAACCATTTGTTCTGTGTTTACCATCGCTGTATGAATACTTATGTATGTTCCCCATAAAATGTAACCCTTGAGAAAAAATATATTTTTATATTTTGTAAAACACTGTAAATGCAATGCCAATAGATAAGTACGCTAATAGAATGTTTGAAGTTCATTTGTGTTGCAGATGTTTGCATTTTTAAGTGTAGAAATGTTCAAAATAAAACATTTTCCTTTTTATTGGTAGCTGTATGAATACTTGTGTCCATAAGAACAAGCTTTTGCAAGAATAATTTGTACAAGAGTGAGTAGAAAAAGTAATGTGAGTGCATCAAAAATTCTTCTTGTTCATTTTTTCCTTTTAATTTCAGTTAGCTTTGTGAAATACACACTGATGTCATATAGGATGATTGTGGAACACGTATTTAGGCATCTGTTCAACAACAAACTTGACTTAGGTTAGTTATTTATTAAATAACGAACACATGCCAGTCTGGAAAGACCAAGCTACTTTCTTAACACGGGAAAATTTATCGTGTAGCTGGGAATCGAACTAGTGACCAATAGAATAGCAAACCAGTGTCTTACAGTCGTATTTGATGTCGAGACAAACTAAATGTTATAAGCTCAAAGTAGAAGAGCGACTAACACATTTCAGATCTGTGCCCCATCCATATGAATTGTCATCGCCTCTTCTAGGCTCCCTGTCATATCTGTATTTGTACAGTAGTCATGCAATACCTGTACTTTGCTATGTTTTCTGTGCCAAAGGTAGAGGGATAAACAGGTTGTTTTCCTATAAGGGTTTGTCCCCAAAACAGTCGAACTAAAGCCATTTGCGAACGAGGTCAGCCGTCTTTCACTACAACAGTTGAGCCACCGCTCTAGGACAGCTGTTTCGAGACCTGGATTGAAAACTCGCATCCTGGCATTTGGTAAACTATACCTACACATAATCAGGCAGCAAAACATGGATGCCTACCAATGGGAGAGATACAGATGAAGGTTAACTGTGCACTAGTGCAAAGATATTCGACCTGGGGTACGCGAACACTTCTCAGGGGCTACAAAACATTTAAAATACGCATACAGTCAGAATTATGTCTCCCGAATAGCAATAAAATTTAAAGTAGCATACAGCCAATATAACACGTTTCCCAAATGATCACAAATAACGAAAAATATTGTAGCCAGAGAGATTTAAATTAACCTCTGTCCAAGAATCCATTTTGCTTACTCTACCGATTGGTTAGTATTGGCGATGGACTTTTGGAAATAATTAAATTCCACCTCAGGTTACAGTTTTTAAAATACTTTCTAGAAATACAGAAAGACGATAATAAGGCTTTAGACGCGGTTGCTGTTTCATTGTACTTTGGCTGGAAAATGGCTACATGCGCATAGGGTTTCACGTTACCTCCTCAAGCACTACCTGCCGCTCATCCTAAGCGCTTGCTTGTAAACAACGTACCGGTCGGTATCCTAGAAATGCACCTATCCTAAATCCATGTCCGAAGCCTAATGATAATACACTAGCATGGACTAAAAATCCATTTTGCACCACCGCCGTCAATTTCTCTGATCTTCCCATAAAATTAAAATAGTCTTTAGGTAATGTCTTTTGACAGCTCACTGAAAACAAAAATCGAAAACTACTCAATCTGCGATTCCTGGTGTTACGCGCGCAAAGAGCACATCCTCTCTGCTTATTTATATGAGCAGATTTTCTCCGCTTGGACAACAATCAAAACAAAGAAATCGCTTGAATCTAAATTCACCATTGATACTCGCACTGACGAAGATTAACCCACGAATAGAGGAGCTGGTGTCCAGAAAGCAAGCTCAGCCATCTATTTAACTAGTGAGAAACACAGGTGTATACCTACTTTTTGTGTATGTGCTATGTGTAACTGGTTCCTCTATTTAATTTATACATATATAGCATAGGCTCCTTTTTGTGGCACCGAGCGGGATGCCTCAGACGGTAACGTCTGTGGTCTGCTTTCGGGAGATCGCGTGTTCGATCCCCGTGGCCGCGAACTCTGACATGGGTTTTTCCGTGGTTTCTCCATGTCACATAGACGAATGCTGGGGTGCATTATTTCATACCACGGTTTTCTTTCCTTCATTCCATTTCCTTTTCATCTTTTAGGTGTACTTTCAGACATGCGGTGTTGACAGTGTCGGTCAGATGGCGCGGATGATTGCGCATGGTAACTGCTGTTTTCGGCGCTAGGTGGCGTTTTGACGGCCTTGTCCTTCCTCGGGGTTGGGGGGGGGGGGATGCTCAGTGCGATATCGGAACCGCCGTGTGATGGCTGCTTGGCGGGGCCTGGCGCCGTATTTGTTAGGGACTTCCGCGTATCTCTGTGGCCTGTCTAGCTGCGACCCTGTGTGGCATCTTCGGTTCGCTCATTTCATCCCTGTCTCCTGGGGGTGGTAGCCACAATAGATCTGTGTAGGTCGAAATGAGTGAGGTGTCCCCTCTGTGTCTGTACCCTTTTTGTAGTAGTATTTAATAAATTATAAACTTTAAATCTATTTCAGATATGGTTATCTATAATTTGAATTAAGGATAACTCTAGGGCTAGGCCTAGGCCTAGGGCAAGGGTGCTCAACAAGCGAACACACGCTCGCTTCCCCTACACATGTTATTTTCCCCCATCCACTGACCAAGGCAAGGAGAACTAGACCTGCTAGTCAGAGGCGGATGGCGCGGAGTATATATAGTAGCACATACAATTCAGCGGGAGGACGAATATTTTTGTTTTCGAGATGAAGATGATAAAGTTAAGTGCTTGATTCGTAACACTGGTAGATGCAGATTTATAGCATTTCCCTTGTTTACGTTCCGTGTTCACGATAAACGTTATTCTCCTGGAAAACTACAACTAACTTTTGAAGCAATTGTATGACACATTCTTGTCATAATTTGAAGACCTTACAAATTTTAAACCAAAATCCAATTTTATCTTGCACTTTTGAAGTTTTCATGAAGTGAGGCTTCACACGAGCTACAAAATATGAAACTACTTGCATTGCAGAATTCCACGACCGTAAAATGTTCATAGAAAGAAGGATGGGAATTATTTAGGTCTCTGCCCTGCTGTGAGTATCCCAGATTACGTTTATTTAGATCTAGTTTAATGGCAGTCTTTGGCTGACTCCACGAATATCTGCGAACAAATATTTTAAAAATGAACTATATTAAAAGTGAATATCGCATCAAGATAAGTGAAAACCACCCTGCTTATCTTTTGAGACTGTTCACTTCATCTTTTGCACCAAATATTGAAGACCTTCTGAAACCCAAATCGTGCCAAAAAAGTAATCCTCAGTAACATCGTGGGTTAATCAGGAGTAGAATATGAATGTGTAGCCTTTGATTTTCGTACCACAAGAATGATGGCGCCACTGGAACTCAGTAACCACAGATAAATGCGTCATTCTGTCCCAGCGGGTGGAAGGAGGTGATTTCAACCTCCCCTGACTTGCCTGCAGCTGAGCACCACTGGACTAGAGGTACAGGCTTGGAATGGAAAATTGTCCCTGGGGGTACGGGAAGAAAAAGGCTTGAATACCACTGCTCTAGGTCTGGTGTACCGTAGTGGTGTTTACAATACGAGAGTGGAACTTGCCCCATTGCAGTTCTAAATAAAAATCGTGGATATCCAACTTGTGTGCAATCAAGGATCTGTTAAAGGAAAACAGCCCACTTGGAAATAGCAAGGTACGAATTACAATTAAATTATTTTGTTGTTTAACAACGTTGTCAGTTACCAGGATCACATCAGCGTCGCCGGTGTGCCGGAATTTTGTCCCGCGGGAGTTCTTTTACATGCCAGTAAATCTACTGACATGGAGCTGTCGTTTTTAAGCACACTTAAAAACCATCGGCCTGGGCCGGGTTTGAACCCGCGACCTTGGGATCAGTAGACCAGCGTCTAACCAACTGAGCCACCCAGACCGACCGTACGAATTACACATCAGATATTTATGCTTTACCCCATCACGTGGCTTAATGACTAAAATAACTATGTATTTAAGACTATATTAATAGTACCAATGCTGTAATAGTTATCCATTGTCTTATTCCAGCCTGCCGAATATAAATTACATATTACTCTTTTGTATAAGAAGTCCCACCCGCAATAATTTTAGGTGGGGGGGGGGTGATATGCCTGTTAATTGGGTGACAAATGTGTCATCCATACCAACTTTTTTTTAAGAAAAATGTCGGTGCGCTATCATTAAGTGATGAAACTTTGACACAGAAAGTTTTATTTACTTATAATGATATATTGTGTTACTACGTTATACAGCACTACAGGTCATACAGGTTTGAATTCTAAAATATTTATACTTTTCCCAAATCGGAGATGGTCATTTGTTTTTCTCTATTGGACATGCAGAGAGAACGGAAGTTCAACACCATCACATAGCGATCGGCCTGCAAACATTTGACTATCGCTTAAAGCAGGGGTGTCAAACAGCAACCCCCAGGCGTCAAAAATGTTCCCCTATTTTCCCTCCCTCCGTGATGATAAAATCGGAAAACGGGAAAAACAAAGCGAAAACCGGTTCTACTAGCGCGTGCTACTGCAGTTAAGGAGGGGTAGACCCCTCTCTTCACACCCTCGGAGTGATGTTTGACATGCCTGGCTTAAAGCCTACAGTAATCCCATTGTAATTACAAGGAAATGTGCAATAAAACAATTTCTGCAAATTTTTATGTCAATTAACGTGAAGTAAATAGAAGAATGAGCATTTGTAAGAAAGGATAGTTTGTACAAGAGAGAGAGTAGAGAAAGTTATATGAGAGCAACACATCTGCTTTTTAAACTTATTTTAACTCGTACCCTCCCTATAAAATCTGGAGCCCCACCTAAAGTCCAGTCCTGGCTACGGACCTGGGAGACGCAAACTTTTCAACAATACTGTGAAAGAGCTAAACAATGTAAATGAAAGTAACCTAAGATGCATACTACGATGTGCACAGTTAAAAAAACTTGAATCATCAACACTGTATTTCACAGTGAATATGTGCTATTTCTGTTATGGAAACTATAGATATTGTAACGAAACGCGCAAAATGCGAAGTCCGTTTACTTTTCTAACACTTCATTGTCTTCTAAATTAGACTACAACTACACCATTTCCTTCTCGTTGCTAACACAGTTTATAGTCTTTTCCACTATTACAATTCACAGTTGTTCTTCCGATAATCTTTCTTAGTCTTTCAATGTCTTTCTCCAGTTTCACTGTCTCTACATATTACGATACAATCACTCGACGACACATACATACTCGCCAACAGGCTGGCCGATGCATTCTCGCAACTAAAACTAACTGTACACGACGACTTAAACAACTACCTAAAACTACTCTTGACATTCACTCAAACTGACAAGTGCTCACTGTCTGCCTATTTATACTGGAGCCGGCGTGATGTAACTTCCTTCGAGTTCTTTCTACATATGCACATGTACAATGACTCAGCAAAGAAGCTTCTAGAGCTTGCAGCACACTACGGCGTTATCGCGCTGTTCGATCTCTCACACACAGTCGCTAGTTGCCCTGTAGCCTTGGACATCCTTGGTCACGCACACACATAGCCGTTCGCCGTATCCAAGGTCACCCGGCTTCCTCTCTTCCATATATTGT
>CM060972.1:95842104-96319604 GCA_030765045.1 Tenodera sinensis | reverse complement strand
CACAGACACACTAACATACACACTGACAAGACACCCAGACAAAGACCTTCTTTTAAAAATGCTTTTTTTTTATTCAGGGAGCGGGGGCCTCAAAACATATATTACCGGTGAAATCTCGACATCGAAATTTTGGGTGGATACAATACTTCCTCAGCTTACTATACCTAGTAGAGAAAGAGAAAGTAAAAATTGATTACAATAGGATATACACAGAATGCGTGCTAAAGATTTCAGTCCGTTGAATTTGAACTGAAAGTTTGAGATTCGCCTCGCCTAACTACAAGATGGAAAGAAATGCACAGGAGTGCGGTCTTACATATCTCCCAACAGGAAGTAACTTCATTCTTGCATGTGGCTTCGGCGGAACCGCTGCATATTTTATTTTATAGTAAAATGGATATGAAAACACTTGATTTGATTATAGCCAAATATGAGCCTCATGTCGTTACGGCCTCCTACTATTGGAACAGCATCCTTGAACTTCGCATTGCAACATGGGCAGCGCCAACTGCGAGAGCAAAGGGAACTAACAAATAGTGGCAGACTTCGGCATAATCAGCTGTTGTCTGCAAAGCTTCAGTCAGTGGCCCTGGCCAACGTTGTGTGACGTGCGAACACCAGAAGACAGCAAACGTTAGGGAAGGTGAGTGAACAACTGTCAAACTTTTCGACGCTGAAGCAATGTAACTCGGAATAAAATAGTTGCAGACATGTGACGTTCGCATGTGTCCAAACTATGTCTAGCAGTTTTGAAGGGACATTGGCCGGTGTTTTGCTTCCTCTCCTTCTCGAGTGCTAAAAGCTTTCCATTTCATTAAACTTATTCTGACATGTTGCATTCACATGGCTTTCTTTACCTACTCTTCTACTTACTTCTCATTCAACTTATTATTTTCTCTGCTTCATGTCAACGGAAATAAACATTTGCAGAAATAGCCTTCTTACACGTTGTGTCGTAGGCTTGGTAGGTAAACTAAAAAACGGATCGTTGTGTGGATTAGCAGGTTGCTAATTCCGTCCCATTTCCATGTCCACGAGGGATGAAAGAAAACATTAATGCAGAATATTTCGGAAATAGTTAATGGCACAACAACATTTATTCTACATAAATAGTATGTTTTAATACCTACGTTTGTTTCCTAAGTTTTTGTCTACCTCATAGATTTTACAAGTTATACAACATTCATTTAGAAAAAAGAGGATTTCGTAGGCTATTTATTCACTGAAATTTTAAAATGTACATTTTATTTGTCATGCACATACATATCTTAAACATATAGCTGTGCAGATTTCAACCAAATCTGCAATATATTAACGAATGCTTGACAGGCTGAGCTCGACATTGTCGACATACGAATAATTAAATTTTCACGTCATTACAAAATAAAAAAGGAACAGCAAATTCATAATATTCGTTGATCTCACTGGTAACGATCATGGGCAATGACTTTCTTGTTTTCTTAGAGTTTTGTGTATGTTGGTTTCTGAGAATAAACAAGGTTATAACGTTTATAGAGAGTTTAATTAACTCTGTCGTGGAATATTTGGAAATGCCTCCGAAGAAACTCAAGGCTATTGGGCAAGTGCAACCTTGGGTTAAATGTGGTGGGGAAAAGCGGTCAAATTACGGGCAACACCGAGTAATTAAGGCATTCTTATTTGTATAAATTTCTACAGAGCATTAATATATTTTTTATGGTCCCTGGGCCGTCATTAGGAAGCCAAGTAAACACACAACACTATTATAAATTCTGGTTACACACTTACTATTGTATGAATTTTAACCAAATTGGGGTTGCTTATACTTGTTTCTGCAAATAATGATTATAAAAAGAGCAGGTTAATGCTTGCTTAAAGCTTTGCAAAAGTGATATTCTCAAAGTAGAACTCGCATTTTAGTGTACTTTTCTCCTGTGGTATTTGCATACTGTTTATTCGGTGTTTTATATACCTATTTTTTGTTCTTTATAGCGTATCCTAAGCTTCATTAACTCGAAGTGTATTAAATCATTTTAAATGCCAAAGACACGCAAGGCTATTGTACAAATCGTCAAATCTCGGGCAACGCTGGGTATTTTAGTTAGTACAAATGCTATAATTTCATGCTTTCAGTAGCGACTTTGTCTTGACATTCTGTTCTGAACTATTGAAAATAGAATTCTATTAAGTAACTCCACCACAATGCAAATGTGGAAAGGTTATTTTTTTATTGGTGTTCAACGGACCAGAGTAAATGTAGGCACAGTAAAGTCGATAACTGTTTAACACAAGTACGCACACCTAAATTTTCTGGAATTTTACTTCTAGTTGTCAGGGAATAATAAACAGCTGAAACAATGAATTATTCCAGGTTGTATGAGAGAGAGGGAGGTTGATGAAACGTGAAGATGAGTCATGTGTGTAATACTGCTGAATGACCTAACACATCTAGAATAACAGAACACGTAGTGGTAAAGCACGCTATTGTGCTACTTTTGAGTATTAGTAACATTAGATCAGAAAAATTTTAAGTGAAGTAAAACAAATCAGTTTTTCTTAGCTAAACCACGGGAATGCAACTGTTTGGTTCCCGTATGGGCCGCGTCTTGTTGGCTTTATAAGACATTAAAAATTATGCCTACGTTTCGCCGCAAAATTATGTTTGTCTTTGGGCAAACTTCCGCTGACCAACCCCATTGAAAAAAAAAAAAAAAATTTGTTATCCCAAAATATTCGTTTGGCAGCCCAAAATTCTAGCTTCCAAAAATGCCTCAAATCGAAAAAAAACTCAAAGTTCTGCAAAAAACATTTTAGAGATAACGAAGTTTGGCCTTGGCTTCTTCAATGGGTGACTGCAAAAAATCCATCTAATGGGTCAACAAGACGCGGCCCATACCGGAAACCAAAAAGTAATGGACAAAGTCAGTGTAAGTCTATGTAGTCGTAACGTTGCTTTCTTAAACCCAAATTATATACATATCCTAATACCGTGTGTAAAAAATTACAAATTTTTAGTACGGATCTCGCAAAAGCTCTCCAGTATATGAATAGCTTTTAGTTAAAGCGTCTTCTTTTTCTTTCCTCAAGATGGTTATACTAGACACGCCTAAGTGATTAACCTGAACGTAAATTAAGTCAAGTTCTCCTCCCCCTTCTCGTGCCGCCATATGCTTAGTTCACCACTGTCAGGTGGCTACTTGAACGATGCTAAGCAGTGGCGCCAACTTTTGAAAAGCATTGGGTGTGCTCAAAAGCTTTAAAATGTTTATGGTATCGTTCCTTAATTGCTTGATGAAATGAACTTAGTTATATAATGATATAAATATAGATAAATAATGGTGCAAGAAGCAATTTCAGGGTTTTTAAGAACTATAACTTCCACTTAATAATTCTACATATATACCAGCAGGGATAGGTTGTGTACTCGCATATTACATTCTCGTGCAGAAATGCCTGTTCAAACGTTTGTTTTTTTTTTCCCCCGTCTGAAGTGATTCGGATTGATCTTTGATGCTGTAAAAATACTTTAACAATGTTTCCATGTTCTGTTTTAATCCCAGATGCATTTCCTTTGCTCCTGAAGTCCATAATAGACTACTTCTGTAGGTACTCTATTGGTCACCATTCCAGCTTCCCAACCAGGAAGTACTCGGTTCTGGCGATGGAATACACCTTTAATTAGAATATTTCCTAACCTCCGTTGAGTCTGGAAACACGAAAGCGCGTGCCAAGGTTAGTGTTTCACAACAAGAGTGCGTAAATACCATTAAAAACACGTGCTGGTCCATGAAACGGCTCACTATTGCCTGAAAATTGGAGTGTGGTGTGATAACTAGGGCTAGGATTTTTAGGTGCTAAAAATTGGGAAATATTTATTTTTGTGTTGAAAATGTCAAACGTATGTTGCAAAACAAATATTTTTAAGATCTGTGTGACTGAGCTAACATGTACGTGGTACTCGCCAGACATTGGTGGAGGGGATCACCAATTACCGAGTTACAGTATACGACCACGTGCTTCCTTAACTGTTCCATCCTGAAAAAATGACGATTGTCACCAAGAATTTACATTAAATTTTGAATGTTTGTTACTACTTATGTTACTTGTGAACGTTGGTCTGGCGTTATAACTTTACTACATGTCTGATAACACAGGATTTTACCATCACAACTGAAATTCCATTAAATTCCGTAGCATTTGCACACAGTAATTTGCACTACGTTTCACTCTGGGCATCTTAAATCCACTGTGAACTCAAAAACTGTCGATGTTACTTCCCAACACCACAACTCAACCAGATGGTTGTATTACTTTGCTGATTTGCAAGTGGCTAATTGACGGTCACCTGCAAGTATCAGTCTATAAGACTAGCGGGCTGTGAAGCGATAAGTTAATCAAGCACATGGCAGTGGAGGAGTTCGCCGTTCTTGTCTTGCGTGTTCACGTAGCTTGAGAAAGCAGGATGTTCATGATTTCTTCCAACTGAAGCTTATATACGAGTTCTTCCAACAATGAATAACAAACTGCGACATTTGGCCTATGTAATTAAGCATTAAATACGTGGTGGTGACTAGTTAAAAATAAATACTGCTTTTCTCTGGCTTTATGTAAATATATAAATTATTTCAAGAGGTTTCCTGTATGCGATTTTTCTGTAATTTATGGGCATCCAAAATATTTATTTATATAACAATTCTGAAAATGTGTTCCTATGTGCAATAAAACTTAAAATACATTACATCTTAATCCTACAACATTTAAGCATCTTTACGACTGAAGTTTAAAAACAAAAAACATTTTTTCCCGCAATTTTGTCGAAATTTCAGTATCGACTACCCTTCAATATCGCGACTGGAACATGGGTGATGGAGAGGGCCTCCAGAAGCTGCTGGATCGATTACACAACTAGAAATTATTGAAAAGCAAAGTTGATCCTGGAATTAGTGATAAGTTGATAACGATACCGCTCGAGGGTTTCCTGTTATCAGTACGTATCCCGGAAGTGTGCTTATCGAATGTTTAGCTACATCATTGAACAATATTGGCGCAAATAAGATTCACAAGTTGAGAAACAATTCTTTGCTTTTCGAGTGTCGGAAGACTTGGGCCAACATAAATGGTGAACTTGTCTTTTGGGCTTATCTTTTTTCGACTATATTTATACTACCTACTCTTTCTCGAAAAAGGCATCAATGGTTTACCTAGATTAACAGAAGTCTAAAAAAATCTGATGTGTTGCACTCGCAGGACTTTCTCTACTCTTGTACTAACTATTCTTACAAACTCTTATTCCTTTATTTTCTTCCTGTTAGTCGAGATAAACATTTGCAAAAATGATATAATTTTTCTGTAGGTGCAAGGGGAGTTTGGTAATACAGTAGACTTTGAGCGATAGTCAAATCTTTTAAAACTTTGAGATTCCGTCCTCTTTGCATGGCCAAGAGATAACAAAAGTGGATAACGACGTTCTATTTGAGAAAAGTTTAGTATTGCAAAACTCGCACAAATAACGAGGAATATCTCCAAAATGGTTCACTCCACAAAAGATACATTTAGGCAAATTGTGTGAGAAATAGGACTGGAATTGAAAAACTCAGTGCCATAGATGGGACCTGAACCACAGACCCTCCGCTTACTAGGCGGGTGCTCTAACCATTAAGCTACTGTGACAACCTGCCAGAATGACATTGAACTCTCAAACCAGTTCGTATTTCTCCAGGTAAACCACTTGCAATATGAATAGTAAGTCACCATTGGAGTAATTATCTGATGTGAGACTGCCTTTTTTCGCCAGTATCGAACTATCATGCATTCAAATTATCGTACACCCCCATAATTATCGTACGGGTTGGCAACCATGTGTACAAACTTAAAATTATCGTATGCCCCCATAATTATCGTACGGGTTGGCAACCATGTGTACAAACTTAAAATTATCGTACACCCCCATAATTATCGTACGGGTTGGCAACCATGTGTACAAACTTAAAATTATCGTATGCCCCCATAATTATCGTACGGGTTGGCAACCATGTGTACAAACTTAAAATTATCGTACACCCCCATAATTATCGTACGGGTTGGCAACCATGTGTACAAACTTAAAATTATCGTACACCCCCATAATTATCGTACGGGTTGGCAACCATGTGTACAAACTTAAAATTATCGTACACCCCCATAATTATCGTACGGGTTGGCAACCATGTGTACAAACTTAAAATTATCGTACACCCCCATAATTATCGTACGGGTTGGCAACCATGTGTACAAACTTAAAATTATCGTACACCCCCATAATTATCGTACGGGTTGGCAACCATGGTTACGCTGTTCTCTCTCTCTCTGTCTCTCTCTCGCGCACGCACACACACACACACACACACACACACACACACACACACACACACACACGCTTTTTCTTTTGGACTCAGGGGCCTCAAAACATACACTTCCGGTGAAATCTCGACATCGAAATTTTGGGTCGGATACAATACTTCCCCTACTGACTATACGTAGCAGAGAAACAACTTCCGTGCTCTAGTAACCGATCCGTACGAGAATTGAAAGAGATAAAAAATATCGTGTATTGAAACAACTGCACCCTCTTGTGCTGAAAAACGAGCCCATTTGTAAGCTATATGCATGTTGGTTGACTTGGAATACTCATCAGGCGTTGTCTCCATTGAAGGCCAACCAAACCCACTCGGGTAAACAAAACTGTCCTTGATCCGTGCTCGAGGTTGGAACACAGGATCAAATTCTCGTGACCTTCACCACGGTTTAATGTACATCTGCAACTTTAATAATTGATATGTTCCTACATTCCATTTCCGTAGAAATGAATTACAGGAAGGAGGTGGTGTCTGCCCGTGTCATTGTTTTCCTACACGCAAACTCGTGTTCAACGCAAAGTCGGTTAAGTACCAAACTTGGCAATTTAAGTTGACTTCCAACGATACAACACGAAGATTTTCAAGAAAATGACCCACCCTTAAGTAGAGTTTATTATGGAAAATGTTTCGCTATCTTTGTTTCTCAAAAATGGCTCGGACCATTTTAATCGAAATGGCGTATGCTTACGATATTGTGACAAATAAGGCGCATATATTGACTTTTCCTCAAGTAACCTGTCAAGTCCTCTGCACTCTGAATTGAGTTTTGTATCACTGGAAAACCATACAAGATAAAATCGCATAAAAAATGAATATAGCTTTAATGCATACCATGTGTTTTTTCTTTTTTCTTTCCTTTTTTTATTTTTCTTTCTTTTTTGTGGCGTTAACCATTTTCTAGATATTCTTGTTAATGTTTTGAATTTTCAAATATATGTATGTACTTATCTCAACTGATAAATCGCTATTCATTTATACTTTCTCTGCTACAAGTAGTAAGTAGGGGAAGTATTGTATTCGACCCAAAATTTCGATGTCGGGTTTTCAACGGAAATGTTTTGAATCCCCCTGAATCCAAAACAGCAATTTTAAAAAAACGTGTGTGTCTGCGAACAGTGTAACTCAAACGAAAAGTCTGTTAAAAACCAATGTTGGTATTAAAGTTTAATATCTTTCAAGGATGCGACACGAAGAACTACCCTTTACTTCAAACTTTTTACGAAAATTTTTACTTTCTCAGAAATGACATAAGGATTATTGATTAAACTGCCACATGTTTAAGATATCTTTATAGCGAATTAAACGTATATTTTGAATTTTGTAGCTATACCCTATGTAGTCCTGTTTACTCTGGTTGACTTTTGCATAACTGGTAAACCGTAAGAGCTAGACCAAGTCTTACTATACATATAAAACGTATATCTCGTTAAAACACACAAGTTCTGTCCAAGTGCATTTTTTGTGGAGTGAACCTTTTCGGGGATATCCCTTATTTGTGCGAGTTTTGTAGTACCTAGTTCAACTTTTCTCAAATGGAAAGTCGTTATTCACCTTTTTATCTCTTGGCCGTGCAAAGAGAACGGAATTTCAAAGTTTTAGAAGATCTGACTATCGCTCGAAGCCTATTGTATTCCCATTTTTCCCTTGCGTCTATAAGAAAATCCGCTGTAAGTTAATTTCTGGGATGTTTATCTCGACTAACATGAAGATAAAGTAATAAGAATATGTAAGAATGGTTAGTACAAGAATAGATAGTCACTTGAGTGCAACACACGAGGTTCTTCTCTTGTGGTTAAACAAGGAGTATGACATTTCAAATCCGTCATATAACGATCCAAAAATCTGACTATCGCTTTGCCTTATTGTATTCTTCTTTTGTTATACTTAAAAGTCGGTCTGTGTTGTTTCAAACGGCGGTCTGCTTGCCTCAAGGTTGAGGGTTCAAACCCGGCCAATACCGATGGTTTTGACGTGTGCTTAGAACTTTTGTGCGAGTTCAGTAACACATTTTCAACAGCTGTGATTAGTCAACGAAGTGACGTATTCCCATCAGCTCTGCCAAGTGGTTTTTGCCTACAGCTTTGCGTGCTCGTCAGTTTTCAAGCTTGACATTTTTGTTTCGTCGCCCATTGAGTATTCAACTTCTTTGAAGTTTGGAATATTATGTTTAATGTTCCCTGTTACCTCCCTCTGCGAAGAAGTGTGCATGCAGTTGCCACGTGAATGATGACATAATACTAAACATACATATTACGAGTATACTCCTGCACGTGATGGAATGTCAATATAAAACCCTCTTTGTATGTCTGAAGTATTACGTTCCTTCTTGAGACAGAGGAACTGTGGCATTCCACCCAATTCATTACTTAATGCCATCTCTTGAAGTGCCTAATTCAAAAGGATGTGCATCAGTGAACAGCATTATTGAAATGAGAAGTCGGAGGGATATCAAACTTGGTAATTTAGTTCAACATTTTCCAAAGATTTTCAGCTTCCAAATTCTGTAGCCCTCGGCTACTTGACAATATGACAGTCGATCATAACTGTTTAAGCAATTACTTAACCAGCATTTAGGAATGACTCGTCGCTTCTGTTATTCGACGCTCCCGAACTTATAGCTTGTTGAGTATGCCCCGATATATGTAGGTGCCTACCACTAACTTCAAATGGCTCCACAAAAGTCCAAAAGCGACAAATTTGGGAATCTTGCTGGCAACTCTGACCATCGCTGTGTGGAAAACCTAATCACTGACGAGCAACCTGTGTAGAGGGAGCCGGAGTACACCGAAGGTGAATAGGTTTTTTTCTTTTTATTCTTGTTTTGCTTTTCTTTGTTTTTCTATTGTAGGTCGAATGAACATAGTTTCATGGATTAAATCAAACGACAGTCAAATCACAGAAGAAAAGATAAAATCGTTTTACTCCGTTAAGCCTAAACAATTTCTTTTTAACAGTAATGAATTTCACAGAAGCATCTAGTGCGGGTACTTTCTGAAACCATTGAAGACGTTTTCGAATCTGTAAAAAATATAGTGTTCCATTTAAAATAAAGTTGGTCATTCTGGTTAAACAGGAAGTATCAAAAATAGTTCATATTGCAACAAATGACAAAATCCAGTCCGCTTACTTTTCTATCATTTTATCATTCTTTAAAATTTTACCACAAATAGTTTTCTTCTCGTCGTTAAGTCTACTCTTTCGGACTATCAACTCAATTTTTTACTTCATAACCGTGCTCAGTCCTTTTATGATGTCTTCACTTCCCCATGTCTCCCGTGCACTAATTAAGACTAAATAATCACTCGCGACGCTCGTTGAGCCTTCTTACGATGTACCAAATGAAGACACACGCACAGCTATCTCGCACTCGCTGACACTGACCCACTCATGCCCATAACTCAACTCTAAAACTGAATTATCTGGATTCCTTAAATACTGGGGATGACGTCACACTGATCTTTCTCGAGTTCCACACACAAACGCACCGGAAATGGCACAGCTAGAAGTCTCGCGAACGTTCTCAAAGCCCCTTTGTTTCTGCCGTCTCGATTGTTGACAGTCGCGTACAACAGCAGTCGCACGAGGCAGCCCGGTCCTAAACGTCTTTGCCCGCTCGCTGGTACGGCACGTAGTGTGAAGTAGCTTGGCCCCGTCTGTCCTCTGATGTGTGCCGAGCCTGACATCACAATGTTTTAGTTCTCTGTACATGACTATCTCCATACACCGAGTTTTGTGTTACAGCTATATTCTTCAAAAGTTATTCAGATGGTGCGGTACGTTAAACGAAGTTGCATATAATATTTTGTGGATGCGTAATGGAAACATAATGAATTTACATTGAGTCTTAGAGTTTAAGCATATTAAAATATAGCCACTTTTTAGCTTTTAAAATATATCCTTCTCTAAGATCTTAATTTGGTTTTGTATCCATATGCGAAACATTGATACGCTTACCATATAAAACTCAAGACTTAGGGCGTTTTCACAGGTAATGTATAATACCAATAGAGTTAAAGTTAACCCATTACAAAAAGAAAAGAAAAATTGAAAAAAAAAAAAATAACATTCTACAGCAAGCGATATCGACAATCTTGTTCTGCTAGTTTACTAAAATATAGCTAGTTTCTTTAGTTCCATGCAAATTATATTTGTTTCATGCAGATAGTTTGAGTGCTAATGGTAAATTCTGGAATAGTGTAAAGGTTTCGCGTGAAAATTACTGTTTGTGATAATTAAAGACGAGACTTTCATGCACTATAAAATCCCGAAATGTGCATATATTCATGCACTATCAAACTATGGAACATTCACAATCAAAGGAAGAATACATTAAAATATGCACTATCATTCTTGTACCAATTTCCTTACATCATCTCACTCTTTTTAACACTAAGAACATTTCCATATTGTTTTCTGTGAGGTTTCTGCGTTTGTCAGTCAATGTTTTTGTAGGTAGAGAATGACCTTTCTACATAGCTAGACGTTATGGGTGCAAACTTGAACACATTTGCGACAATCTCAAGTCGAATCATTCATTCGAGTGTTCGCCACAAGGAACCTTTTTCACTGAACACAAGAATCCATAGCCGGGATTCGCATTAATGACCCTCTCCAGTTTATTCTTTGCCACCTAACCCACTTTGCCAGGGGCAGAATTGAGGGATCTTTGAAATTCCTCAACAATTGACATTAAAACTACCAGTGCCAGGTATGTGGCTTCTTATATTTTTATTAGGGTAGATTACAGATAAAATCTCACTTTTGAGGACATTTACCAGTATGAGCTGAGTTAACCGGGTGCGTTTCCCTGCTTTCGAAAGTCAAATTCCTCACCCCTCCCACATAACTGGTTCGCGCTGGACTTGTGAAAGCACATTTCAATTCTCAAGAGCCAGGAAACGGGAAATAAAACTCGGAGAATGGGAAATTATGCAAGGATATGCTTTTTTTTTAAAGTGAGGAACACGAGTAAAATAATTGCCACAAAATCGAGAAGTTTAGGTGTTCACTCAAGCATTAAAGCGTGTTTAAAATAAATATAATGCATATTATATGCACAATAAGGCCAACATTCCTTAAATATGCATTATGCAAATTTTATCCCCAAAAAATGCCAAGACATACAAATATGCACGGAAAAGTACACATTTGAGACCGGAAAGTAATGAAATGGGTAAGTACAACGTTTGAGCTTTGTTATATGTTCCTATAAAAATTACATTTTCATGAAAGTATCGTCTTTAGTGATAATTTAAAACATTTTTAACAAAACCTGAAAGTTTAATATTCTGATGATAGCAGAAAGACTTACATAAGTATGCTAACTTTCAATAAAACTCGTCCAAATAAGCAACCTGCATATCTCGCAGACAGCCGTGACTAGAATAGAAACAAAATTAAAGTAGCATGAACATGTCAGAGATATAAAAGGGTTTAGAAGGCCTCAAAATATTAAATTTGACGTGTACGAGCGAGTGTTTAAAAATCATTTGAATTTTGTTAGTATAAACTGCTTATTAAAACCTATTTATACACAACGCAGAAAGTTAAGTATTCAAAAACTGTCTTAAGGAGCATTTTTAAAGGTGAAAGAAGAGGGAAAACTGTTTTAAAGATCTGAAAATTGTGTAGGTACTGATCTCGGAACAGCCTACATCTTATGCAACCTTCGACACTCCTTGCTTCTCTCTGCTGTTATTTTCAGCAACTTGCTTTATCTGCTCTGCTTGATCATTTCTGCTTTCTTCATCCTGAATACTGCAGTGTGTAAGATGTTAGCTCAAGTTTGCCACTTCAAAGGAGAAAAGATGAGCAACAGTCAGAAATCCGATTCGAAAAACATCGGAAGCATTCGTTGATCTCGTTAAAACACATGTTTATGCCAAATACATGTTTTACTTTCTCTATGTACGTATAGTAAGTATAGGAAGTATTGCATTCCACACAACAATTTGATGTGGAGATTTCACGGAAATGTTTTGAGACCCCTGAATCCAAAAAAAGGCATTTTTAGAAAAAAGTCAGTGCGCACGTGAAGTTGCGGGTGCGGATACTTGTGGGTGTTGTGCAAGTCTGTGGACAACATAACACAAAAACGAAAAGTCGGTTAAAAACCTAAGTTGGTATTTAAGTTTAATGTCGTTCAAGGATGCGACACGAAGAGTTTGAGGAAAATCCCTCCACCCTAAAATAACCTTTACATAGACAATTTTTCGAAAATTTTTATTTTCTTGAAAATGGCGAACGATTTTGATTAAAATACCATATGTTTAAGATATTTTTATGACAAATGAAATGTATATTTTGAACTTTTTGGCTATAGCTTATGTAGTCTTGTTCACTCATAATGACTTTAGAACAACTCGTAAACCGTAAGAGATAGGCCAAATCTTACTATACAAATAGCTTAGATCTCGCTAAACCACACGATCTATGTTCAAATAATTGTTTTATAGAGTGAACTTGTACCCTCCGGGAAGATGGATGAGGCGGATGGATCCTAAGAGTGGCCGGAACGTAGCCCTATAGAGCTGGTGACAGGATGCCTACATTTTCCCCAGTTAGAGGCACCCCGACGAGGGCTGGTTTAGCTCCCCTCTCGGATTTGTGCCATCCCAGTGGCTCGTCCTCCAAACCGGGGGACGAGATTTCCAGAACGCATTTGTTTCCTGTGCCGTGCTGCTGCCGCGACGCTCGCCGACGCTTCCAACTCTGAAAGAAACCTAACGGGATGAAAGGTGCAATGAAATGATTAATGTAACGAAATGGAGATATAGGAAAATCGGAGGATATGGAAATGCTTTCCAGCATTCGTCTGGTGACCCGAGGAAACATCCGAAGAAACCCGTGGGTCAGAAGGTCGGCCACGAGGATCGAATTCGCGACCTCCCGAATACGAGCCACATATATTGCCGCCATTGAACCGTCTGGTCTGGCCATGCAAAGAGAATGGAATTTCAAAGCCATCACATATCAACCAGCTCTTAAAATCTGACGCTTAAAGCCTCAATATATAAAAATAAATGTGTTGGTCAGTTATTTGAGACTGAGATTTCTTTTGTTTGCATAGCGGCGTGGGGAAAGAAAGAAGGAAAAGTAGAGAAGACGTGTAAGCAATGCGAGTACTAGGACTTAAAAAATCTATGCTTAATTCGAAGAACTTTTCAGATCCCAAATCGGTGATAGGCGATTTTCTAGAAGTAATGAACTTCTATGCCCAAAGGAAGGTGATGTGCAGAAAAATACTGCTGACTATCGGTCCAAATAAACCCTGTGATAGCTTCATTCCAATAGCGACTATGATGTCCTGTGCATACCTACGCCGTAGGACGAGATCTTCCTTTAGAAATAATTCACTATCGAGTACTTGAAATCAATACATCCATTAACGTTGTATAAGTCATGTTAGCATTTTGCTTAGGCAAAACCCACATCCGATATTTGTCCCGTGTTCCATCATAAGCTATGCTGCTCCTAATAGCAGAGGAAAGTGGCACCCAATGCCTAGGGGTATAATTGGGTCATCAACATACCGAGGGGAAATGAACTTCAACATGAGCTGCCCCAGGGTAACGGAACCTGTAGCGCTGAGGTAGCATCGCAACAGAACGCTCTAAAAATAACTACGCGAAAATGTTTGCATGGAATCAGTGGCGTACTAAGGTTTGGGGACCCCTGCAGATAAATGTTGGGGGCCCTACTTACTAATAATGCAGAGATTAAAATTTTACATATTTACTCAATAGAATGAGTGTTAAAATAACACCCTCTGATTACCAACACTATGATTATTTTTGCTAAATAAAAAATTTACACTCGCTAAACGCATAATGCACATAGATGGAACAAAATTGTTACCTGTCAATATTCTGGGTAACTCGGCCATTAACCCAAGCAAACTTCTATTTGTGGTACCTCTGATATCGTTCAGTAGTATGAATTTAATATAAAATGTCCTTTTAAGAAAAGTATTAAAGGCAGCCTTGGGGGGGGGGGGGGGGGAGGGAGAGCCCTAAAGATCGTGTGTACATCCGTGCACACCCGCGTGTCTCTTTGGAGGAAGAATGGTTCGTGTACAGTGTTTACACTTTGCATTTACTGAGTATTAAAGGCAAATTCTATAGGAAGCGTGCCTTGCTGATGATGATCCATGCTGAATCGAAGCATGCGCGTTGGATCAATGATATTCAACCTTTTTTTCTGCGCGTACACCCAAAGACATTTTCCATTGCAACCTGTACCTCTTGGCCTTGCTCTAGAGATGTCCTTAATTCAAATTATACATAAACGTATCAAAAATCTGTTGCGCTCACTTGACTCTCTACTTTTGTACTAACCATTCTTACAAACTTATTTCTCTATCTTCGTGTTAGTTGAAATAAACATTTGCACAAATTATCTTATTGCTTATTTCCTTGTAGGTGCAAGGGGAATGTGGGAACACAGTAGGCTTTGAGCGACAGTCAGATCTTTTAAAGCTTTGAAATTCCGTTCTCTTTGCACGTCTAACATAAATGAATAGCGATCTTTTATTTGTTTAAATATTCCAAAACACACAAATAACAAGGGATATCTCCGAAATGGTTCACTCTACAACAAAACTTATTTGAACATAAATTGTGTGTTTTAGCGAGATCTACATTTTCTGTATAGTAAAATTTGGCCTATCTCTTAGGTTTACCAGTAATGCAGGTCATCCAGAGTAAACAGGACTACATAGGATATAGCCAGAAAATTCAAAATACACATTTTGTCATAAAAATACCTTAAACATGTGGAATTTTAATCAAAATCGTTAGTCAGTTTCGCGAAAATTAATTTTCGAAAAAATTTCCATTTAAAGGGTAGCTCAGGGTGAAGGAATTTTCTTCAAAATCTTCGTGTCGCATCTTTGAAAGATGTTAAAACTTAAATACCAAGTTTGATTTTTAACCGACTTTTCGTTTTTGAGTTATGCTGTGCACATGGACCTTTTTCTAAAAATACATTTTTTTTTTTGGATTCATGGGGCTCAAAACATTCATTTCCGGCGAAATCTCGACTTCGAATTTTTGGGTGGAATACAATATTTCCTCCACTTACTATACTTACGTAGTAGAGAAAGTAAAAATAATTACAAAATTTATAACTACTCAAGAATTTAAAAATATCCCCTCGCCTTGTATGCTCTGGTAGTTGTTTACACCCTAGAATTTCATCGGAAATAGCACTTTTTAAATGTCAATATGGAACATACAATCATGGAAAAAAGTATTCAACATTGTGTATGTAGAATAACTTTATTACAACTGAAGATCAGAACTAGAGATATTTGGTAAACTAACAGTCTGGGGTTTCCTCCCGATTCATTATGTATAAAAGGATTAACCAAATTAGTCTTCTGTAAAAGGTAAACATTTTGTACTAGCTGGCTTCACGCAATAGGGGAAAAAGTATTCATACATTCACAGAACATGACAATTTACATAAGTATAATAACAATATTAATACTTTGTAGGCATTCCTCTCCCATGTATCACTCCGTTAACCTCTTTGGCATACAATGAACCAGTTTTTTGGTAGTCTCTGAGAGTATGGTGTAATATTTTGCCATTGTTGTAGATATTGTTTCAGAGCTGTCTTCGTGTATTTTGTTTTCTGACCATTCTTTCAAGAGTACTACAAAGGTGTTCAACTGTATTAAAGTCTGTGCTCTGTGCTGGAAACTTGAACGTGGGGAGATGGTACAACAACCACATGCGAACAATTTGCTGTGTATGCTTAGGGTCATGTCTTGTTGATGGTAGTAATCTGAGACTAAATGCAAGATATCAACACCTTTTTATAGATTTTATATTAGGATATTTAAATACTGAAATCTACGTGCTATATAGAACAAAAAGTTGCCCTACACGAGATGTACATCCCCATACTATAATTCTTCCACCACCGTACTTCACTGTGACTTGAATGGTTTGGATTCAAGCTGATGTCCACGCCAAAATTCTGCCATCATTTACAAATGTTAAATTTAATTTCAACTGTGAACAGTACTTCTTCGCAGAGACCTGTCTTTTTGCTTATATGCCTCCAGCAAATTCAAGTATCAATTTGTTTATCTAGCTGAGTATTTTCTTCTAGGTACTCTGGCCCCATAACCTGCACTACTTAGAGTGTAGCGAGCAGCCCTAGGTGCGATTTCCTTCCCGAACTGATAATTATTAACATGCGCAGACAATACCTACATAAGCTGTCAATTTAGCATCCTTTTTTACCATCCTTAGGATATTTGTTTCTCTGTGTATTAGCTTCTGTGATCAACTCTTATTTCACTGTTAACAGAATTTTTCTCTATATTATATCATGGTCTGCACAGTTGCCCGGCTTCTTCCAATAATATCAACAATTTCTTAAAATTATTTTCCGTTTTGATACTGGGAGAACTCTGTGCCTTTCCGCTACAGTTGTTTCTTTGTTTTTATGGCCCATTTTTCTGTTGCACGGCACTTGCTACATGTCAAAACCATCACGAAAGAGGTGCAGGTTACCACTGAAGATGTTCCTTGCTGCAAACGTTTCATTTGTGGTTTCTATGTTTACATTTCTATAGTAGTGTACTAACACCTTTTTTCCCTGTCAAATAGCGCCAGAATTGAGGTATTGCTAATTTTCTAGAAGCATGTTTAAAACTCAAGGCTATCTTACCATAATACTACCTATTTAATGGGATAGTCTTCTAGTTAAAATCTTAGTGCTTTCATTTAATTTAATATGGAAAATTCGGTAATCAATTTTGATTTTAGTACTGTATGAATACTTATTTCCATGACTGCATATAAGGAGCTCAGCATCGTCGGACACATCCAACGCTTCATCGATTTGAATCGCAAATCTTTTGTCCATGTTGGTATTCCCTACGATTTGGTCAACAAATAGGGATGGTTTCATAGAATTATTCGACAAAGTTTGTTACAAATAATGCAGACAGGAAGAAGTGGCTCGCACGTATTTGATAGGAATACTTATTTGATGGAAGATTCAATGTAATATCTGATTACACATTCCTTGGATTTTTTGACTTGGTATATGGTTCAACTTCAACAGTATTTTCACCTGCAGTTAGGTACAGAAATATTGGAACTGTGTGTCTGACTTGATGCTGAAACATACCATCTCTTCCTGACTAGGTTGTTGAATACGTGTCTCGCCCTGGGCCACTTTCCACGAGAGTGGAGAGAAGCCCGGGAAAGACCCGGTACAGCCTTCCAGCTACCGATCCATTAGTCTCCTGGTGACCCTTTCGAAAGTATTGGAGAGGATAGGCTTAAAAGCTTGTCCCCCTCCCCTCCCTGCTAGCGGACATTCAACGACCTGGCACGAGGAGCTCCTATACAAATGTATTCAACTGGAGCTGCCTACACAAGTCAACATCTTACACAGCGTCCTCAGACGCCGCACTTCTCAAGTCACATTCACAAGGACCACAAGAGGCGGAGTCCCCGAAAGCTCTGTGCTGTCCCACACGCTATTCAACGTCTATATGACAGAATTCCCAACGCAGCACAATATGCTGACGACGTGCTACTGGTATGTGCCAACAAACACGGTGCAGACGTTGGCGAACGTCCGTTAATGCGGTCAAGAGCCACACCAACCTCTTAGGGAGGCACCAAACCGTAGCAGACTCCCTACATTCCAATTTCGTGGCCGAAGGATCGAGTGGAAAAATTCTATTATCTATTTGGGAGTAAGCTGGACCAGGGTCTGATTTTCCGCGAGCACATCAGAGATCTCTCCCCCCGGACTCAGAGGGCAATTGCCTCACTGTACCCCATGCTGAGGTCCGAGATGCCCTTTTCCGAGCTCGTATAATCTCCTTCATGCCTGCGAAGTGTGAGGTATGGCCTTTTTTTTCCCCCCCGAGTGGAGGGAAAATCCATTTATGGAGTTCCACTGTACTGGGAGGCACAGTGGGGACTGTGAGCTTCACCCGAAGGTACTACACACTAAAAAACCTCCACCGGAGAGAATTCCAGGAAGGATATCCGGCAGTACCGCGAATCGCACCTGCGGATTCAAAGGAGAATATGTGTTGGCTGGCCGTGTGGCCGTAGCCGGGTGAAATTGGGTGGCAGGACGTAAACATGACCGAGGCCCTGTCTACGCCCTGGCGAAGTCATGGTGTGGGATTAGTTAAGGATTAAGGTTCGTTTCCGGATGGAAACGCCGTCGCGGTGTTACATCCTGAAACATGAGGACATAGAATTAATTTGGAGAGACTTAAACTTAGCAGTATTCTTTGTTTTTAATCTGACCTCCAATAGGGGAGTGCGTCTTATTGATATGGCCTAAAACACGCCACCCTTAAATACCTCTCCTGCGAATATCCTATCTGCGGTTAAACCCCATTGGGGGAGGTACATAACAACTGAACCTCAGTCTACCAGCAGCTTCACGGTCACGTTCGAACCTACCATCTCCCGAAGACGCGATGCAAATGTTTCAAGAAAATTTCCCCATCCCAAACTATTACAATGGCACATATTTACCATATTTGTCTATCAATCCTTGAATTTTCTGGAAATCTTGCTTCGGAATTAATTTGTTTGTATAACGGTAAACCATGCCAAGTAAACAAAAGGTTGTAAAATATCGTTAATACACTATTTATTTCATTATTTTTGTGGCATTTGTATTTCCGAGGTATTCGCTGTTCTATATCGCCTGTTTCTCGTGATGTGAAAAGAGCACGGAATCCTCAAAGCCGGCGTATAAGGGGCCCACGTTTTTAAATATTTGACTATCGCTTGTTTCCTGTGTTCCTCTCTTACCCACAACAAAATGTACAATGCAATCATTTTTGCAAACGTTTATCTCGGGTAACATGAAGTAGGTAGAAAAATATTCTTTTGTAAGAGTAGTTTGTAGAATATAGTTAGCCACAGTTCAACCACAATCAATTTATTAGCAACAGTGCGTAGCTCCCTCGACCCGTCCCTTGAGATGCAATTGACAATCGCCTGTTTTGGCGGTTGTGACTCCGGAAATGAACTATGGGGATTCGGTTCTGAGTTTTCTGGATTTCATACAGAGTTTACATCCTAAAGTTTTCATTTACAATCCTAGAAAGACACCACATGTATAGACTTGCCGATTTGACCTTGATCACGATATATTCCAGTGATCAAGCATTAATCTGCATTGGCTTCCATAAAGGTTAATGATCAAACTGATAGCATACGATAACGCGAAGTGATAACATTCACGTGTCAGTTTTAGGTGTGGATTATTTAAAAATAAATTGTTTACATTTTTAAAAAACATCCAAATTAATCGCCGCACTGTCAAAGAAAGTAATGAATCCTTAATGCAGAAACCGATCCACGTTCGGTTTCGCAAGCAAGTTGTTTTAAAACGAGTCAAATTGAGCTGCCAGTTTCAATTGGAGGATTCTGTATTCTAGGCTCGGTCATCCATTTAAACTTGAAACTATATGGAGTCTATACTTGCACTAATAGACTGGTTTGAAATTCTTGCCTCTTTGCGTTAGCCAGGGGTTGCCCGGCAACTGAACTCGGGCCGGAAGCTGCTTTAGCGTTTTAGCGCTATCTAAAACTGGAACAATGGAATAAAAGCACGAACTGAGTGGTGGAAAAATGTAAATAAAGGAGATGCAACAATAGCTGAAAATGTTAAGAGGTGTTCCTCATTCCCTTTTAGCAATTTTTAATGGAAATCCGCACTTCAAATAACATTGGATTGACCAGTAATTTGCGAGTTATTCCAAGTGAAATCCGATGTTTAAAACATTCCGTTTGTTAATAGTCTACCACATTTAACTCTTCTACAACTTTGTATTTGTTTCATAAACGTACATTATGAAGTATATTGATATTGTAGGGTTATCTACAGTATCTCGTGCACAATTGTATGTGATTATGTCCAGTTATTCCAGTTTATACGCTTTATACCTCCAAGACGCAACTTTGTTTTTGTTTCATAGACGTACATTTATGAAATATATTCAGATTTAAGATTAACTATCTCTGCACAATACTACATTATGAAATATGTTTCATGTGTGTGATGCTCCAAGGAACAACCAAAACCAAAGAATGGTAATTGTTTACTACTTTAGGTGTACACCTCATTTAACACAAATTTCAAATAAAGATCACACTTTAAAGGCTTGCAGAATATGCTCAATTTACTATGAGTGTATCATTCTTTCAAGTGAATTATGTTCTGAAACAAGTACACACATTGTATTGTGGCAACATTTAGTATTATCTTATCTCGCAGATTTTGTCCAAGATTTACAGCAGCATCCGCAGGCATAACGTCATCTTCATTGTGAGAAAGCAATAAGAACTTATCCAAGCTCTTGTTCCTTCAGGAGCTGTAACTTAAGTTTTCCTGCATTTAAGGTCATTGGTCGTGGTCGAGTAGTGAGAGCTGCCTTCTCACTTCTTTATATTGGGATTTATTCCCTACTCATCATAGGGCCTGAAAAAGTGGATGCGAGACTGCATGTGCGCGTGGAAATAAGTACCTAACAAAAAGATGAAAACGTGCAGTAATCTAACCTAGATAAAATTGATATGCTGCATTTACATGACTTTCTCTACTCTTGTACTAACTCTTCTTCACATTAGTCGAGTCTTAGTCGGTCTGGGTGGCTCAGTTGGTTAGACGCTGGCCTAGTAATCCCAAGGTCGCGGGTTCAAACCCGACCCAGGCCGATGGTTTTTAAGTGTGCTTAAAAACGACAGCTCCATGTCAGTAGATTTACTGGCATGTAAAAGAACTCCTGCGGGACGAAATTCCGGCACACCGGCGACGCTGATGTGATCCTGGCAATTGACAGCGTCGTTAAATAAGAAAATAATTTTTTTTTCACATTAGTCGAGATAAACATTTGCAGAAAGTATCTTATTGCTCATTTTCTTGAAGGTGCAAGGGGAATGTGGAGGTACAGTAGACTTCGAGCGATAGTCAACTCTTAAAGCTTCGAAATTCCGTTCTCTTTGTATGGCTAAGATATAAAAAATGAATAACGATCTTCTATTTGTGGAAAGTATAAGTATTGCTAAACTCACACAAATAATGAGGAATATCCCCGAAACGGTTCACTCCACAAAAAATTCATTCGGAAATAAATTATGTTTTAAGGAGATCTACATGGTCAAGCTCTCACGGTTTACCAGTTGTGCAAAAGTCAGTAATAAACAGGACTATTAAGGCTATAGCCAGAAAGTTCAATATATACACTTAATTTGCGATATTTGATTTATTTTTATGACAAATGAAATGTAGGTATATTTTCAATTTTCTGACTATAGCCCTTGTAGTCGTATTTACTGTGGGCGACTTTTGCATAACTGGTAAACCGTTAGAGATAGGCCAACTCATACCATACCCCCCCCCCCAAAAAAAAAAAAAAAAAAAACCTGGCTCTTGCTAAAATACATAATTTATGTCCAAATAAATTTTCTTGTAGGGTGAACCATTTAGGAGATATTCCTTATGTGTGTGAGTTTCGGAAAACTTAAACTTTCGTGAAATGGAACATCGTTCATTTTGTTATATGTTGAGTGTGCAAAGAGAACGGAATCTCAAAGCTTTAAAAGATTTGGCTATCGCACAAAGCCTTCTGTATTCTAATATTCCCCTTGCACCTACAAGGAAATAAGCAATAAGATAATTTGTACAAATGTTTATTTTAACTAACACGAAGAAGATATAGGAATAAGAGTTTGTAAGAATGGTTAGTACAAGAGTAGAGAAAGTCATACGAGTGCAACACATCAGATTTTTAATTTCGCATCCGCAAAGACCGCATACCTGTACAACGAAAGGTTACATTTTCTGCTATAACCACCTTTATTTTTGCATGGATTTTGAATTTGCTCAACATTCAGTATTGGTCTTGGCGGCCTGAGCTGCTTAAGTTCCAATCGAGACGCAAAACTCATTGCACCTGCACTGAGGATAATAGTTACCGTTCATGGTTTACGAATTTCATAGTCCCCTTGAAGATTCACACAATGACACCACTCGAAAGCGTTGCTAAAACTGCATTTGTTTAACCGCAACAACTACTTCCAAACACAGCTAATTACATTATTACGTAATACAGTATCCTTCATTTAAAACCTAACGGGCGCACGGCATTTCACCTGTGCGCGATTGTATATGCCACAGCCGGTGTTGTTCCTACATAAACTCCGCATGTAAATCATGTATGACACTTACCTTATATCTTTCCTTTGTAAAAGTTATTATAAACGGGAATCACCAAGCCGTGTCCGCACAGGGTATATTCAAACGTTCCCTGGTGGTGTTTCCTTCCAGATTTACAATTCAGGAGATTGTGAATAAATTCGAAACCACTGGTTTTGTGGAAAAAAAAAAAAAAAAAAAAAAAAAAGAAAGAAAGAAAAAAAGAAAAAGAAAGAAAAGAAACCATAAACGTACAGTTTTATCAGAGGAAAAGTTAGACGAAGTAGTTGGTTAGACGCTGGCCTGCTGATCCCAAGGTCGCGGGTTCAAATACGGCCCAGACCATGGTTTTTAAGTGTGCTTAAAAACGACAGCTCCATGTCAGTAGATATACTGGCATATAAAAGAACACCTGTGGGACGAAATTCCGGCACACCGGCGACGCTGATGTGATCCTAGCAATTGACAGCATCGTTAAACACAAAAAATATTAAAATATATGCTAATGTGTAATTTTATTTGAGGTAATAAACATTGAGAATTAAGGAAGTTACAAGCCTAGGTAGTTAAGCTTCCTTGTTGCTTAGGTCAAACCATTTCCTTACTTCCTTTAAGGACACAATGGACAGGGTAGTAGCACAATGCATCATAGCAGCATCGTCTAAATTCTGGCCCCTAAAATATATATTTGTAAGCAAATCTTATAAATTTGTAGAAGGTAGAATAATGAACACATATTTTACCAACTATGTTCTGACCGCTTTGGTGAGAGGCAAATGGTCCAACCACTCGGCCACGGCACAACCATGGTAAGCCTAGTGATAGCTCAAGTCACAACCCCAACATACGCCACTGCATGTATGCTTTCTGAGCTAAAATTTCATCTGGATAATTCTTGAGGAGAATAACTGGTGACATTATGGGGCTTCGGGTTCCAATAGGTGTTTCATTCCACTTTCTGGTTTAAACAAGAATCAAAAAGCCAATTCAGTTATATTCTTGACTTCTTGTTGCATTAGTTTAGAGATCTGAGAAAAAATGTCTGTCTTACCCCTCCAGTGAAGGTGATTTATTGAACCAGCATTTGAAATGACTCATTACTACTTCCATCACCAAGGAACAATAAAGAATCCTTTATAAATATATATTGCTGAGCTTCTAGATTATTTGGCAAGTGATTCAATATTTCTTGCAGCAAATTCTTAGACTGGATCCTGGAATAGCTCCTCTGGTGCCACAGAATAATTCAAGTGCCCATTATTTTGAAAATATAAACTGTTGTTTCTGGACTTGTAGATGTATCAAAAAGACATGAAAATACATCTGATATTTCTAGAAAATGATGGTGGCAAGAAACTCCCACCAACTCTGTTCCAAAGGTTTCATCTCCATACAAACTGCCTTGTGTTACTAGTACTATCAAATTCATGTGTTTTATTTTTGACATCAGATTCCATTCTTTATTAAGCGCATGCAAGCTTGAGCCTGAGCCTCCTGTTCCTCGTTCTATTTTGCAAACTCACAGCTTTTCTTGTCCATTCTAGTAACAAGGACAACAATTGGTTAACCTCTTCTTCATTTAAATCTGGCAGTATTTTGCTGTCCCAATGTAAAAGAAGAAAACCCTCTAGATTATCATACTTCTATTCCCTTTCTGAATAGCTTGCCTTGTTTTCCTTCTAGACTGCCTGATTGTACTTCTAGAGCTAGTTAAAACAGACATTATGCGTTGGCCAGCAATGATTCTGTCTACAAATACTGCTCCATGATTGACTCTGTTCAATACACTGATAACTTTAGGTGACTGAAATATATTTACAGCCACATTTGACGGTTTTGAGGAAGCATCTCCAACAAATAGTGATGTTAAAGGTGTACTTTGATATAAATGGGCGACATTCATCTTTGTCATCAGATTCACTAGATGATCAACAAGAAAAAGTAGAAGAAAGAATGATTGCAGTTATTTTCATTGATAAATTTAACTTTTCATACTGAGCTCTTTATTCTTTTTTTTTCCTCTCGCTGCCGTATCTTGGTTTCTTGTGCAGCTGTATTCAGACCAGCACCTGCCATGCTATAATAGAATGTGTTTTCTATTTGTACTGATAATACAGTAATATTTACATTGCTCTGTCAGTTACAGCCAACTGTCATTGTTTCTTAATTTTGGATAAAATACTGTGTTTATTTTTATGACAAAATGCACATCCTGAATTCTCTGGGTATAGCCTTTGAAGTCCTCTTCATTCTGAGTGACTTTTGTGTAACTGGTAAACTGTAAGAAATAGACAAAATCTTAATATGCAGAACATATAGAGCTTATTAAAGCATACAATTTATGTTCTTGTGGCATTTTTTTCATTTCTGAGATAGTTTGTTATTCGTTTCAAATGGTAAATCATTATTCAGGTTTTTTCATGGTCTTGCAAACTTTAGAATTTGCAAGTTATCACATAGAAAAGCACTTTTTAAAATCTCTTTAGTGTGCTACACTATCCTTACATCTACTGTGAGTGTTTAATCAATCCCGATTAATAACAAATAGATGGAACGTCTTGCAAAAATAGCTGTAGAAGAATGAGTGGAGAAAGTAATGTTAATGTAACACTGGACCTTTGAAAGTTCATTGCTGAACCTTTGAAAGAGTCGAGTTTCAAACATCTTTGATCCGTTGGATGTGATCGGAAATGCTTGGATAAGCTAGAGCGAGGCAACTCTTTTACTAGAGGTTAATAAACAACTTCAAATTATTTCACTTCATCCTCTTAAATTGAAGTTGATGTCACTGCCATGTTCAAGTCAATCTGTTTTTTAGCTCTTGATGACTACACTTCATATTCATCTCTTGTACAACTTGACTTCTCTTTCACTGCAAATACATGAGTCATTCCATATCAAATCATACAAAATTTGATCTTTACATCTCCGAATCACAGCGGTATAACTGTTTCATCTAAAATGGAGGAAATGTCATTTACATATGTGCTGGCCTATCACAGCACAACAGCGTCCCTCAGAGGCACATGAGGGGAAGGTCGGTGGATCTAAATACCACCTATTTAGTCCTCCCGGCTAGGTCCGATGGACCCGTTGACCAACGATAGGTGTGGTCCCCCTTGCAAAATGGGGGTTTAAGTCGGGTGATGTAACTGCCACATTGTAAAACTGGTGCCCATTAAGAAAACAGTTACATGAAAGCCACATACATGAATATGAGTCCTATGAAGACCTGTGAAGCATTAAGATCAGAAGAAACTACAGTTCAAAAGTATTGGAAGGCACGAATGCTAATGGCTTCATTGCCAGATGCAAGGCACTAGAAAACAACATCATCATCTCCGATTTCATTCAAAATGAATTTACATGTTCTGTCAATGATAAAATGATACACCTATTCTTTTGTTAGCCTGTAGATGATTTTGGTAAATATAAAACATTAAATTTTCGGATATTTTACACGCACCATAAGACATAAATATAAATAACTGTGGTATTATTTTCCAGATAAATATGAACTATGGCTCATTTTTAATATTGAAATATATACTTAATTTAACCGTTAAACAAAGTAATTAGTTTAGTATTTTCTATTTTTAACGTTACAAACATTAAATAGACTATCCCTTTACATTTAAATCCTGGAAAAAAATTTAAAATGCAGCTTGCTGGTGCCATAAAATCCTAGCAAAATGAGTCCAAATTGGAATTCCAAATAAATAGAGAAATTTAAATAATTTGCCAAGCCGCGCAAACGAGCAGTAGTGCTGCAATGCTGCCTTCACGTAGGTCAAGAGGTACACACATACACCGCATGCCGCTGATTGCATATCATGTGTTGTAGTTCCACCAAGGTCAAATTGTTGGCACAAACACTGAAATAGCTATAGCAGATACCTTGGTCTATCATTCTCTTACACAGCACAAAGTTAACATTCCACGATTTGAAATTCCAAAAATAGATTTACACTTGCAGTCATTACACTTTGAGATTTTTAAATATCCACCACTCTCTGTCAGTCTGGGTGACTCAGTTGGTTAGATCCTGGCCTACTGATCCCAAGGTCATGGGTTCAAATCCGGCCCAGACCGATAGTTTTTAAGTGTGCTTAAAATGGCGACTCCATGTCAGTAGAGTTTCTGGCATGTAAAAGAACTCTTGCGAAACAAAATTCTGGCACACTGGCAATGCTGATGTGATCCAGGAAATTGACAGCGTCGTCGAATAAAATTTTTTAATCCACCACTCTCCCTCTTCTTTGAAACTAGTTTTTTATCAATGCTTGAGATGCAGATAGTGGAACAAAACAGTGCAACTCTTACTACTTTTGCTTGTTGGTATCTTGACTGAAAAATATTATGTTCTTTGTGTTCGCTGATTGTCGTCTGACTTGAAAATTTGCACACATGTCAAGGACCAAAGAGAATACAATAATATCATGACCTTGTCCTAATGTCTCAATGTCCCAAAATCATCAGGATAAAAAAGTGACTTCTAAATTTATAATGTAACATGATTTTCACCAACTTGAGTTGTCTGTCTAGAAAATCTGCACATGTCAAGGACCTAAGACAGTGCAATAATATGATGACTTTGTCCTATGTCCTGGCCGGGATCATTGGGATAAAAAAGTGACAACTAAATTTATTAATGTAACGTAATTTTCACCAACTTAGATTGGTCAGATTGACTTGTAAATTTGCACACATGTCAAGGATCAATCACAATACCATAATATCCTGAGTTTATCTTAATCTACTGGCCAGGATCTTCAGCATAAAAAAATCACTAAGCTAAATATCAATGCAAAGGAATCTTTTGACGTAATTTTCAACAATTTAGGGTTGTCTGAGTTGAAAGTTTGCACATATGTTAAGGACAGATGAGAATACAATAATATGACTTTGTTCCAATGTCCTGACCAAGATCATTAGAATAAAGAAGACTAGCTAAATGAATAGAAAATAGTGCAATTGACACCTTAGATGATGTTAGGGCACATTGCTACATGCACCCTGAAAATTGCTTTAATTAAATCTTATATATTTATTTTGATAATTCTCCCGGTCAGGTCAGTGAGACCCGTAAACCAACGACAGGTGTGGTCCTCCAGACATTCTGGGGGTTGTGAGAGAGTGATGTGACCGCCAAAACATAAAAATATGGTGCTCTCTTAAAAGCGGTTACTATACTGCTATTGCTCTATGAGTGAAAAATATTGTAGAGCAAGAGGATTAATGACTTCATTGTCAGAAATACAGCATTAGCTAACAACAACAACAACATATATTTAAATGAGCAATTCTTGTATATATATATATATTTATTCCGCGCAAGTTGGAAACGGCTCTAATGATTCCGATCAAATTTTGTATTCAGATAGAGTTTTGCTTTCTAAGTTCATCTATATAGGCGTAATTCCCGAAAAAATGTGATTTTACGTAAAAAATAACATTTTTTTATTCCCACTTCTACAGTGCAATTCTTGTATATATATTCCCGGTATTTCAGAAACGGCTCTAAAGATTTTGTTAAGCTTTTGTATACATGCATATTACATTCACACTGTTTTCTCCTCTCACTCTTAGGTAACACATTCACATCTCTTTCTCTACTCACTCTTCTATAAAAAATTTTCCATAAAAAGTGTGATTTTGCACCAAAAAACACTTTTATCCCCACTTTTAAAATAAGTCATACCATGTTCTGTATGTTTGAAACAGAAGCTCTATTACATTCACACAGTTTTCTCCTCTCACTATTAGGTGATATATTCACACCTCTTTCTCTACTCACTCTTCTACAAATAAGTCATGCAATTTTCTGTATGTTTGAAATAGAGATGTTGCATATTACATTCACAGCGGTTTCTCTACTCACTTTTAGGTAACACATTCACAACTCTTTCTCTACTCACTCTTCTATAAACAATTTTTCATAAAAAGTATTATTTTGCACCAAAAAACACTTTTATCCCCACTTTTAAAACAAGTCATACCATGTTCTGTATGTTTGAAACAGAAGCGCTATTACATTCACACTGTTTTCTCCTCTCACTATCATGTGGTATTCATGGTGGACGAAGCGGCGTCAGGGCGGGTTTTCTCCGGGTACTCCGGTTTCCCCCGCCATCTCATTCCACCGGTGCTCCATCTTCATGTATCATCAGTATCACCGCCTGCAGTGCCGTAGTAGTAAAAGCGGGCGTTAAACACTACAACAACATCCTCTCACTGTTAGGTGATACATTCACATCTCTTTCTCTACTCACTCTTCTACAAATAAGTCATACAATTTTGTGTATGTTTGAAAGAGAAATGCTACGTATTACATTCATACTGTTTTCTACGCTTGCTTTTGGGTAATACATTCATAACTGTTTCTCTACTTACTCTTCTAGAAATAAGTCGTACAATTTTGTGCATGTTTGATATAGAAATGCTGCATGTTACATTCACAGTATTTACTCTACTCACTTTTAGGTAACACCTTCACATGTCTTTCTCCACTCACTCTTCTACAAATATTTCATATCATCTATACAACTTGAGTGTTTGTATATATCTAGCTGTTAATCTCGAAAACCGCTTAACCGATTACTGCGGAATTCGGCACGTATAGGTATTTTTTTCATGGAGAGTTTTTATGGTAACAATTTTACTACACAATATATTACTTTCAAATGGTTTTATACTCGCTTTTCTTTTACGTAGCGCATTCATGTATCCTCTGTTTGCCCTTCAACATACAATTCATATAATATTCTAGGATTGAATTATAAATGCAGTGTATTACGTTCACACGATTTCCACTACTAATTCTTCCTTTACGAGACACAATCAGTCTTCTTTTGCTATTTGCCCTTTAACATATAATTCATACAATTTGCTATATGTTTCAAACAAATACAATACATTACATTCATACTACTTTCTCTACTCACTTTTGTTTTACATAACAATTCACATGTTATTCCCTATCATTTATCAACTTCATACATACCAACGCCTACACATATCTTGTGTTGAAGAGTGATTAAATTCCAAAACAGGTTGACCGATCGCCATGAAAAGTGACAAAGCTTCTTACAGTATTGAAGAATACCTAAACTTATAGATATTTTCTATGATGTTTTGATTATACTAATTGTACTTTTAACTTCTTATCTAATTATATTGTATATACTATGTAATTACTAAATTCCTTTCTATTTATGTTTCTCATGACATGGGCCCTTATAGGGTACCTTTTTATATCATCTTATGTATTGACTCATGATATGGTTCAATTGTGTATTCCACTGTATTGAACTGAATGAATAAATAAATAAACATATCTAATTTTTTTCATGGCGAAGCTTTTTATGCAATCCATTTTATCACGCAATGTATTACATTCACATGGTTTTCTCTACTCCCTTTTCTTTAACCTGACATACTACTCCCTCTTCTGCAAACAATCCATACATTTTTCCATACACTTGAAATATAAGTGCAACGTATAACATTCACATGGTTTTTCTACTCATTTTTCTTTAGTAAAACACAATCACATTTCTTTCACTACTCCCACTTCGACAAACAATTACGAACAATTCATTCAATTTTCTATGTTTGAAACATAAATGCGTAGTATATTCACATGGCTTTATCAACCAGCTTTTCTTCCTATGGTATTTGTTAGTCTTCAACATTGCTTTTGCTTAGTGTCACTCAGGTGTTTTAATAAAAAATAAAGAAATAGTTAAAAAAGTATAGTAATTGCAATCTGTCTCAGGAGTGCGACGAAAAGCACGATATGAAACAGTTGATGAAATAAATGTTAGCCAAGATGGACACAATGGGAAATGAAATTAATTCCGGAATGCGGCAGAGGAAACAAATATGAAAACTGAATTGGAAAAATGTAAACTACGGAATAGAAAATATGGGAAGAAAAATGAAAGCCAAATTGAAAATGTAAACTCCGAAATGGAAAAGATGAAGACGGGAATTCCAATATGAAGACAGGTCTATCAGAGAATACTAACGAGCGACTGGCCGGGGTTAAGGAAGCCATGGAAGAACTCGACGGAAGCATGAAGGCCCTTGGCCAACATGTTAACGTCCTGGAGTCAATCACACCAGCAAAGAACTGAACTCCATAATGGAACAAATGCTAGACGAAAACCTCAAACTGGGTGGATATCCATGGGGGAGGCCTGCGTTCAGCAGTGGACGTTTTACAGCTGAAACGATGCTGTTTATGAAATATTTCTATATCTCTTGTATCTCGGACATTACTCTTAACAATTGCGACAAGTAGTTTTATTTAGTTAAAGTTTTGCCTTTCAGGTTTATCTAAATAAGTATCTTCTCCCACAAAAAACAAGATTTCACAAAAATAGAGGCGAATAATGCCGAGCGAAGCTCGATCACCCAGGTACTACATATTTATATATTGGATGATGTAGATGCCCAGAGAGAGGACCTGAAAGAAATGCAAGACCCAGGGAAAATATCGCATTCAGGAGTTTGCACAGGGCCAAGACACCCACAACAGCTGGTAATTTAGAAATCGACACAAGTTACACTGGACAGAGGAATTAAATCGCTTGAAAATATTGAAAGACATGCCCGGAGAGAGGACCTGAGATGGACACAAGATTTTGTGGGGAAGGATTGTGGATTGAAGTTTACTGAGGGGCAGGAAATATTTAAAATGCACCCCACACTATTTTACAATAAAATTTATTACTTTAAAATAAAAACTAATTTATATTAACAAACTTATTACAAAATGTTGAAATATAATGAACTAGTTGACTTTATATTGCTATAGAACAAACTCTTCATACTTAAAATTATTTTCTAATTTTTAGTTAGGTTTGTTATAAAAGCGTGTTTTGTTAGTTTTTAAAACTATAATTTATTTTTTATGGAACCATGCACTGTAGAGAAAAGTGATGAATATAAATACACATTTCCCATTCTCAGGATATCAAATTAAACATTTTAAGAATGGAAGACATTCCATTACCATCAATAAACAAAATTGTTGTGGTTAACTATAAAATACAGAATAATTTAGGACCTCTGCAACAAACTTTGTGGAATAAATCTCGGCAACAGTATCTGTTTTATGATGCAACAAATTTTGGTTGATGCATGGATTGGGAATCACATGATTGAGTAGACAAGATCCAAAGTTTACATAAGCTCCTTTATTTTTGTAAGAAATGAGAGTAAATGAAAGATTCACTGAAGGCTTTCAAAAGTGTCCACTTTGGCCCAACAGCTCTATTGTTTCTTCAACATGTATGTACAGTCTGACAATTGTAACCAAAGGCATGTGCATTATTGACTCTTTCCTGGTGTCAACTGGGCTGGCATACAAGACACTCTTCATCTAAAGAAAGAAGTCAAGTGGCATTAAGTCAGCAATTGTGCTGCACATGCAACAGGTTCTCCTCTCCCAATGCACTTCTTGCTATGTGTTCAGAGGTTATCTTTTAGCATGAGTGAAATGCAGTGGAGCTCCATCATGCTGGAAACACACAACCCTTTGGGTAGGGCACATTCCCCAAGAACATGTGGCCTTCCAAACAATGCACAGGTAACATTGGTTTAACAAAAATAATGCTCTTTGTAAGACCTATCATTCCATGAAGTTTGTTGCAAAGATCTTGAATAATCCTGTATGAGTTGGCTAATTTCTGATGTTATGCTGGTCAGTTTTATAACTTTGTATAGGTATGGGGTCATTTTGAGTCACTTTTTTATGCTTACCTTCACTTAAATCATTTTAAAAACAGGAAACGTTTTCAAGACCATTCAGTCCCATCATCAGCCATTGGGTAGTTGACTCTATCTTCTTGTTCCTCCTTGGTCATTCAACGGCTGATGATGGGACAGAACGGTCTTGAAAACATTTCCTGTTTTTAAAACAATTTAAGTAAAGGTGAGTGTAAAAAAGTGGCTTAAAGTGACCTCAAACATGAAGAATACTTCACTGCTAATAGTGCTTCTATTTGTGTTATTCATTTGTATCGGTATTTAGCATACACCGGTAATGAGTTCACTTAGAGCAGAGGAAATATAGTAAAACATTTTAGTATAGGGGATTATTAAAATGTAAGAAGTGTATGCCTGCACCGTTATAAGCAGTTTGCAATTTTCTCTTGATTTTCTATTATCTTGGTTTTGTGAGTTTTTAGAAACCTCTACACGGTGGGCATTTTACATAATTTACATTGTGTTTAAAATAGCATGTTCATTAAAATTTCATTAAATTAGAAAATCATTTAGTTTAACTAATTATTTGAAAGCATTAATAGTTCTATTTGCATGTTCTTTTTTTTTTCAGGATGTTGACTGTTATACTTGCTCTTGTATTAGGGCTACTCCTTACGCTCCTCTTCATACATCGTCGTTCATATCGAAGGATGACAGAACTAGCCGAGAAGATCCCTGGACCTAAACCACTGCCCATTCTGGGAAATGCTTTGGAATTCGGCACCAGTACTAAAGGTAAGATGGTAAAATAAGTTTATGGTTAAAATGTTAAAATGAATGTTGGGATGCTGCATGTTTTTTCTCTTATTTAGTTATAGGATAACTTTGTTTTCAGGTCCCATAGAATGAAAAAGGGTGAAATGATGCACAAATGAGCCTGGAGTGTATAGAGCTTAGTTACCCAACATTTGTCTTCCTAGGATAAAGAAAAACTCTCAAAAAATCTTCCCCATTTAACTTCAACTGTGATTGGAACAGACTTTCTGGAATGAGACACACGCTACCTCTGCATCTGAGAGGTAGGCGTGCTGTATGGCATTAGATCAATGAACACTTCGTTTGGTGCTCTTTCCTGAAACATTGATATTTTGAATCTTGCATACAGAGCAGAACTTTTGAGTTTGAATTTCTATATAGGTACCATATCTGTGCGAATCTAATGCACACCTTTTTTGACCAAATATAGTACAGTAAAATCCTGGTAACTTAATGTGGGCTGAGAGGCTGTCAGATTACCAAAATGTCTAGTTTTATGGAATAAGGGGTTTGTTATTCACAACTCATAACATAAATACTGCAAATTGCATAAATACATATTCCAGCAGAATGTAGGAATCAGAAGTACAACATACTCTAAAACTGATTGTGTATTGATATCTTCCTCTTTATCCAGTACTTTTAACACATCCAATTTAATTTCTATTTTCATGTTAACTTGTCTTTTCTTCTTGTTTGAATTTTCACTGGTGCATACAACTCGACACAACACAAACAGTAAGCCTGAAATCTAAGAAACGGTAGTGTACCAGAAATATGTAGCTGGAAGTTTAGCTAACCAAGTACAAGGGTATTTTCACATGTGGTGAATGACCTGTGCGAGTGACATCATGCACATTGATGGGGGTAATGTCTGTTTCCTTCCTTGAAATAAACAGCACACTCCTGATAATGCAATGTTTATGCACGAGTACTACACAGAAGTCAGAAAGATAACCTGACAACTATTGTTGTGTAATTGACCCACAGGATGTAATGTTATTGTATATCTAGTCTTCCAATGGATACAGCTCACTGTGGACTGAATGGTAATGAGAAAGCTGATTTTCTTGCAAAAAAGGGTACCGGTAGTGTACAGAAATCTATAGTTGTTGTAGTTGTAGTGTTTAACGCCCGCTTTTACTGCTACGGCACCGCAGGCGGTGACACTGATGATACATGGAATGAAGATGGAGCACTGGTGGAATGAGATGGCGGGGGAAACCGGAGCACCCGGAGAAAACCCGCCCTGATGCCGCTTCGTCCACCACGAATACCACATGCGGGTCCCTGGGATCGAACCCGGGCTGCCTTGGTGGTAGGCGAGCGCGCTAACCGCTCGGCCACGGCGCTGCCCAATCTATAGTTAATCTACCATTTTATGCAGCTAAAAGATTAGTTAACTCTGAATTCAAAAAAATTATTGCAAAATATTACTATGAAAAATCAAAAAATAAAAGATGGGAACTGCCAAACATTCAAACAGTAATTCCTGAGTATCCTCAAAAAACGGCAGTTGCAACCTTCAGGTTGATTACAGGACATGATTGTCAGGCAAAACATTTAAACAGTATTGGGATATATTCTTCACCACTCTGTCCTTTATGTGATCTGCAAGAGGAAATGGACCGAGACCACCTTCAAATATGCCCGGTGATTTCTAACACCCCATCCATCAGTGAAAAATATTGGAGAGCAAGAGGATTAATGACTTCATTGTCAGAAATCCAGCATTAGCTAACAACAACATATCTCATGTTAAGAATTATGCTAACATTATTAGATTTATAGTCATGGAGAGGTAGTAATTCACAATTTGCTTTGCTTCTTGTATGTGTGCTCTTCAATTGTGGACATTTGAGCATGATTTGGACACTGTTTCTTAATATTAAAGCAAGTATAGGTTAAGATTTGCATGGATTCTAGGATGGAGGTATGTACACAGTGTATACATCCATGATGTTACAACATTAATCAGAGCTATAGTAGCAAACAAAACTTTGTTTCCGTGCAATGAAAATGGTGATAAACTTTTGATAAACTCCATGTAAGAAGCTTGCAAACATTAACATTTCTTTAAAAAGCAATAAGTAATTAAGCAAGATCCTCCACTCAGTATTATGACGAACATTAGAAAATATGTAAGGCATTTCAATATCAAGTTTATGAAAGTGAATCCTGGCTATGCTGCATATATTTTGTTACTTTTTTTGACAGAAAAGTGTGTCTGGAATTTAAGATGTTATGAGGATTTAAATAACATTTATAAGGCAGCCAAAGAAAACTATTCTTGTAATCACATAATATGCAAAAAACAAATGTTCGGGATAAATCCAAGAATATGATTTTCATTGAATGTGTTTTCTAGCAAAGCAAGTACTTGCTTTTCATGGTTGCAATGAAAATGAAGGTTCTTCAGAGGCATCTATATTGAGTATTTAAATAAATTAACAATACCTTTCTGAAAGAGTGTTTGGAAAATTCAACTGTTTTTCATGCAACTTCACAAGTAATTTAAAGTGTGAGTGCCATCATAACACATGGAATTAAGGAACTTTCTGATGCCTTCTTGTTTAATTAACATTATTGATGTCTAGATTTTCGTCTAGTGTCTGTATTGTTCATTACATGTTGGCGGAAATATTGAAGAGGTTTATTTGCTTTACAGATGTAAGTTCTGACAGAAAAGCATGATCTTCTTTTGAATCATACTCTCAGTATTATCCAACATTTGTCTGAGACACCAGTAACAGATGAAAAAACTCTAAAGGGCAATTCTGTTTAGAGTGGGTTATATTTTAACAACTTTTACAATATTCGTTGAGTTGCATACCTGAGTCTGATAGACTACCACTGATAAAATGTATTGTTCATATAAGGTGTTTAGAAATTTTAAATTGCCCATTTACCTTCTATGCTAGTAGTACTTTAAAGGTATATTTGAAATTGATCTACTGATTTCAAATGTAATTTGGCAATTAATCCAGTTATTTTAAAGAACTGGTACCTAAAGATGTTTTAAATCTTTTCAGCTGTTGAAGTAAATTTTTTAACATTTACTTCCATTTGCAGCCATGTTTATGGGGATGAATAGAATGAATCAGAATTATGGTCCTATGGCTCGTATTTGGATAGCAGCAGACCTGTTTGTGTTAGTATCTGGTGCCAAATATTTTGAGGTAAGTATTGAAACTTCAGTACTAGTCTAATTATATGCTATAGTGTTTTAAATACGATGGATGATGCTTTGACACCTGTGCAGTTCATAAAACATGGACAAGAAATTGCTTTTACTTTGATAAGTGTTGGTCTCATCACATTGAAAAGGTAATATAATCACTTCAAAGCCTTGCAGTTTATTATGTAACAATGGCATGAGGGAAAATGGCTCTTTTGGTTCCAAATCTTCAATTGCAGTGATGCCAAAGAATTCTGCCCTTCTTCCATCAGTGTATCCCTTATTGTAAACCATGCATTTCACCTAAAAGAATAGGAAAATAATTTTTATTATGAATATCATTTCACCTTGCAAAGGCGCATGTATATGTAAATTAGATTAGAAAAACCATTATTAAAGCAGACAAGTGAACCAAAGAAATATTTTAAAGCATTAAGTGCTGATAATTTTTTTTTTTACTAAAATTGTGGTAAAGTAGGTAGTAAATTGGAAAATTGAATAAGACCTGAAAAGTCGAACCATAGATCTTTGGTTTTTAATGTTTGAACTTCCCTGCATACGATGGTGTGATGTCTGTCACAAACTCATGTTATTAAACTATCCTAACAAACCTTGAAATTGAAGAATATTTTTACTTTCTCTACTGGTAAGTAGGGGAAGTATAGTATTCCACCCAAAAATTCGATGTTGAGATTTCACTGGAAATATGTTTTGAGATCCCCTGAATCCAAAAAAAGCATTTTTAGAAAAAGTTCTGCATGTGCGTGCGTGTGCACGCATGTGTGCGGACAGCATAACTCAAACGAAAAGTTGCTAAAAAACCAAAGTTGGTATTTAAGTTTAATGTCTCAAGGATGCGACACGAAGATTTTGAAGAAAATAGCCCCACCCTAAACTATCCTTTACATGAAAACATTTTCGAAAATTTTGATTAAAATGTCATGTTTGAGATATTTTGATGACAAATGAAATGTATATTTTGAATTTTCTGGCTATAGCCTATGTAGTCCTGTTTACTCTGGATGAGTTTTGAATAACTCGTAAACCGTAAGAGATAGACAAAATCTTAATGTACAAAAAAATGTAGATCTCCCTAAAAAACACAATTTATGTCTGAATAAATTTTTTTGTAGAGTGAACCATTTCGGAGATATTCGTTATGTGTGTCAGTTTTGGAAAACTTAAAACTTTGGTAAAATGGAACATCATTGTTCATTTTTTTATAAGTTAAGCATGCAAAGAGAACGGAATCTCAAAGCTTTAAAAGATTTGACTATCTCTCAAAGTCTACTGTATTCCAATATTCCCCTTGCACCAACAAGGAAATAAGCAATAAAATAATTTGCACAAATGTTTATCTTAACACGAAGAAGATATAGGAATAAGAGTTCATAAGGATGGTTAGTACAAGAGTAGAGAAAGTGATGTGAGTGCAACATATCAGATTTTTCTTGAAAAATTATCAGTTCTGAATAGTGGTTATTTATAAATCCCAGATACAAGTACTTACATAACTTTTAGCGTATTTCAAATAGTTGAAATTGCTGTGAGGATAGGGTTACCAGATGTCCAGAAATTCCCAGACATGCCCTACATTTTAACTATTTGTCTGGCATCTGGGGGGAATTTTTGAGGTGTCCTATATTTTGAAAAACAAATACTGATTGTTAGAAAATGAATTGGCAACTGCAAAAATAGAAATGAATAATTGGTTACAGCTGCAACTGCAACTCGCTATGGCAACAGAGCTAAACCAGCTACAGCCAAAGTATACTCATGCATAGTAACATTAAACAAGAGATTGGCAACACAGCATTTGCACTCCAAGCCAAAAGGTTGGTATCCTGTGGAGGCAAAGCAAGAAAATGCTAATGTTGAAAGTATCTTCAGTAATATGAGCAGAGTGGACAGGCAAAAGTAACAGGTTATCTATTGATTCAGTTAGAGGTATTGTTTAGTGAAGGAGAATTTTAAAAACTTCAGTTGTGTAGAATTTTTTGGTTACATTTCCAAAAAGCCAGATGTTTTGCACAAGATTACTTCTTCAGAGAAGTATAACTGACTGTTCATAATCACATTTAACACTGTTTCATGATTTTAAGACAATATAAGTGTATATGCCTGTGGTATATATGAGGGTGAGTCAAATGAAAACTGGAAAACTGCTATAGAAAATCTAAAACTTATTATAACCAGATCTGGTACACATACGAGTGGACTCTCCTGCCATCAATTGGCATTGGTCCCGTGACCCCCTGTGACCCAGAAGTGCAATACAGGAGTTTCTAATATGGCAGGCCTTCTATTGGAGACACTAAAGAAGAGCAGTGTGGAATGATCAGTTTCCTACACAATGAAGGCATGAAACCAATGGAAATCCATAGATGCATGTTGACACATGGGCGTCGCGAAACGGGGCAAGGGGGGGCATGGCCCCCCTTTGGAAGTTGGTGAACTTAATGTGCAGTCAGTTACTGACTATTAAACTATTATTTTAATTTTGATGTAAAGAACAATTTTTATTTAGCACAAATTAATATGGTTATCTGCAACAAATATTATAAATTTTGACAGTAAAATAATGATTTAATACTATATGATTGCAAATTTCCAACATGTGCCCCCCCCCCCCCCCCCCCTGGAGAAAAGTCTGCTGACACTCATGTGTTGACATAGTATGCAGCTGCATGTTTTATCACAGCTCAGGTGTACAAATGGTATACAAAACTCAGCAGTGGCACAAGTTTGGTGGACGTACCGAGGCCAGGCACATAGTGTCATGACAGGTGAGGTGATTGCTGTGGCAGAGGAGATGATTCTGCAGCATAGACTGTCAACTATTGATGACATTGCAGTGCAATTACAGGTCAGTCATGGTTCTGCTCACCATATTGTCCATGAAGAGTTGAGGTACCGGAAAGTGACTGCAAGATGGGTACCTCATTGGCTGACTCCTGAAATGGAAAGGCTAGTCGATCCTGCAGGAGCTGTTGCACCACTACAAACTTGACGGTGACACATTTTTTAAGGGGATTGTGACTGGAGATGAGTCCCGAGTCTGTTACTACCAACTAGACCAAGTGTTCCAGTATGGAATGGTGTCACCCGTCATCACCAAAGCCGGAAAAGTTTTGCAGCCAGCTATCAGTACAAAAGGTGATGCTGACGTTCTGGGACCACAAGGGTCCCATAGTGAAACATTACATGGAAAAGGGCAAGATGGTGTCTAGTGCCACCTATAGTGAATTGACGTGACATTGTGAAATTTACCTGCCATATGCACTGAGTGCTACGTACTGCTCTCAACAGGCGTTCTCATCCAGCATGACAATGCACAACCTTATACGGGTTGTGTGACCTTGACAACTATTAAGAACTTACATCTGGGGTGTCTTCCCCAACCTCCTTACTCCCCCGACCTTGCCCCTCCAACTTCCACATCTTTGGTCCACTAAAGTACTCCTCAGGTGGCAACAAGTTAGTGACCAACATGGAGGTGAAACAGGTGGCGTATGAGTGGCTATGTTCATATCCAAAAGATTTTTTTCTTAAGGTATCCATGCCCTCCCGACTTGGTGGCAGAAATGTACTCAAAAGCAAGGGGGCTATATTGAAGAATAGTGTACTTGTTTCAACTCTGTAATAAAGGAGCCGTAAAAATATATTTCTGGTTTTTATTTGACTCAGCCTCGTATAAATAGCATTTAAATTATAAATTTACATTATTTTTGCATTGACCGACAATGTCCTACATTTGTTACCATTGTCGTACATTTTTATCAAATATCCTACACATTTTACCATTGTGTCTAACATTTCCATAATTCAGTAACCCTATGTGAAGATGTACAGGGATACATTAATTAGTATCAAATATGTTTAATGTCCATACACTAATCTCATCATAGTATACTTAGTACACATGTAGGAAGATAAGCATCAATAATTAGTAGAAACTTGGTTATTCTTAGATACTTAGTTTGTTCCCGATTACACTGCCGGAATAATATATTGTTCTTATTCAGACAGATAAAGCTTCAAACACTATCTAGTCTTTGCATGTACAAAACTATACTCTATTTAGCATGCAAATTACAGTTCTGTCTTGCAGAATTGTAGGCAAGTGTCATAAGCAGTGATGCCCACCCTTATCCAAAAGAGGGGAAGTTGGCATTGCTCACCTCATTTTTGCCAAGTTCTGACTCATTCATGGGAATTAAAAACCAATCTCTCTGATGCTTGGTCACTGGTCATAAACCTCCTAAGAATGTACAAAAGTACAGTTGAAGTTTCCAGAAAAAACAAAAAAACTAAAAAAGGTTTATTTAAAAGAAAAGCACAGATTTTGTAGTTGTCATTTTAATATAAGTTTTACATGTTGATCCAATTTTCCATGTTATTGCATTTACAAAACTCATTAAAAATTGGTTTGCAGTGGGGGAAATTTAAAATAAAAGTATACAAGCCTTTACTAGCACTTCATGTGATACTGCACTATACCTATCCCTAATTATGATAAATTACCCTGAGTGAGGGAGCAAAACTCTGGAAGATTCAACAAAGGAATTTCACTGGAGGCTTTATTTGAATCCCTTGCATTTAAAACTTACCTTTTAAAGCTTCCATAAGATTTGATTACCCATGCTGGTAAGCCAGACTAGAATTTTCTTTCAAAGATTGTGGATTTGCTTTACTGTGCAAGGTAACAATTTTATACTATTGTGAGATTTAAAGATAATTTTGAGATTTTATTGATTTACATAATAAAACACTTTAAAATTATCTACTACACATTAAAAGCAAATTTAAACTGAACTCCATTCCATGCAACATTTAAAAGCCTTTAACTTGTACATTTGCACTTGTCCAAGTAAAATAATGTATTCAAGTAACAATACACATTTTAAATATAATTTAATTCTTTAGAGGAAAATTTACATCATCTAGAAGAGACTTTCAAACAGTCCATGTTTTAGCAGAGGCTGTAAATAGGGTGTTAAGTTCTGATTTAGAATACAAAAGGGTTTTAAATATAGTTTTGTATTTATTATTTTTGTATGCCAACCAACTTGTTGCTAGTGTTTATTGGTTGAGGAATTTAATGCCATACTGGCAAGTGAAGCCAAAATAATGATATGTCGAAATAATAAGAAAGCAATCAAAATTAACAATATAAGAAAATGAGATATAATAGTAAGATAAAAATATTCATAATATATGTTAAAGTAGAAAAAAATATTAAGAGCTGGTTAACTGTTTTGGTGAAAGGTATCATTAGTGTAAGGGCAGTTGTTAGCGTATATGTTTTGAACCAGATCGTTATGCTAATTGATTTTGCCCATCTCAGCTTGCAAAAAGTCATTAGCGACAGGGCCTACATGACCTAGGCAGCATCACTCTGGTTAAAATTCCAGGTAATGCTAGCCTCACCGACTGGGTATGACACGCTAGTGAGATAGACTCATTACTGAAAAAAGTGACAGGTTGTCACATTTAGGGAAGGTAATCAGTTAGTCACACACTCAGCGACCAGGCACGCTGTGCGAGAGCTGCGATTTATTGCAGCGTGGTCAAAAGTATTTGCCAGCCACGTGAAAAATTGTAAACTTGCACATTCTCCAGTCTACGAATTTAACCAACAGTGTCATCGTTATTCTTTTAGTGCTCGGTCAGCAATTTCTCGACAATTCAAGATGTTAGTAAACTTGGTTTATATTACAAACTGGTGTTGCCGTTATTCACAACATCCACGCATATCCCGAGTTAAAGAGTAAGATTGCTTGAGCTAAGCCCGGGAAACGAGAGGAGTTATTGTATATTGAAAATACACTGGCGCCCAGAACATCAGATCTTCAGTGGAATGGTGAGTTGCCAACTTACCGCAACGAGGAAAATAAATTAAATTATTTGTTGTTTAACGACGCTGTCAATTACCAGGATCACATCAGCGTCGCCGGTGTGCCGGAATTTTGTCCCGCAGGAGTTCTTTTACACGCCAGTAAATCTACTGACATGGAGTTGTCGTTTTTAAGCACACTTAAAAACCATCGGCCTGGGCCGGATTTGAACCCGCGACCTTGGGAACAGTAGGCCAGCGTCTAACCAGCTGAGCCACACACACCGACACCGCAGCGAGGGAACAGCCGTTGCTTCGAATTGATGACAACCACGTGGAGCATAACCACAAGCATAACATATTTGCTTCAGAAGTTGCTGTGATAGCTCAGTGGTTAAGGCAACAGCGTGTGAAGTGGAAGATCCGTGGCTCAAATTCTGGCTGTGGCATTGAATTTTTAAGTCCTGATTCTACCTCTCATAGATTTGTATGTTTACATAAATCAATTCTTTAACCCTAAAACGCTAAGCCTCGTTATTTTTACGACGCTCGATTGGCAATCCTGGTTTTACTTCTATAGTTTTCGCGTTACAATTATTTCCTTTTCAGTAGCCACCACACAGATTATACAGTCTATACCACTATACAGATTATACCTGTGGATTATACCATTATACTGTCAGTAGCTTCCTGGCTTTTGAAGAGCTTGGTCAGTGAGTGTGCATTGTCGAAATCGGATGCAACAATACGCTGTTAGTAAGTACTTCGTATTTTACGAAGATTAGTGTTCACGTATCCAGAATTACACAAGGTGATTACAAGGAAGCAGATTTATTTTTGTAATCTGAATTCAGGAAAGCAGGATGTGTAATGACAATAAAATTCCGGCAAGTAGTTGAATCGTTGCTTTCGATCGTTTCAGATGAGTATTCTGCATGCAGACGACCCAAATTTTGAAGAAAAGTTGTGGCAATGCTTCTTGAAGAAGATAGTGGCCCCAAGATTGATTTTAGCTCCGACTAAGAAATTGATAATGTGGAGGCCGATGATGTAATGACTGATACAGATGGTGAAGATATATATTGATATGTATATGAGCAGTGATGACAATTCTCCTCTTACTAGGCAACGTGTACCGTAAAAGTAGGAGGTTAGAATCTGAACATTCTAGTAATTCCGCATCTGAAAGTGAAGAGAACGGCAACATTTCTTCGCCACCTGAAAATCCATAGTATATTGTGATGCCACCCAAAAGTATTCTGAAAGGAAAGAACAAACATCGCTGGTCTGCGAAACCTGCTAGTCGTTCAAGATGCCGTACACCAAGCAGAAACAGGATATTGTTTAGATTAGGTTACGCGAGCACTTCGTCAGAATTTCGGCAAAGTCCCACTCGGCAGTGTGTACATAATCCACTTCGTTCAGACGCCTATTCGCTAAAGAAGCGAACACCCCCCAAGAAAACCTTTTCTTTATTCTTCACTGATGATATGATAAACACTGTAGTGGGTTCACACTAATGAAGAAATAGAAAGAGATCAAATTATAAGATGCCAACACACACACACACATAACCAAACTTGCATGAAAGAGGTCAAAGCTCTTCTTGGAAGTTTTACTCTAACAGCAGCTTTGAAAAATAGTCATTTGTGCGTCAGAGAATTATTCAACACAGATTTGTGTGGATCTAGGTACAAAGCTATCATGAGTGCTGACAGGTTTGAATTTTTAGTCTCATGCCCAAGATTTGATAAGGAAACTCGTCAGACTAGGAGGGAAAACGATTACTTTGCACCAATACGGGAACTTTGGGATCAGTTTATTCACAACTGCAGCGCGTCATATACACCAGGCCCATTTGTTACTATTGACGAGCAACTCAGGACGATGCCCTTTTCGCATGTATATCCCAAATAAGCCAAATAAGTATGGGATCAAAATAGTAATGGCATGTGACACTAAAACAAAGTATATGGTTGATGCGTCTTCTTACCAAGGAAAATGTACAAAGACAAATGGAATGCCTCTCGGAGAATTTTATGTGAAGGAAATGACCAAAACACTTCGTGGATCTAACCGAAACATCGCGCTAAACAACTGCTTTGCCTTAGTGAAGATAGCATATAACCTTCTGAAGGAAAAAATCACGTAAGTGGTACTATTCATAACAACAAACACGAAATACCTTCTGAGCTACTATTGATGAAAAACAGGAAAGTTGGTACTTCTATGTTTTGCTTTGACAATAAAAAGCTTTGGTTTCATACAAATGAAAACCAAATAAAATGGTTGCTTTATTGTCAATCGCTCACGATCAGCCCACTATCAGTGGCTCTAGTAACAAACCAGATATAATAGAAGATTATAATGCTACCAAATTTGGAGTGGACGTCCTCGATCAGATGTGTAGCACCTACTCCTGTAGCCGGAAAACGCGGCGATGGCCACTGTGTGTGTTTTATGGCATGATGAATATTGGCTGTCTAAATGCCTGGGTTATCCACAGTCACAATAATCAGCGCCAAGGAACACACAAATTGGCAAGGAAGGACTTTCTAATACGCTTGTCTGAGGAACTCGCCATGCAGTGGATGGCGAAGAGACTGGAGACCCCCAGCTTACAAACACACCTCCGGGTAATGATACAGGATATTCTTCCAGAGCAGTCACCCTCCCAAAGGCAAGAGCCACAGCCCACTGGTGAGACAACCATTTGTCATATCTGTCCTAAAAAAAGGAATGACAACGTACTGCAAAGAATGTCGCCATGCATACTGCAAAGAACATAGGGCAAATCTTTGTACAAACTGTTGTAAGTGAGGTGAGATAGAACTGTCTCTCTTGTCTCATAACAGTTTAAATGAATCAAGATAATATTTTATGAGGCAGCATAAACATTTGTGAGATAATAGTAATGTATTTTGTAATGGAAATAAACAGTAGTAAATTTTACGAGGCTTAGTGTTTATGTACTATAGGAATAGGCTTATTGTTCCAGGGTTAACCAACAGTTTAAATGGGCATTGATGCAGTTCAGTGGCTTCATTCGTGGTTCTCAGTTGAGGGTCCATGGTTTGATTCTCAGCTCTAGGGTGATAATTTTAAGTCAGACATGCCCAAGCCTTTACCACTGACTCGCTCATGTTAAGTTGCCCAAGATCCAACATGGTTTGGAGCCCACAGTAAAAGCTGTAGGTCCTCTCATCCCATCACCAACCTCATCACTTTAATGTATATGGGGAGAATTAGACGACGACTTAGAGCTGACGCTTAAAATATTTTTTATTTCCACTTGTATGCATGCTTTGTTTAATTGTACACTTTCTTCTTAACTTTTTTGTCTACATTTCTTGATGGATAGACATTAAATAAGCCATTCTAAGTGCTTTTCCATTTTCATCCAACCCACTGCATATTTAATAGCAATGTTAGCTGTTCTTTCTTAAGCACACTTATGTAGTGAAAACATTTAACTGGAGTATGTCTTTTTGATCAACAGCACATTTTTAATAACAGCAAGCTGTTGGACAAAGCAATTACATACAGGTTTCTACACCCATGGTTAGGGACAGGATTACTGACTGGTACAGGTATGTGAATTTCTGTTTATTTATGGCATATCATTTTTGTCTCAGTCCAGCAATGATGCAATTAGCCTGTTATCTATAAAGGTAATGTGCTTACTTCCCAGCATGATGAAGGGTACATTGTTTTGCTCTATACTTCAGCAGTGATGCAACAAGTAAGGGATTTTGAGGGTTAAACCATCTCAGAGACCCATTGAAAAATGTGTAGAAAGTATTCTTAAACAAATATTTGTACACTGCCTCTGTGGTGTGGTGTTTAGCATACAGCTTACTAGCCTCTAAATCAAGGGTTCCTAGGTTTGATCCCTGGCCAGAGGGAGAGAATTTTTCTTTAGTGATGATTATTTGCTATGTGCCCTAGAGTTGGGAAGTATGAACTAGCGTGAATGTGTGAATTTAAAGTTTGTAAACAATAAAGGAAAAAAAGCAAAGTAACATGGACAGTAACACCTGCATAAAATGGAATGCAAATGTTCTGGCATTTGTTTTCCATTTTCAAAGGTTTCTGTCTTACAAAGAGTTGTATTTTAATAAAACAAAGTAGAAAAACTTATCTTGTACTCACATGACTTTCTCTAGTCACCCCAGAACAAGCTGTTCTTACGAACACTTATACTTCTATCTACTTCAGGTTAATTAAGATGAAAATTTGTAGAAATAGTTGCATTACATATTTCTTTGTAGGTACAATGGGAGTAGGCCAATACAGTGGGCTTCAGTGATAGAGCCATCATATGGTCTCCATGTGATGCTTTGAAATTCTGTTTATTTTGTGTAGTAAAACCTATCTCTTACAGTTTACCAGTTATGCAAATCACTCAGAATGAAGAGGACGGAAGGTGCTAGAAAAGTTAAGATCTACATTTTCTGTCATGAAAACATTAACATATAGCATTTTAATTAAAATCATGAGCCCTATTTTTGAGAAATCAACATTTTTGAAAATATTTTTCATGTGAAAGTTTATGGTGGGAGATTTTCTTTAAAATCTTTGTATTGCATTCTTGGAAAGTGCTAAACTTGAACTTAAATATGTACCTAATTTGGTATTTAACTGATTTTTCATTTTTGAATTACGCTTTCACATTCACACAGACCTTTTTCTAAAACTGCTTTTTTTGTGCACTTTTCTGTATTTTCAGTTGCAATTTCTCTGTCCCTACATTACTTGTGCCAAGTTAAATCTCATATAGACAGGTCTTAAAACTTTGATGCAAGTACTCACATTGAAAATTAAGGCTGTTACTTTAAAAATTTAACACATAGTTATGCATCATGCATGTAATAGTCCATCTCAGTCAGGTTATTGATGCAAATGTTTCCAGGAAACAATTGTTTCGCATTAGTGATTTAGAGTATTATTGAACATAGGAACTAGCGCCATTCCATAATTTTTCTGTTTGTCCAGTTTTATGGTGTAAAATTTATTTACAAACTAAGAATGGCTATTTCTGTTTAATATTAGAGAATCTAAAGGCATTTGTCTTGTTTGCTATCAAAGAGAATACTGCAATGTGTGCTCTGGACGTTTTTACTTTCTCTACTACGTATAGTAGAGGTAGTATTGTATTCCACCCAAAAATTCAATGTCGAGATTTCACTGGAAAAATGTTTTGAGACCCCCTGAATTCAAAAAAGACATTTTTAAAAAAGGGGTGTGTGTGGTGTGTGGGTGTGGGGGTGGGGGTGGGGGTGGGTGTGGGTGTGGTTGTGGTTGTGTGAGCCGGGGGGGGGGGGGGGTGGATGGAGGTGTGTGTGCAGCATAACTCAAAAATGAAGTCAATTAAAAACCAGAGTTGGTATTTAAGTTTAATTTCTTTCAAAGATGCGACACAAAGATTTTGAAGAAAGTAGCCCCACCCTAAACTAGCCTTTGCATGGAGAATGTTCTGAAAATTTTGATTTTCTTGAAAATGGCTCTAACGATTTTGTTTAAAATGACATATGTTTGGAATATTTCTATGACAAATGAAATGTATATTTTGAATTTTCTGGCTATAGCCTCTGTAGTCGTGTTTACTCTAGATAACTTTTGAATAACTCGTAAACAGTAAAAGATGGACAAAATCTTACTGCATAAAAATGTATTCTCACTAAAACACACAATTTATGTCTGAATAAATTTTTTTGTAGAGTGAACCATTTTGGAGATATTCCTTGTTATTTGTGTCAGTTTCAGAAAACTTCCAACTTTCGTGAAATGGAACATCGTTGTTCATTTTTTTATGTTAAGCATGCAGAGAGAATGGGATCTCAAAGCTTTAAAATATTTGATTGTCGCCCAAAGCCTCCTCTTACACCTACAAGGAAATAAGCAATAAGATAATTTGTACAAATGTTTATCTCAGCAAACACAAAGAAGATACAGTAATAGTTTGTAAGAATGGTTAGTACAAGAGCAGAGAGTCATGCGAGTGCAACACATCAGATTTTTATGATCAATTTTTATGGTGTTTTTTAAAAGAATGTCTTCTGAAAACTTGTTAATCTGATATAACAGGTAATAAATGGAGAATACACAGAAAGCTGATAACCCCAACATTTCACTTCAAAATATTGGAGAAGTTTGTGGAAAACTTCAATTCTAATGGGGAAATTCTAATTGAGAAGTTATCCAAACATGTTGGAGGAGAAGAATTTGATATATTTCCTTACATAACATTGTATGCTCTGGATGTAATATGTGGTAAGTTAACGCATTTGTTTTAAAGCTGCCATAAAATGCATGCATTCACTCATTCATCAGCTCAGAAAAATTACAATGGAAGTCATAGCAATATTAGGAATTAGATGTATAAGGTATAAAATATATAAAACGGATAATATATTTAGATACGTAAAACATTAAATAGTAAAATTCAAAAAATACTGCTAACTATTTAATATATTATACCTGGTTGAAGGTACTGCTTTAGCCATACATTAATCAGGGATTCTACATGTGTGTAACAGATATGTCCAATACAGTTACTGTCAATAAAGAACCATTTTGCTGAGAAAAAAAAAAAAATTGTGTGAAATATTAAGAGCCATGTAATTTCTTGATGGATGTATTTTATTTCACTATCATGCAAACATGACCGCGGACTTCAGCTAAGCCCTGCCTGGACAATAGCCATGAAACACATCCACAACAGCAACTACAGTGATTCTGGACCAAGTACTGACCCTCAAGAAAACACTGTGGCCGGTGACAAACAACCCGAAACAGCAGGCCCAATCACAAATTGTCACCCGCTCATTGGCCAGGGCAACGCAACCCCCTATTTTTCATTCTGACGAAGGCCATAGAGTTTACAATGGCCGAAAGCTCAATGTTTTTAAACCTCACACAGCTGATCACCCATGAAGCTGTAATAAATTTTTGTTTTACTTATATTGGTTCTTACACTAAATTTCTTAAAATTTATCTATAGCATTGATTTAACTATTCCTATGCTGGATGTAAAAACCATCTGCAGATAGGAAATTGGGTATTTCATACTTATTAATTATATTGGCGCATGCATATTCTCTACTTGAACTGCTTCGGTAATATTGTTCATAAACAAGTGAACAGCACAATTACAAGTAAAAGTGACTATAACAATAGTCATTATGATAATGGATCACTTTTATTCAATTGCTTCCCATCCTGCAAGTTAATTAAAGCAGTCTATAAAGCATTAAATCATCTGATTCAATACTTGCTTATTTTGTTAGTTTTTGATTTGGTTCTAGGGAGTTCCATAATTGAACACAAATTGAATTTGTGTGCCAAAGTATTGTCTAAGTTAGTGGTATTCAACCTTTTTTCCTCCGCATACCTCCAAAGGCAATTATTCACTCCAGTCTGTACCCTTAGGCCTAAGCCATAGTTATTCTTAATTCAAATTATACATAAGCATCTCTAAAATAGGTTATAAAACTTATAACTTATTAAATACTATAAAAAGTAGCATTGTTATAAATGTATAAAATAAATATATATTTAAATGTTTCTAACCTTTTAATGATATGGATGAGCCTGTTTTCTAGACACCAGTGCTTGCATTTGTGGATGAATCTTTGCTAGTGCAAGTATCGATAGTGATTCTGGATTCAAGCAATTCATTCGTTTTGTTTTGATTGTCAATGCAGAGAAACCCTGTTCACCAAAATAGAGGGGAATGCAAGAAGGTGTGTAATGGTAGTGTCGTTAAATTAAGTGTGCTTTTTGCATGCATAACACCAGAAATTGCAAATTGACATGTTTTAGATTTTTATTTTCAGTGTACTATCAAGACATTTTCAAAAGATTTAATTTTAATTTTATGGGAAGATAAGAGGAATATGATGGTGGTGCAAAGCAGATTTGTAATCCGTTCTTGTCTATTATCGTCTTTCTCAATTTGTGGAAAGTATTTAAAAAACTGTAGATTTTCTAGGTGGAATTTCATTACTTCCAAATAACCAATAGAGTAAGCAAAATGGATTCTTGCAAGTCAAATCTCTGGCTGAAATATTTTTCGTTATTTGTGATCATTATAAAATATCCTCTGTTTATTTTAAATTACATTATTTTTCATTATTTATCATTCAGGAAGCATATTATATTGACCTTATGTGTGCTTATTATTTTATGTACCTCCTAAGAAGTCTTTGCATGCCAGTTAGGGGTGTTTATGCACCAGGTTGAACATGTCTGGTATAAGTGATATTGCAAATGTATGGATAACCATTTTAATAAAATTCTTAGGATGTTGGGTAGAGGGAAAATTTTTAAATATTAATAAAATGTCATTTGTCAAAATTACATATATGGGGTGTCCCAATTGAGTCACCATAGTCTTCGTGTGACTGGTAGGACACCTGTGGAAGTGATGACTTTCTTGATTTGTGTATACAAACTTGATGAGTCATACGTATTAGGAAAGTTTAGTTCATTTCGATATCTTAAATAGTTTGGCAGAAATACTGAAGTGAAAATAGGGTGAATCAATTGGGACACACTGTACATATCTTCAGCTATACATTTGTATATACATAAAGTGCATTTGTGTGTACTCTTATTTTCAGAAACTGCAATGGGAGTAAAAGTGAATGCGCAAGAAGATAGTGAATCAGAATATGTAAAATCCTTGAGAGGGTAAGTAGAAATGTTGTTATTGTTAGCTAATGCTGGATTTCTGACAATGAAGTCATTAATCCTCTTGCTCTCCAATATTTTTCACTGATATTGAAGAGAGCAATAGCAGTAATAGTAACCGCTTTTTAGAGAGCACCATATTTTTATGTTTTGGTGGTCACATCGCTCTCTCACAACCCCCAGAATGTCTGGAGGACCACACCTGTCGTTGGTTTACGGGTCTCACCGACCTGACCGGGAGAGTTATCAAAATAAATTCACCAACCATATCCTCTGATTACCAATCAGAGGACGTATTACATGCCATGACAGGTCAGCATGTTAGGGGTTAAGATTTTATAGAGAAATTAGAGAAATGGAGAGGTTGGTAAAAATAAAGACTCCCTAGCCCTCGGGAACCCTAATAGCATCGGGGTCGGAAGAGAACAAGAGATGACCAAGGTAAGGTCAGATAGAAAAGTTACAGTGAGGAGCAAAACACCAGTAAGTGGAAGTAATGTTCTGCTCAGCTTGGGTACCTTGTGGTCGCCATTCACATATCCCCTAGACGGAGACCCCTGAGTAAAAGTAGAAATGTACCTCATAATAAATATTCATTTTAAATTAGTGTGATAAGAAAACGTACTTTTAAGAATATTTTGTTTTCAAAGTTGGGTTTTCAGTGTGCATACTACAAAATTGTGCTATTGTTCACTTTTGGGTATAAATATTAGGAACTCTCCATGCTCACATAATGACGCATTGTTTAATTACATTTTCATAAGTACACATTTGGTTTTAGGGGGAAAGACAAGTAACATAACAGTTTTAATTCTACAATATTGCTTTCTCTGATAGTGTTAAGGTCTTTAATGACCAGAACCATCAAAAACATATCAGTGATATATAAAACAAAATTGAAAGGCTTATTGAAACCAACAGCATAAAAGGTTTTAAATAGATTAAAACCTTATGAGAAGTGTGTATAGATAAGGAAATGTTAGAACAATATTCATTCCTATGTGTTTTCTAAATAAAACATTTAATATTGCACTCAACTTAATCTCATTTAACTGATATTAGCAAAAAAAAAAAAAAAAAAAAAAAAAAAAAAAAAAAAAAAAAAAAAAAATAGTTTTTGCTCACTTTAAGAACAATAAATGAAAAGATAAAAATTTCAATTATACCATGAAGCAAACTGACATAGAATAAAATGGAACAAATCCAGGCTGGCTCAGTCAACCTTAGCACTATAGCTGTTGGTTTTTACGTTACGAGCACACATACTAGCATCAACTTATTTAAACAGCTATTTTATTCCAAAGAGGTTGCATTAAGGTAAAATAATTTAAATGACTCATGACATCTATTGTCTAGAAGGAAGAACTACCTGAAGATGTTCTGATTTTAAAAAGTGACCATTACATTTAGCAGTAATTAGAGTAGTTAGAGGTGACCCAATTAAAGCTTGCCAATAAGAGCTGCGTGAAACTTTGGTACTACTCGAATAAAGTCAATTATTTCACTCAATTGAAAGCTACATGCCATTTCCACTCCCTGCATTGCACTTGCCAGTTCCACTATCTACTATCTGTCCATTCATTCACTATGATATTCACTGCTTGAGACATTGATACTGAGCCCTGTAATAGGGATACTGTCACCCTACAATAGGTGTAATGTGCGGTACAAAAAGTCTTCTGCATATCCTGCAGATTCACAAGTTTACATTGTGCAAGCTCTATACAGTTTGTTAACCAGCTCATGATCTCTGGCAGGAATGCAGCCAGCCATTATGTTAGTAAGCAATTCCAGATACACAGTGATATCTGAAGCTGCAGTCGTGGTTCTAGTTGCACCTGGGATAGTAGTACCAACCTTGGAATATGTATTCACACTAGATCATAGCAAAGAAGTCGCTCAAACTAGTGGAACTTAAATGTAATTTTTAGTTCCTGGAGTATATTTAGCTTATAAAACATAAAACAATACTTTCAACTACTCCATCTTTCTCCCACTGATCATTTTCTACCTTCTCTGTTTTCAAAAACCCTGCCAGCGTCTTTGGTCACAAGTGCTGTACCCTCGAGCGCTATATTGTGCAATTCCTGTAAGTCACCTGTTACATTTCTTTAATATTAATTTTACCTTGGTCCAAGCTAGTTCTATGCGATTGAGATGATGGGGGCAAATGACAGTGTGGTTCAAAGAAACCCAAAATGTGTCGACTTTAAGAACCTCTTTGGCTAGTTTGCTTCAATCATCCTATAAAGGGCTATTTTACACATAGAACTGTCACTCTGAATCGTTTTGTTCTGCAACCACAATATCATCGCAGATTTCACAGCTCTCCTAGGTGAGGTTTATCTGCTTCTGCATTCCTTTTTTACTTTAGAGATAATGTGAGTGACTTGTCCAATTTCTAACTGAAATTAAGAGATATTAGCATATTAGCAAGCAAACATTGGAGGTAAGTTGGCAACCACCAGCTGCAACATTATCTACGAAGTTTACAAAACTTGGGTTTCACTGTCGTGGAATGTGTCATCTCCCCTTCAGTCCCCTAAAGCCATGAGCTGGTGAACAGATAGTACATTAATTGAAGCAGATATACTTTTGCTTCAAGTTTAATATCTTATAACTGGATAGGTTATATCACACAATGAATAAATTAATGGTTGAAATGCTGCTCAGATGGTCCCAGGGTTCCTCGAGCTTAGAAATATTATCCAACATTTGTCTTCTAGGATAACAGAAAACCTTGGAAAAAACCTTATTCAGGTAGATCTGTGGTTCAAATCCCAGTCATGACATTCAATTTATTAGTCTCACTCTACCCTTTCCAATCATGCCCTACACATGGCTCTTGTGTGAAAAGACATTAATTACATTAATTGACCTCATAGTTGGTTAAACTCGAAGCCCGGAACTTACTTACACGTAAGTTGCCATTACGGTATGTTATCTCAGAGTAAATTGAGATCTCCTTGTGTGGTTTACTGGGAATAATGCGAGTGAGTTGGAGAATTTAACGTATCAGCACGTTGGCCATTATAGCTTAGTGGTTAGAGCAGCCAAACGGTAACCGGTAGATCCGTGGTTCAAATCCCGGTCATGGCATTCAATTTTTCAGTCTCACTCTACCCTTTCCTTATTCAGGTAGTTTGCCCTAACTGAGATCTGAACTTGAAACCTCTTGTATATGAGGCAGATATGCTACCCTACACCACAGAGGTGAGCTGTAATTATTTTGACCATTAGGGGTGTCATATCTTTCCCTGATCCACTGGCTATAGGCCTGCTATATGATGTTTAAGTAGAGTAGTGTTTAAACTCCCAATTCATTTTCCTCACTTCATTTCAGCATGTTTCTCTGCAAGAAGCCCTGTGTACTACAGATTTTAATTTAATTTTGCAATTTTCAAGGGAGCTTTGAACAGCAAGAATTTAAAAACCACATACATTTAAAAATGTCTAGTTCATTTATAATTAAATACTTTCCATAGCTAAGGTTAGTAACATGTAAAACCTAAATGATAAATGCTCACAACAATTATTTTCTAGAGCATTAAATAAAAAGTGCTTGTGCAACAGTTTCTCTGATGGTTTTAAGGGAACATACAATTTTGGAACAGATAAAATTGTTTGATGCAAGATGCATATCAAGTGACTGAGATAATTTTATGTATAATTAAGTGATTTTACCTAATATATTAAATTTTATATTCTCCAATTCTTTTATTTTTGTGTGTTTAAAGGTTAGAGCTAATCAAAATAAAATGGCTAATTTCTAATTTTTCACAGATGCATTAACTCTGGTCATCATTTTATAGTATCTAAAATCTTATGTTCAAAGCACTAGGTATATGTAATAAAATGAAGCTTTCAGTCAACTTTTTCATAAGGTTGTGAAATTTAAAACTTCATTTTTTTCTCTAACACTCCATCCTCTGTCAACTGTCAAGATTCTGTTGGACATTCTTGTTTCTTGTGAGTAAATTCAAAAGAAAAGTAAAAATAACCGTTTCCAATGACCTGAAGCTCATTTGTAACTAATTTTACAAGTAGATAGTAATGTGAATTGGATTTACTGATACTACCTTAGTTATTAACATAGGATATGCTTCAAGAGCTCATTTGCTCTCATTCTGAACTGATGCCGACTCCTGGAACATGGTATTGTCATGTTGGAGATTGCAATGCTGACATCCTCTGATATCTCTTCCAGGAATTTCTTGCTGAGGTTGTCACTAAATTCCCGGAAAAGAGACCAGAGGATGACAGCATTGAAATCTCCAATACAATGATACCATGTTCAGATGGTATCAGGTTGAGAATGGGAACAAGTTCAACTTTTGAAACATGTCCTATTTTTAATAAGTGATGTAATGTCAGTAAATCTGATGCACTTTACTACCTACATATTGTTACAGATCACTGTATGCAAAAGCAGTTTATTATAATTTTACAAGGTTTAGGAATTGCTAATTTCCATATCTCTGAACCGACGAACTATGTTTGATTTAATTTCACAGAATGTGCGAGGTGCTAATGAAAAGAAGTTTTTGGCCATGGTACCAAAAAGATATGTTGTTTGCACTTTCACCTTTGGCAAGAAAGCAAGCTAAATGGTTGTCAGTGCTGCATGGAACTACAATGGAAATGATAGCAACAAAGAAACAGCAGTTAGCATCATCTCCCCCAGTCAGTTCAGATTTGGAGGAGTTTAGCAGAGGTAAGCATTTTGTTCTTTTTCCATCTTTTCTTTTTTTACTTAAATTTTATTTTTATATTGGTTAAAATAGCTATTCACTTACATAAGGTATGAGTGAAGGTCTACAAGGATGAAGACAAGCATATGCCTGTTTTTTTGGTGTGACTTCATATTTAACAAAGAATAAAATAAGCCTTGACTGTTGCACTAGGGGTTATATAATATCTTGATCTCCTCTCTGTTTGCAGATGAAAAAAGAAAGTTAACATTCCTTGATCTTCTACTTGTTTCTTCCAAGGAAGAAGGGAAACAATCAATTCTTACAGATGAAGAAATAAGAGAGGAAGTTGACACTTTCATGTTTGAGGTTAGTGTAATATTTATTTGAGAATCCTGCAATGTACAATTCGACAGTCAACTTTCACAACCCTCAACGTTGAAAATGGAAGCAACCACTCTGGAAACTAGTCCCTCATAAATTAAAGTGTAAGTGATGTAGTGCTGAAAAACAACTTCATAAAAATAAAAGTATAATTTGGGTATTGTTATGGGGCAAAAACATGGACACCCACAGCAGCAGAAATAAATAAGATATAAATATTTGTGAGAAAAATTATAAGGAGAATATATGGTGCTGTCTGGGAAGATGATAGTGGGAGAATTAGAAGTAATGATGAAAATGAACAAATATTAGAAAAAGAAAATATAAGATTTATAAAGGCAAGAAGACTAAAATGGTTAGGACATGTTGAATGGATATTGGATGAATGAACACCAAAGAATATACTGAGAGCACAGATGTCCAAATTCAGGTAAAGAGGATGCTCAAGAAGTAGGTGGATAGATGTAGAGAAAGATATTAGATGGATGGGGATAAGAAATTGAAGACGGAAGCATTGAATTATTGAAGGCGGAATGCTCCTGCTTGAGGCCAAAGGTCACCCTGACCTGTAGTGCCAGGGAGTAAGTTATCTGCATGTTACTAAATTCCTCTAAACAGAATTAACTGTTAAAATGTGTAAGAGTGTTGAAGATAAGTGAACTTTTGCCTTTGGCTATATGTTATTATGATGATGATGATGATGATTTTATTGTCATTAGGCCTGTTACAGCAATAGACAACGTCAGTGTAGTTTACATGTTATATATAACAAATAGATTCTAGCAAAATTATATATACATACATATTTACAAATATCAGTTATAAAAATAATGCTACCGATATTCACTATGACCTACTATATATTACTTTTAGTACAATCAGTTGTCTTATAGAGCCAAGTATGGAGCATATATGGATATATCCATTTGTTGAATGGCAATGTACATTTCAAAGATAAGTTACAATAACAGTGGTATTTACAGCTAAGTTGAATTTTCAAAATATTCTTGTAGAGAGTAGTACGGATTGTTTAATAATCTGTCATAAAGTCTACGTTCAAATCTATTATACGTCAGTTGAGTTACCTCATTTGATAGTGCGTTATACATTTTTATACCTAATGCTTCAAAGCTATTTTGTGATTTTGACAGTCTATTATAAGCTGTATCAATTTGGTTTGTATTTCTTGTGTTATAGTTATGGATATCCTGTCTATAGTGAAAATCAGATATATTCTTTTTTATATAAATGAGGACTGTATAGATATACAAGTTCACTACTGTCATTATTCTTAGTTGTACAAATAGTGGCTTACAATGTGCCAATTTATCTGCATCCGATATTATTCGAATGGTCTTCTTTTGCAATAGTAGGATATTAGTGATATATTTACTATTACCCCAAAGTATAATACCTAGTGTTATAATGCTATGAAAGAAAGCAAAATAAGCAGTTCTGATGTAAGTGTCAGGTACAGAGCTTTTTAGGTTTTTTAAGAGAAATATTACCCTTGAGAGCCTAGTAGTGATATGTTTAATATGAGGCTCCCAAGTGAGTTTGTCAACTATTACACCGAGAAATTTGACTTCTTTGGTATTATTTAAGTTTGGCAGGTCTTTTAGTGTAAATAATAGTTGTGTTTTTTGTTCATTAAGTAAGAAGCCATTTGCCCTGATCCAAAGATCTGCCTGCCTCAGGGTATCCTCAGCAATTGTTTTTAGATTTAAAAAGTTTGTGCTGGTATTAAAGAAGGTAGTATCATCTGCATATAATATTGTATGAGTATTTATAAACGAAGGCAGATCATTGATCATTAATGCGAACAGTAAAGGTCCAAGAACAGAACCCTGTGGCACTCCACATTTTATCTCCGACATTTTTGATCTATCACTTCCCACACATACAACTTGATAGCGATTTATTAGATAAGACTGAAAGAGTTTCAATGCCATATCTCCTACACCATAAAATTTAAGTTTATTTATAAGGTGAGTGTGATTCACACAGTCAAACGGTTTGCTTAAGTCACAGAAGGTGGCCTGAGCTATGCTTTTAGTTTCAAAAGTAGTGAGTATCTTTTTCACTAACAGAACTATGGCATCAATTGTTGATCTGCCTTTTCTAAAACCGAACTGGACTTCACTAATTATGTTGGCTGCTTCTAAATAATTACAAAGTTGATTGTACATAATCCTTTCAAACACTTTCGAAATTATCGAAACTAACGTTAGTCATAATTAAAAATTTCAAACCCTTTTGGAACCCCCAGTTAGAAGAACTGAAAAAGAAAAAAAGAAATTAATACTGCTAAAAAGGATCACTTTAATAATTTCTTAGAAAAAATGGATTATAGGACAGATGGTAACAAAGCTTATAAGTTCATGAAAAATGCCAAGGACAGGAAAGAAAACAGCCCACCTATCATACACAACAATAAAATATTAGTAAATGATGCAGTCATAGCTGAAACATTCAATAAATATTATGCTAATTCACATAAAGTAACAAGAAATAATAAAAAGGAACATAAAGAATTTAAGAAAGATTTGAAACAAGAAAGAGAATGTGATCCTAACCCTCAGTGCAATATCTTTTTTCAAAATTTTAATATGCAAGAACTGAACATTGCAATAAATAATCTAAAAAACAGTCTCCTGGACCTGATCACATACATCCAGAGTTCATAAAAAACCTTGGAAAAACAGCAAAACTACTACTACTAAAACTCTACAATCTATCCTGGAAAACCACTGTACCTGCTGAATGGCGAAAGGCAATAGTTGTCCCACTCTTGAAGAAAGACAAAACGGCGTCAGAAATAAAAAATTATAGACCAATAGCTCTTACTAGCATAACAGCAAAAGTGATGGAAAGAATGGTGTCTAACAGGTTAAATTGGTTTCTAGAATCACAAAATTTAATTTCCCCATGTCAAGCTGGATTCAGAGAGTTCCACTCTACAAATGAACAAGTCTTACTTCTCAGTCAAGAAATCAAAGACTCCTTCAATAGAAAAGAAGATAATTTATCAGTTTTTATTGATTTCCAAAGTGCATATGATTCTATATGCAGAACAAAACTACTAAAAAAAGTAAAAAAAAATAGGGATACAAGGTCCAATGTTTTCATGGCTATGTCATTTCCTAACACAACTCTTTATTGCAACCAGATATGGAAGATATATATCTAAATACAAACAAGTACACCTTGGCTTACCACAAGGTGCAGTGCTCAGCATAACACTTTTTAATATATTTATTAACGATCTGCCACAACAAATACAAGAATCAGGTATGAAGTGTGCACTATTTGCTGATGACTTAGTAATGTGGACTTCAAAACCAAAAAGCAAAAATACAGAACTAGAAAAAACCATGCAACAATCCTTAAGCAACTTACAAAGGTGGACCAAAGAAAATTTAATGACTGTCAAACTACCAAATTTTTTCACTAAGAAAAAAGCCACTAAAAATAAAACTAAATTTTGAGGAAGAAAGTATTTAGGAGTTACATTTGATACCAAACTTACATGGACCAAACAAATAGAAAATGTAATACAAAGAGCAGAGAGGCGCCTTTCACTGTTAAAACGTCTAACTGGAATGAAGTGGGGTTGTTCCAGAGCAACTCTTAGCACAACATACAATGTATATATAAGGCCATTATTTACTTACTGCAGCAAAGTTCTTGTAACAGCAAACACAAAAAGATTCAGATCTTTCAAAACCAAAGTCTAAGATTAATTACAGGTGCTATCAAAACCACACCAATAGCAGCTATGGAAATACTAACCAACCAATATATTCAATTATTTAAAATAAATAATTGAATATAAAATAGAAAAAGTGGCTCTTATTCAACACGAAAAGTTGATCAGACTCCCATTCAATACATGGCACAAGAGAAATTTTATGCATACACTAAAGACTCAGGAGAGCTTTCTTTCCAAAATGCAAGACATCAAGAAGAATGTATACTTTCCGAATTCAAAGGAAAACTTCATATTTTAAGTCAATCCGACACAAACATTAAACATCACATATTATTTACACCTGACAGAAGAAGTTAAGAAAGTTTAGAACTAGTGTTCTAAAATTATTGGCATTAGAGACAATCCAAACTAGATTTCCAGAACGCGAATGGGTCCATATTTATACTGATGGATCATTTATATCAAACCAAGATGGAGCAAGCAGTTATTCTCTCAGATTCCAGGGCAGCAATTATAGCAATTACTTCCAAGTTGTCGCCAAAAACCCAAACAATTATAGAATGTTGGAAAATCCTTACCCATCTAACGGCACTTCAAAAATACCTAGTCTTCCAATGGATACCATCTCACTGTGGACTGAGTGGCAATGAGAAAGCTAATTTTCTTGCTAAAAAGGGCACCGGCAATGTGCAGAAATCAATAGTTAATCTACCATTTTATGCAGCTAAAAGATTAGTCAACTCTGAATTCAAAAAAATTATAGAAAAATATTACTATGAAAAATCAAAAAATAAAAGATGGGAACTACCAAACATTCAAACAGTAATTCCTGAGTATCCTCGAAAAACAGCAGTTGCAACCTTCAGGTTGATTACAGGACATGATTGTCTGGCAAAATATTTAAACAGAATTGGGATATATTCTTCACCACTCTGTCCTCTGTGATCTGCAAGAGGAAATGGATCGAGACCACCTTCAAATATGCCCAGCCACTTCTAGTGCCCCATCTATCAGTGAAAAATATTGGAGAGCAAGAGGATTAATGATTTCATTGTCAGAAATCCAGCATTAGCTAACAACAACATATTTTAATAAGGAAAAAAACTTAGGTTTTATAATAGTTATAGGTAATTATAAATAATTGCATAACTTGAAATTAAACTTAACGTAATCCATCAGTTGTCACTAAACAAACAGCATTTCAGCATTTCAGCAGATCCACAGTTCAAATCCTACCAGGGCCATTCTCCCTGATTGAGGCTTTTTACAAGTTTTTTTAAGTCTTCATAAGCGGAAAATGTTGAGGAGGTACCCGAAACTTTGGCCTAGTACATCTCCTTTCCCACTTATTTCATTTCAAGTATCACAAGTGTCATTGCCTGTAGTGCCATATGGAGTAAGAATAGGCAATAAATGCTAGTTAAAAAGTCACTGAATGATTCACTGTTATAAATTTGATGTAAGATTAGGCAGTGACAGCAACAAGAAACTCCATGCATCTGGTCTTCTGTTGCTTCAGGATCACACTCCTTGTAATGAAGGACATAAGGTACAATGGGGCTGTTGTGCTCATTTCAACTTTAAACCCTATATAACATGAGGAGTTCTAAGTCAGCAGCGGAAGGAGACAGACGTGTCTTGTGAGAGGAAGAAGGGAACAAGGAACATGGCAGCCAGGGAAACAACCGATAGTGTGATGAGAGAATTGATTGAATTAGAAAGATTATTAGTAAGAAACACAGGTACAGAAATGGTTGATGGAGAAGAGTTTAATAGAAATGTGGAAGAAGTTAAGATGATGAATATTAGAAGAGCGGAAGAAATGGAAGATAAGAACAGACGGTACAACCTAGTAATTGAGGCAAGAACAGGAAGGGATGCAAGAAGAGAGATCCGAGAACTTTTAGGAAGAAGATTAGGGATGAAAGTAAGATGCTACGAAATTTGTGAAGCTTTCAGATCGGCAACGGAAGAAGAAATATCTTGGTGAAATTCATTAGCACGCAGTTGGCCTAGGATGTAATAAAGCAAGCCAAAAAACTCAGTAGGACGGACATCTACATCAACAGGGATTTAACTTATAAGCAAAGAGAAATACTGAGAAGATTAATAGAACAAAGAAGATTGGTACATAAGCAAGGAAAAGTGGCATACATTAGAAATTTGCAGCTATGGATCAATGGAAAAATGACAGAAGGGACATCAGAGTGAAAAAATGAGGTGGACAAAAAGAAGACAATGAGCCTGGAAAACAAAATTGACACAGAGCTTGGATCAACAGAATACAACACCAACTGAGGAGGTGAACGATCAGGAAATGCAAACTCTTGAAAATGTACTAGTAACATGTGTGTTGTGCAATACAGCACGGGTGGGAGAAATGACCTTGAGTGAAGCTCCAGCTGAGATAAAGTGATGGGAAGGAGGAGGAGAAGCAGAAGAACAAGAAGAAAAAGAAGGAAGAAGAGCTTGAAGAGAGTAAATTAATAAGCGAGTTTATTAGGGTATGGAATAGCGAGTGTAAGGGGGCAATTCCAAAGAAAATTAGAAAAAATACGAGCGAAAAAGATGACATAGCAGTGGATGTATGTAAGCGGGAAGGCAAAGAAACGGGTGTTAAGTATGGTCGTGAAAAGGGAGGTGATCAGAAAGGTAGCTATCATGTGAGAAAGTCAAGAACAAACAAGCAACAGGTACACCTCGCCGTGTGACGAGACAAAGCAAATGGTTTTGAAGCTGTTAGTTAGGAGTTGAAGTAGGAGGGGAGCTAGGTTAAGTCAGTTGAACTACACATTCGTAAAAGTGAAACCAAGGAAGTGTACGTGAAATAGGGTACAGGGGGAGTTAAAAAAAAAAGGGATTTAACACAAATAGAAATGGAAGAGAAGGACTATAAATAAAGAACAGAAATGCAATTGTTTAAATAATATGAGAATGTTTTAACACGTCCAGTGATAAATGCAATTGTATGTGTTGCAAAGAGCTGTACAAGATAAAAGGGCTAGGGCTCAATTCAAGGATAACTCAAATGTGTAAGATTAGAACAAAATAAATATCAAAAATAAAAAAATATCAAAATATAACATGACGTGAAACTGTTTAAAAAAGTGTCAAAGGTATTTTAATTCTGAATGCATTCCAGTACATAAAAAGTGAAAATTCCATTATAAGAACAAAGTATGAAATAAACATCAGAAGATGGTAGAAATCACAAAATGTAAAAATGGTGGGGCTATTCCGTCCAGTCAAGGGGCTATTCTGCCCAAGGTAATTTAGTATCAAAATCGCAAACATTTACCACAAGTAAATATTTTTCATCCTTTTGCACCCACACACACTTCATAGAACCATGTAGCACATTGTTGGCACTATTCAATCTCCCTTCTTGACTGATCTGGCGAATAAAATTTCAGACCACAAAATCTAGGAGTGTTCTCATTGTCGTCTTTAATTTCAATTGGCTGTGTCATCACTCGACTCACTCAACTGACAATGATGTTTCATACTTGCACTATCCTTGCTTTCATTCTCCATTTTCAGTCTGTGTTTAGCCTTCGTTACTTCTGAGGTCAAATGCCTTGGTTCTGTTCCTAACGTTTAGTTTTTTGGACATTCTTTTTGTTGGGCTGGAAATGAGAAGTCTTCTGATGAACGAAGGAAGTGGATCCTGGCAAAGGGGACTCAGGTTTCAGCTGGGAAATCTGAGGAATCTCCAAAAGTGGAAATGATGGCACATTAGAAATGTCTACCTGGAAATGAACTGAGGGGAGAAATTTCTCTTAAGGAATAGCTAACAGGTTTAAAGGGAATTATTCAGTGCATTTAAATCCTTTAATACCATTTCCAACAATGGTAGCTTTATTCCAAGCAGTGGAAAACAGTTCTACGAAGTTAAACTTATTGATTGCACCTTCTGGTGTCAAATGCATGTGATTTGTTGCAGCAACGTGATAGTAGAAAACATTCAGTGGTTTGAAAACTGATCTGTCCAGAGGCTGAAGGGCATATGTGGTGGAATGCAGATCATCTCTATCTCATTCTGACAATATTTCAGGCACTGACAATGAGAGGTATGGCCACCCAAAGTTAGAAGGTACTTTCCAGGTGAGCGGTTCCTCTGAAAGTGTTTATGCCACTTCAAAGAAACATCTTCGTTCTCATACCCAGAATCAGACATGACGGCTTCTGAACCCACTGGTAGAGCATGTCTGTACACCTCTCTAAATTGAACAGCTTTCTTGATGGCGAAGGGAGGAATAAAAGCACAACTAGCACTACAGCAAGCTATAATAGTGACATTTTTCCCCTCTCCATATTTCCACTACTTCCCTGGTACCTTTTGTTGCCACTATTTTAGTTAGGGAATTAAGGGGCAAACATATCTTGTCAACATTCAAGATGAGATGGGGCTTACCACAATCATCAGTTCAGACAAGCTGTGATACAAGTCGAAAAATTCAGTCACAGCCTCTTGTTCACCCCCTTAGCTCTAGATTTTTACATGGCTTGTGATTTTCAGAGTGATAATTCACTATTCATTTTCATAAACTGAATAAACCAGTCTTTACCTGCAGTCATGTTTTCCATGACCCAGGAATGCTGGATATTATTTGTCGTTGCATAAGTAAATGCTGCTCTTCGAATTTGTTCAGGAGTGCAGTCAAATCTCGTGCAACTAAGTCTTTCAACATAGAACTTAAACCATGCTCTTCTTCAGGGCTAAATACAGTTGGATGATCAGCTGGTCTATAAGGTTTCTTTTCTCTCATTATTGAATCAAATTTTGAAATAGTTACTCAAGCTTTAAGTGTTGAACAAGGAATTTTGAACAATGCAGCTGCTGCTCTTGCTACGTCTTCACCTATAACACTTGTTATTGCTTGTTTCATATTTTCCTTGGACCATGAAGCACTTGGCTTTTTCCTTTTGCATGTATGGAACATCTGAAAAGAAACCGATAAAACATGCTCTCTAGAATTTTACATTGAAACATTATTACATCAACTAATGATTTGACTTAGCAGAAATAGCCCCATGTGCAAACATTTCAAAAGATGTGCAAAATAAGACCTTTTGTCGAAAAAAGCCAGCAATATTTGTTGATATACACACTGCACAGCCTGTTTTCTTATACAAGTAACAACAAGAGTTTAAAATTTCATGTTATTGTGCATGGTACGTCTTATTTTGTTAGATGTTTAACTAGAGAAATAATCCATCGTAATTGGCATACTGCAAGAATTTGTTCTGTCCTTTCAGTAATGTAACACAAAACACCCTTACTACAACCATGTGCAGCAACAAAGACGGTGGCATACACTGAAGGCAAAACAATCTTGACTCTGTGAGGAACTATTGCGCTGTTGCAACATTTCTTATTTCAGGTGGATTAGCCCCAATGTACCCTAATTGGCAGAAACTTTTCTTCTGGGTTGTTGGGTTAGCCAGGATGAGAGACAGTTTAGTGTGTGTGTGCAGGGTGGGGGGTGGGTGGTGGGTGGGTGTTTGTTTGTTGCCTATTTCAGGCAGCCACATGTTGTACACATGAATGCCATGCTGTACTTCAAAGATTGGTTGCTAACATATCAGACCATCACTCAAAAAATTAGCACTGGATTCCATTTCAATTTGCTTAGTAGTGTAAACATCAGAAAATGCCATCCCACAATCTCAAGCTTAGTTACTAACAATACGTAGTATGTCAACTCTGTGCATTATTACATCCACTAACATATTTTTGTTTTGTTTTATAGGGCCATGACACTACAGCTGCTGCAATGAGCTTTGCATGTCATGCCCTAGGATCGAATCAGGAGGTACAGGTAAGTGCAAAACTTAAATTGGCAGCATTATCTGCACAGAAAGGATAATTCCATAGTTTGGTAGGAGACCTAGCTCATATCAATTTTATAGAAGTATTCATTCATTTATAGTAAGTAATGCTTAAAATGCTGTGTGCTTTAAGTAGGAATTGCAGACTATTAATTATGCATTTTAGTTACAAAAATAGTTTTAAGAAAAATTTGAATTATGAACTTATAAGAGAACTTTTGCGTTTTGTCATTTCATAATAAATGTTAGTGTGTGCATGCATATGTGCACTATAGTACCTACGTTTTACACCTCAAACTGATTTGTCTTCTAGGCCCAAAAATGCAGGTATGTAAATTATTGGCATTTGAAGTATAAAAGTTGAAATAAAAGTATGGAGCATTTCTGTAATATATTATGCCACGCATCATATCTAATAATTTTTGTTAACTTATACATTGAATTTCAAGCTTCAGCAAATTACAAAGTATATTTACAAATAGAATTCCTCTGTTCTATATAAACATTTTTATATTATGTTCCAAATGGGTTACTAATGTATCACTAGATTTTTAGTTTAATTTGATAGCTTATTGAGCCAGATTTTGCCCATTGTCAAACCTTTCCTGTGGCTGTTTTATTGATACTCTCAATTTATTTTGATTCTTGGTCTAGTATATATGAGTGAACTGAAATAAAACAAATGCCTTATTCAAAGAACTTGCTAGATTTGAATAAGGGATTAGTAAAGGCTAGGACATTCTATGAGGGCTATTTTTTTTTCGATGTCCAATTGGTCAGTAAACCAAAACCACAGTGAAAATCAGTTGAAGCTTCATGCGGATGTGTTGCACAGTATCTCTGGTATGCCCGTTGATCGTGTCTTGTTGCACTTGTCAGTTCTTGGCATGTCGTGAGCACTTAAACATGTCTAAAACAATGGTGTATCCTGCCAGATGTGAAGTGCATACTGTAATTTAATTTCTTTATGCATAGGAGTGCAATACAGCTGAAATTCATTGATGAATGAATGTGTATGGTGGAACTTACATTAGTTACAGCAAAGTGCAGCAATGGTTCAGGAACTTTGAAGCAGGACGTGCAGATGTTCATGATACAGGCAGTCTGGGAAGAAAGCGACTGTCAACTGATCTTGTTCAGCAAGTGGATCAGGTGATGAGAAAATTGTTGGTTCACAATTTCTGTGTTGAGTGATTCATTTTTCGAACTTTGAAGGTCAGCTCTCTATACCATAACGACTGAGATCGTTCAGTACTGCAAACTGTGTGCAAGATGGGTTGCCAAGATGTCCATCAGAAAACCTCTGAATAGGTGCTGCATACTGCAGCTGCAACACAGATGCTCCACCAGCATTTCTGGTGTGGTGTGTTGGACCACCCACAATACAGTCCAGACGTTCATAGCTTCATCTGATTTTCATCTCTTTCCTTACTTGAAACTGTGGCTAGGGAGATAGCATTTGGGCCCAAGCAATGAGCTGCAAAGCAGTGTAGAGAAGTGGCCGAAGGCACAGGTTCAATGACAAGGAGATTGGAAGGTTGTTACCACACTATGAAAACTGTTTACACTGGAGCAGCGACTATGTAGAGAAGTAGCATATAGATATAGCTAAATGTAGCAAATAAAATATTGTTGACTTTCACCATAGTTTTGATTTTGTGACCCATTGGATCTTGGAAAAAAATAGCCCTCACATCAGTAACGTAAACTGAGTTTCTTTTAATGGCACATTTGTATGCATTCAATGTGCAACATATGTAACATTTAAGACTTACGGAGCATTCAAAACATGCAGTTATAAGCAATATTCCATATTTGTTGCCCACCCAAATATAACGAAACATTGGTGAATGTACCTATACATATACATAGAGCAATCATTATGGTTTGTTTTAGACTAAGATTAAAATTATTAACCATGTATACAATGATCTTGTGAACGCATTGTGTAGGCTTCAGTGGTCAATGTTGTTTAGCCAACAGCATCCCTCTACAGTTACGTTAAATAACCAACATCTAGTGGTTAATCTAACACCATACTGGATGACAACCACCAGCATTTTAGCTAAAGAACTAAAGTTTATTCCACCACCAAGACAGATTCTGACTGAAGAAATTTCTAGCATAGAATCAGGCATAGGAAACCTCTGTGAAGCGATAGCAAATGACATCAGAATACAAGCTTAAAAAGTTTTCAAAAGAATAAAACCACCAAAATCTAACATTTCCTACAAAGAACCCAACACTGACAATTTTACCAGCAGATAAAGGTAATGCTACAGTTGTGTTAAACACAGTGGACTATGAAAAGATTATGTTCAAGTTATTGGAAGACGACATGTACAAACCTGTTAAGAAAAGTACCACAGCAAGAGTAGAAAGAACAACTTCTCTGATCAAGGGTTTGCCTATGCCCAGAGAACTTCACAAGAAAGTAGCACCATGTGTCTCACACACCCCAACCATAAGTGGCGTAACAAAACTCCTAAATAAAAGCCCTCCTGAGACCAATAGTCAATGCTATCAAATCACCAGCACATGCCTTAGCAGGATTTTATGTAAAAGCCTTCAAGAAATGACAGGCAAAACCACCTCATTTGTATGCAAGGTCACCTGGTAGAAATATTGAAAACGTTTCACGTGGAACCACATCACCTATTGGTCAGCTTCGACATACAATCTCTTCATGAAGATACCCATCAAAGACACTCTTGAGGTCATTTGAGAAAACATCCAATTCTGAGAGGATTGGGTAGATTTAATACATCACAAGCTGTTACTTCAGTTTTAAAGGCAATTTTTCTGAACAAACAGAAGGCACGACTATGGGCTCTCCACTTTCACCGGCAGTAGCAAACTTTTTTCTGGAAACATTTGAAACTACTGCATTAGATACAGCAGACAAAAAGCAATTCCTATGGTTAAGATATGTAAATGACATATTGGTAATTTGGCCACATAGTAGCAATCTGATATTTTGTGTCATTTGAACAGCTTGCATCCTAATATCCAGTTTACAATGGAAATGGAAGAAGGGAAACTACCTTTTCTGGATGTCTTAGTGGAATGTTGCAAGAATGAAAAACTTAATTTCTCAGTATGCCAGAAGCCTACATACAGATATGTTGTTAGCTAATGTTGGATTTCTGACAATGAAGTCATTAATCCTCTTGCTCTCCAATATTTTTCACTGATGATATTGAAGAGAGCAATAGCAGTAATAGTAACCGCTTTTTAGAGAGCACCATATTTTTATGTTTTGGCGGTCACATCACTCTCTCACAACCTCCAGAATGTCTGGAGGACCACACCTGTCGTTGGTTTACAGGTCTCACCGACCTGAGCGGGAGAATTATCAAAATAAACTCACCGACCATATCCTCTGATTACCAATCAGAGGACGTATTACATGCCATGACAGGTCAGCATGTTAGGGGTTAAGATTTTATAGAGAAATGGAGAAGTTGGAAAAATAAAGACTCCCTAGCCCTCGGGAACCCTAATAGCATTGGGGTCGGAAGAGAACAAGAGATGACCAAGGTAAGGTCAGATAGAAAAGTTACAGTGAGGAGCAAAACACCAGTAAGTGGAAGTAATGTTCTGCTCAGCTTGGGTACCTTGTGGTCGCTATTCACATATCCCCTAGACGGAGACCCCTGAGTCTACATACAGATATTTAGATGGTTCATCACACAATCCATCAGCTATTAAATGAGCTGTAACTAATACACTGGTAAACAGCTGTTAGCAAACTGTGAACAGTTCATCCCAGAATGGTAAGAGAAAGCTTATCTTCAAATCACAGAAGAGCCTAAAGAGACAATAGCAGACATCTCCACACTATCTGGCAGACACTAATAAAGAACTGAGGATTGGTGGACCATCAGCCAATCAGCACAAAACCTCTTTGGCTGTGGTGAGCATGTCTCAGAGTATCATAAGAAAGTGCCTGCTTGGTCAACAGTCTTGTAGGTGCTGTTGCAAAGTGTAACTTGAAGCCCAACATACTGGGATGAAATGTCAACTTCTGTTATAACCAAGATGTGACCTTCCCCGGTAGACTCGGATACCAATGATCTTGTCATTTAAGGCTTAATATATTCATGAGCACCAACAGTTATAACATTCATAAGTCTTATTTGTAATTTGTACAAAAGGAATGCATGAGAAAATCATTTACCTCTACATATATAGAATAGAAAAATTAATTTGTAATTTTTCAGGAAAAGGCATTTAATGAAATAAAAGAAATATTCCAAGATTCTGACCGTTCTGCAACATTTCAAGATCTCCAAAACATGCCGTACCTCGATAAAGTTATTAAAGAAACATTAAGATTATACCCGAGTGTACCAGTTTATGGCAGAGTGCTGACTGAGGAACTTCCTGTTGGTGAGTGTAATTACTAAGATGCTAGGATTACTCCTTTATACATTACTATAGTAAATACAACCTAAGAAAGCCACTTAGAATCAACATCACTAATATAAAAAGCAGTAGTAAAACAGCATTAACATTAAAAAATGGATCTACTTAGTTTTCTTCCTCAGAGAGCCTTAGTCAGGAACCAATCAGAGCATTCTCTGCAGTCATGTACTTACAGCTGCTACAAGTGTTGGTGTATTTCAAGTAGCTTTCTTATTTCGGCAGCACTATAGTGCTCTCCTTGCCTAAGTGAACTCCTAATATATTGTGTAACTTAGCTAAGGTTACTTGATTTTAAAATTGAACTTCACAGATATGTTAAGTCATGCAAGAATAAAAATGAGTAGCTTTGCATTATATACCATAAAAATAACTTAAAATACTTTAGATATACTGGAGCATATAAACAATTGTTGGAATCCATACTGCAGAGATAAGAATGGAATTAATAATTGGTCCTGCAAAAAATTTTTGTGGAAACCAGTAAAATGTTTTTTTGCTTTGCAACTGTTAGGCTTAAAAAATAAATATATGTATGATCAGGTCTTCCATATAAACCAAGACCATATGCACAGTGTGCTCTGCGTTATGGTAGTTGCCTCAGCCAAACATATGTTGTCTTGGTCTTGCTGCTTTTGAACTCTTTGGTTCAACAACCTTATTAGGCCAAGACCACTCAGTTGGTCTGCCTCCATCCATCTCTGTCCAATGCTACTTTTTCCAGTGCCTTACATTGATTGCCTTCAGATCTCATTCCACATCATCGAGCCATCTGATGGGTGGTGTTCCAACTTCTCTAGTTACATATAATGGGTCAGTGAGAGTGACCTTTTAACATGGATTATTATCCTCCATCCTATACAGATGCCTTAGCCACTTCACTTTATTGACCTTAATTACCTTAATTACATTTGGTTCTTCTTCTTTCCCTGATTATTATGGTTAGACACTGGCTTGCTGATCCCAAGGTCGCGGGTTCAAACCCGGCCCAGGCCGATGGTTTTTAAGTGTGCTTAAAAACGACAGCTCCATGTCAGTAGATTTACTGGCATATAAAAGAACTCCTGCGGGATGAAATTCCGGCACACCGGCGACGCTGATGTGATCCTGGCAATTGACAGCGTCGTTAAACAACAAAATAATTTCCCTGATTACCCTCCCCTTATGTAAGACTTACTCTCCCTAGAACTTACAAGCCAGCCTAGGGTCAGACGCCTGTTGGGGAGCAGAGGGACCTATGGACCAGACAGAGTGAAGACCTGGAAGCAGGTGGTCAGCCAAGCACCAGGTATGATAGTGAGGAAAAGGATGATATGAAATGAAGGCGAAAGGGATGATTGGAAGGGTGATAATGGAGCAATTGGTGGAATGAATGGCGGGGGAAACTGGATAACCTGGAGCAAGCCCACCCAAATGCCACTTTGTCCACCACGAATACCACATGCGAGTACCACCTAGGTGGTAGGCAAGCAGTCTAAGCACTCAACCATGGCACCACCATTATACTTCCAGACTCAGGGAAGGATGAGGAAGAATCCTGGCTGGAGAAAACTTCCTACCCCCCTGCCGGGAATCAAACCCAGGACCCCTTGCACAGCAGGCAGGTGCTCTACCAACTGTGCTACGAAGCCAGCACATTTGGCTCTTAATACAAATTATATAGTTCACTATTATGTCTAATACACCAAATCCCATTTTTGTTCGCATGCCCATAGATCTTTCTTAAGTTTCCTTTCAAATACCATCAATCTTTCTGTGTTCTGTTTATTTACAGTCCAACTCTCTGATCCATTAGCACTGGTCTAATCAATGTTTTATACAGTGTGCATTTTGTTTTTATACTAAGGAGATGGGATTGGAGTAGCTTCTTTAACCCATAGTCATCTTCATCCTTGACTTTATTTCTGTAGCAATGTTATTAGTTTATAACAGTCCCAAGTTATTTAAATTGTGTAACAATGTCAAATTTATAATTATCAATTACAATATAATTCCCTTGTATGTTCTTTGTTTGTAAATATTTCTTCTTATATTCATTGATTGTTAATCCCATCTTCTTTGCTGCTTTTTCTAATTTATTAAGTACTTCTCCGAATGCTCTTTCAGGTCACCCAATTATGTCTAGGTCATTGGCATATGCTAGTAGTTAGGTAGATTTAAAGAATATATTTCCTCTTGTGTCTATACCTGATTCTCTAATCAGCTATATTGAGAAGCAGACACGACGGTGCATCTCCTTGTTGGAATCCTCTATACGTCAAAAATTTGTCAGATAATTGATTCTGTATCCTTACTTTACATTTCACATTCCTAAGTGTTGCTTTTGTGAGATTTATCAATTTACTTGGGATTTCAAATTCTCTCATTGCATTAAATAGTTGTTCTCATTCAATACTGTTGTGTGTTGCTTTAAAGTCCTTAAACAGATGGCAAGTGTCAATTTTAAACTCATATAGTTTCTGTAATATCTGTCTCAATGTGTGTATCTGATCTATAGTTGATTTTCCTGTTCGAAATCCACATTGATACACTCCAATCTGCTTGTCTACATATGGCTTTATTCTTTTAAGTAGTGTTAGAGAAAATTTTGAATATTATATTAAGTATTGTGATATCCCTAATAGTTATTACACAAAGTGAGGTGTGGACGAAGCGGCGTCAGGGCGGGTTTTCTCCGGGTGCTCCGGTTTCCCCCGCCATCTCATTCCACCGGTGCTCCATCTTCATGTATCATCAGTGTCACCGCCTGCGGTGCCGTAGTAGTAAAAGCGGGTGTTAAACACAACAACAACAACAACAACAAAGTGAGGTCTCCTGTTTTAAAAATTGGGCATGTAATTCCTTGCTCCCATTCCATTGCTATCATTTCAGTTTCCCATATCTGTTATATTATTTTATGTAATTTTGATAGGATTATAAGTTCTGCTACCTTAAACAATTCTGCATTCAGATTACCAGGTCCTGGGGCTCTTATTTTTAAGTTGTTCAATAGCCTTACTGACCTCATCCAGGCTAGGTATAGCCTTGTTCTATTTGTTCTTCAATATCTACACATTCATTCTAAAGTAAGAACAAATTAGAAATTAAAAACTTCACTTATCTTAGTATTATTTGCTGACCCTGGGTTTCAAGCTGTGTCCAGCTCATTCTCAAAGCCATATAAACAAATTCGTTACCAAATTCTTTGTAGCTTGGTAACGAATTTGTTTATATGGCTTTGAGAATGAGCTGGACACAGCTTGAAACCCAGGGTCAGCAAATAATACTAAGATAAGTGAAGTTTTTAGTTTCTAATTTGTTCTTACTTTTGAATCTTATTGCTTCACTGTTAATAGCTTCAATTTTTCCTTATCTACACATTCATTTATCTCTTCTGTTTGATTATGCTGCTCTCCCACAAGTAATGCTTCAAAGTGTGTTTTCCAGCGTTTGAGAACTTCACCATCATGTACCAATTCCTCATTAGCATCTCTACAAATTGTAATCCTTGGTTTGAATTCCTTCCTTAAGCTATTCATTCGTTTGAAACAGTATATATAATTTGTCCCCAAATTGAATTAAATACATCGTGAACTTGACTTATTTCAAACATGTAATTGATTTTGTTTGTATTACATCATTCTTCCATTGTTGAAGATTATCCATTTATCGATATTGTAATTGTTAAATACCATATTTCAATTGTATGCAAAAAAATTAAGGGTTATTTTGAATATTTAATGTCAAAAATGTTACAGAGATAGATTAAAATTGCTTTCTTAGAATTTTCAGGATTATAAAAGTATGCAGAAATTGACGTCATAGAATGACGCTACTAAAGGTGCACATGTGCGGATGGATACATAGGCACATAACTCAAAGGTGCAGCAATATGTCTTTCTTTGCCCATAATACCAGTACAGTACAGACACAGTTTATGTTCCCGTTCTAAACTAGTAATAGTGAAGTGGCTAAGTGCTTAAAGACAGTGAATTAGAGAAAATGATTACAAGAAGTTAGCTAGTATGAAGTGTACAATTTAGTGAAGGAATATAGGACTGATGAAATAGGTGATAGAAAACGTATTTGGTGAAATATTGCTAAATCTTCAAACATGAAATCTTGACAGTGCTAAGGAAGTCAATCCAGTGAAATAAGATTTGTTACTGTGATTTACAATTTACCAACTATGAAAGAGAAGGTGCAAATAAAATAATACGCAAAAGTTAATCCCCGATTCCACTATTCATTTCACCCGGTACCACAACCTGAGATAGCAAAGATTCAAAGGCTCAAAGATCCAATGAACTGCACATTCTTTTTAAAACCACACCAAGTTTATAAAACTGTCTAGATGCATTTAATTGATGTTGTGTTTTCAACTCCTTAAGTAATTCTTCATAGTAGACCATCTTTTTTCTATATTTTTTTCTACTTTCCTTATTTCTTTGTCTCTCAATGAGTTTCTTGTTCTTTTATTTATTGCTTCCTTATATACCTTGTTCTTTTGCTCTGTAATCTGGGTATCCATCATGCCAATGTTTATTGGTTCTTTTTTGACTATCCTTAATTACTTCAGCTGCCTTACCAATTAATTCCTTACATAAGCTTCAACTTATCTCATTAAATATGGATTTTGAGTTGATTAATAACACTAAACACACTCTTTTAAATTTTCCTGTTACATGTTTCGGAGGTTAGCTTTCCTCCGTTATTAACTGGACATTGACTGAACTGTAGAGGCTGGTTCCCAGGGCTGGTGTCTCCTGTAGACTGCTCTGTTGGTGGTGTTAAGAACTTGTATAACAGATCGCCTTGTGGTATATCAAAATTGAAAACTGTCTTTTTTTTCCAGATGAAGATCTGTTCCCACGTTGACAATTCTTGGTTTCCTGATGTGTGTTAATAATTTTGGATCCAGATTAATGTTGTGATTTTCTGTACAAAAACAGGTGGCAATTGCTAATTTTTCTAAATGTTTGTGTTTTATACATCTGAAATGTTCTTTTGTTGTTGTTGTTTCCAAATTCCTTTTAGTTTTTCCTATATACACCTGGTTGCAATTATTGCATTCTATTTGGTAGATTCCAGATTTTTTATTTGCTGCAATGCTGTATTTACTGTTTGAGCCAAGTAAAAAATCTTTTTGAATTTGTCAAATGTCTTTGGATGGTATGTGAATTTTTTTGAATGACATTTCTTCTCTTCGTTTGTTAAGGGTGTTGTTTCTTTTGCTAGTTTCTTCTTTTTAGGTATATTCACTTTTTTATATATCAAAGATTTCTGGAAGCCATTAATTCCTGCAATTCTAATGCTTTCTTTAAGTTCTGTTTGATATTCCTGTGTTGAAAGTGGTATGTTCCCTAGTCTGTGAATTAAACTGTTGAAAGCTGCTTGTTTGTGTGGTCTTCTGTATCTGTTTGAAATAGATCTCACCTTTGGGATCTATAGAAAACCAACACAGACCAGATAATTATATAAAATGCAATAGCTTCAACCCAAGGCCACACAAACAAGCAGCTTTCAACAGTTTAATTCACAGACTAGAGAACATATCACTTTCAACAGAGGAATATCAAACAGAACTTAATTAGAATTGCAGAAATTAATGGCTTCCAGAAATCTTAGGTATATAAAAAATTAATATAGCTAAAAAAAAAGAAGCTAGTAAAAGAAATCACCCTAAGCAAACTGAAAGAAGAAATGTCATTTAAAGAATTCACATACCATTAAAAGACATTTGAAAAATTCAAAAAGATTTTTAAAGAATATAATATACAATTGGCTCCAATCAGCAGATACAGTGTTAAAAATTTACTTGGCTCAAACACTAAATACAGCACTGCAGCAAATAAATCTGGAATCTACCAAATAGAATGCAATAACTGCAACCAGGTGCATGTAGGAAAAACTAAGAGGAATTTGGAAACCACAACAAAAGAACATTTCAGATGTATAAAACACAAACAGTTAGAAAAATCAGCAATTGCCACCCATTTTTGGAAAGAAAATCACAACATTAATCTGGATCCAAAATTATTAAAACACATCTGGAAACCAAGAATTGTCAACGTGGGAACAGATCTTCATCGGGAAAAAGACAGTTTTCAATTTTGATACACCATAAGGCGATCCATTATACAAGTTCTTACCACCAACAGAGCAGTTTACAGGAGACACCAGCCCTGGGAACCAGCCTCTACAGTTCAGTCAATGTCCAGTTGATAATAGAGGAAAGCTAACCTCTGAAACGTGTAACGGGAAAATTTAAAAGTGAATGTTTGTTATTAATCGACTCAAAATCCATATTTAATCTTATTCCAACAACACTGTCATCAACTTCCATTATTTATTATTCCAATTTACCTGTTCTGATTGCGTAGTGCTGTCCTGTGTCATTTCCTCTGACAGTTATGTATATACTCATTTATATATGTGGTGACGCAAACGTTCCTCTCTGTCGAAGATGTCACCTTTAAGACCTATAAGATCTCATGTTTGGTGTCTGGGCTAGCTCTAGCAAGAGGTCCTAATCTGTAGGGTATGCGTGAGTTGTGGTAGGAATGGAACCAAACGAAGAATTAACCAACATTTAACTTTATTTGCAAATTTCCAGATTTGTAGAGAACTGCTGACGATGTTTTAAATAGAATGTAACTTTGTAACTTCAACTACAACGTTATAACACTTTAAATTTGTCACCCTTTAATTACCGCCGAATTATGTATACATGCTAGCTTACGTACAAATCCCAAATTGCACATGCGTTCTCTCGGCTCAATTCAAGACGAGTGTGTGTTGCGTTGCATTTGTTCATGCGTGGGCGACACGAAGGAAGCAATTTCCATTGGCCAACTTTAGAGCACGTCATGGTAAGATAGGAATCAGCCCGCGGAATCGTTAGAGCTTTGTATCTACAACAATTGTAACCTTATCACTCATTTAAATCTGCCTAGGCTTCCATTTTTGAGACTTTAATCTATTCAGCTTTATTACGTCTTCCCCTTAACTATCGACTAGAATCTCCTTTTCTTTCTTTCTATTATCAATTATATATATTGACATAATTTCGGTTTCGGTGGAATCTTCCAATTTCTCTATATCATATCTTTTTCCTGTTCTTAATTGTTTATGTACAAAATATCTGCTGACCCTATAATGGCATTTAGCTAGGACTAAAAAATGTTCTGAATCCACATTTACTCCCCTAAAACTTTTAGTATCTAATATACTATTCTTGTGTCTCTTATCAATTAACAGATGGTCAATGTGGTTAGTTGTATCTCCATCTGGGGATTTCCAGGTTGCTTTGTGGAAACATTGTACTACTTATTACCATGGCAAAATTCAACATTCTTATTCCATTATCAACAAATTCTTTGTAGACTAGGCTTACCTGTTGTATCAAAAAATTCCATTTGTTTGACTTTTGCATTAAAATCCCCTAAGACTATTTTTATATCACATCTAGGGCATCCATCATGTACTTTCTGAAGCTGTTCGTAGAAAGTATCCTTATCTTCGCTTTTAGCTTCTATCAGAGCATGGACATTGATAACACTGTAGTTTCTGTAGCATCCCCTTAGTCTAAGTTTACATACTTTTCAATTGATAGGTTGAAAATCAATTAGCAAGTGCTTATATTTTTTATTCACAAAGAACCCAGTACAAAACTGGTATAATTTATGATGGGTATAATAGACTGATGGGCAAGATATACATGAGAAACGGCATGAAAGTAAGGACCGAAATTGACAGGGACCTTTTCAGAATGAAAAGGAGTCAGACAGGGAGACTCTTTATCCCCAAAATTATTCACATGCACCCTTGAGCTAGTGTTCAGGAAACTAGACTGGGATGGGGAAATAAGAGGCATAAATATCGATTGGAGAAGGCTGACCAACTTGAAATTTGCAGATCAAATTGTATTATTTTCCAACACTGTGACAGAGCTAAAAAATATGCTAATAGAGCTCGAGGCAAGAAGCAAAGAAGTAGGTCTACAAATGAATCCATCAAAGACCAAGCTAATGACCAATTCTGCAGAGACACTAATTATAGTAGACGGGGAGCCAATAGAATACTGTAGGCCAATCAGTCTAACTGAAAATAAGAATATAGAAATAAAAAGGAGAATTAGACTAGCCTGGAGTAAGTTTTGGAGTATGAAATTTATTCTACTAGGTAAACATATTAATGTCAACACAAGATCAGATATCCTGCAAGTCTGTGCCATACTGGTTCTCTTATACAGAAGCCAAATCTTGGCATTCACCAAAACACAGATCCAGACAATACAAGTGAGCCAGAGAAAAATGGAAAGAAGACTACTGGGTGTTACCCTCAGGGACAGGATAACGAACGAAGAGCTGAGACGGAGGAGTGAAATAGAGGATGTGATCACCAATGTTAGGAGGACCAAATGGAGTTGGGGAATCCATATAGCCAGAATGCACCAGGATGGAGGGGCCTATGCGACAACGGTATGGGACCCAAGACAAGAGAAAAGGAACAGAGGACACCCACAGCAGAGATGGTCACAATTTAATGCAGTGGATGAAAATGGCAAGACAGAGTAAAGTGGAAAGAAATGTGGGAGAGGATAAAAGCATAGTGATCAATGTGAAAAAGAGTGTAAAGTGTGGGGGGTGTCATAATACCAATATAAAGGGAAGATAGACACAATCACAATCGTGTAACTAGCAAGCAGGGGCAGTAAGAAAGATGCAAAAACAAGTCTGTCTAAGGGAGATTTAACTCACAGGGACTAACTCATTCTGCGAGTACTATTGAGATAACCCTACCATAATTGGTAGGGGGCCCTTGCCCCACAGGGAACTTACAGGTTTGTTTATTTATTTATTTTTATAATAGATGTTGCCTTCCTTCTTTTTGAGGATATTTTTCCTGTCTATCTCATCTCTTGGATGGCTAATATATCTGTACTATATTCCATAACTTGTCCCATAAGATTCTTTAGTGCTCCACTTCTGTATAATGAAAATACATTCCACGTTCCAATTTGTAAACAAGTGTATTTGCTACTCCATCTACAATATATCTGGCTGGCTTTCTTCATTTGGAGATTCTGAAGATCGAAGTTCAACATTATGAGGTCATCAGCCTCATGGAAAAACCCCCAACCTGGAGAACCAGGTAATTTGTAATGAAGATTGTTTTCCCCTAGCCTCTGTAGAGTCAACTACTCGCTACAAGGCAGCAGTGCTGGTTTTGGTCTGGCCCGGGTATTTTATTTTCCCGGTGCATGCCAGACCTGGTGAGCATTCCCCTATGTGCCACCTGGGGAGGCACCTGATGGGAGACCTTTTTTTAGTTCCTCCAATGTGTGCAGATTTGTTTCATAGTTTTTCTTTCAATGTACCCCACAAATAACACACACACTAATTAGATCTGGAGAACGAGGGGGAAATACACCAGTACTGATCTAAAAATATCTGCTTTAAATTCAGGGATCCTGGAAACCTGCATTTTTGGTGAGACTTGATATCAAATTTTTGGGTGATAGTAAATACTTCCTGGGTAGATAGTAAAAGTAATACTTCTGCACTAAGCATGCAGAATAAACATTAAGGGTTTAATTACTCGTATAGCAACCAGTAGATACCAATAATGAATTTTCATGGTAGGTGTGAAACATTGCTTGCCTCATAAACAGTAATTGGGAAGTAAAGTACCGAGATTAGTAGCCCCTCAGGGGATCTAGATATGGTGCAAATGCATTAAAAACATCAAATGTCTTTCTATATACAGTAGAGCCTTGATTATCCAAGGTAAGGGGGGCTGGCAGTAACTTGGATAATAAACTCGGATAACATGAACTCTGTCATGAAATGAATGAAAATATGGTCAAAGATGTGGGGGGAAAAAAGCATCTACTGTATTATCACATGGAAAAAATGTGATGTTGCACTCACATGACTTTCTCTACTCCTGTACCAACTATTCTTACAAACTCTTATTCCTATATCTTCTCCATGTTAGTTGAGATAAGCATTTGCAGAAATTATTTTGTTTATTTCCTTGTAGGTTTAAGAGGAATATTGAAATACAGTAGGCTTTGAGTGATAGTAAAATATTTTAAGGCTTTGAGATTCCATTCTCTTTGCACACTTAACACATGAAAAAAATGAACACCGATGTTCCATTTCAAGAAAGTTTTAAGTTTTCTGAAATTCACGCACATAACAAGGAATATCTCCAAAATGGTTCACCCTACAAGAAAATTTATTTGGACATAAATTGCGTATTTTAGCAATATTTACATCTTTTGTATAGTATGATTTGGTCTGTGTCTAACGGTTTACCAGTTATGCAAAAGTCGTCCAGAGTAAATGTGACTACAGGAGCTATAGGCAGAAAATTCAAAATATAAATTTAATTTGTCATAAAAATATCAAGCATATGACATTTTAATCAAAATCGTTAGAGCCATTTTCAAGAAAATAAAAATTTTCAAAAAATTTTCCATGTAAAGGGTAGTTTAGCGTGGGGCTATTTTCTTCAAAATCTTTGTGTCGCATCCTTGAAAGACATTAAACTTAAATACCAACTTTGGTTTTTAACCTACTTTTCGTTCTTGAGTTATGCTGTCCATAGACCGACATACACATGTACCTTTTTCTAAAAATGCTTTTTTGGATTCAGGGAGTCTCAAAACATGTATTTCTGGTGAAATCTCGACATCAAATTTTTGGGTGGAATACAATACTTCCCCTACTTACCAGTAGAGAAAATAAAAATGATGTTCATACAAATAAAACTGAGCTCAGTGACTGTAGGCAGATGATCTATACAGGTGCCCCCCTCCCATCCCTACTTTCTTTTGTGCACCGTTTCTATTTGTATACCACACATTTTGCATGGCACACTTTGTAAAATGAGACCTCAGTTAACCCAGAATTTGGTTAGTCAGGGCTTGGATAATTGCGGCTCTACTGTATTAATATTTCTAAAAATGTACCTCATTATACCCAGTTCACAATCAAGCAACACAGGCAACATGACATAAATGATAAGGCAAATTTGGTATAAATGCGTCAAAATCAGTGATGAGTTGAACTGGAGTTAATTTATACCATACTGCATAACAGTTCCACATAATTGGTTTGTGTGCCTTTGTAAATGGCATCATCAAAACTCCATGAAAGTGCACTCTTCTGCTGAAAAAAATATTTAAGTACCCCAGGTTGCATAAATTCAGTTTATATTCATACACAGTGAAAAGCCATGTGCTTTTGCCCGAGTATCACATGAAAATGTAAAATTATGAACACTATATTTTGAGGAGCAATACTGTATTGCATGTTATTCATATCATGTTACCAGTTTTACCCCTTTGTGAATTGGGCATATCAGTACCAGTTTTTTTCCTTAGTTTTTCATTTGATGTACGAGCTTTTGTTCATTCCATTTTAGAAAAACTGAAGCAGCAAATTAGGGAAATACATAATGTGTAAGATGTACTTATATGTACTTTTTGTGTTACTATAGGTGAATATCTTCTTCCAGTTGGCTGCAACATATTGATCAATGCATTCATTGCTCATCAGGATCCAACATATTTTCCCAACCCATTAGTATTCAACCCTGAACGTTTCTCAGCAGAAAATTCACAAGGAAGGCATCCATTTGCCTACATTCCCTTCTCAGCAGGAGCTCGCAACTGTGTTGGTAAGATTCTCCTCAAACATATTAGGTTATTGTAAGGGTTCCTTGTTAAACAGTTTTCATTGGTTTTAGTTTTATTTAAACTTGATTTTGTAGGCTTGTTTCTAAGAATAACAAAAGTAGAACTTTCTTGCATCACTAAATGTAAATTACAGGTATCAACATTATCATAAATATGATGCTATGATGCTGTCTGTTCACCACCTCATGGTCTAAGGGGAATGAGGGACAGGGGAGAGACATTCCACACAGTATAACCTTAGTTTTGTAAACATCTGCATAGTCGTTCTGCTGGTCATGTTGCCAACTTACCTCCAATATTATTCACGCTATGTTTACTCACTGCTAATTTCTCTTAATTTCAGTTGTAAAATCGTACTTGTCACTAGTTTTGTTTCGGAAGTAATGGTAAAAGTAACGTAGAAGCAGATAATCCTCTGCCTAGAAGTGCTGTGAAATCTGCTATGATATTGTGTTGCAGAACAAAAGGATTCAGATTGACAGTTCTATGCGTAAAACAGATCTTTATAGGATGCCTGAATCAAACAAATCTAAAGAGGCTCTTAAAGGTATTACTGCCTTTCTTCTATTACTTTCATTATCTGTAGTTGCAGAAACAATTACTATACTGTTGACTGACTGAAATTTTAATACTTCATTCTTTGATCCTGCAGGAGGTAAGGAAGTTGTTAGACTGAATTCTTCAGTGGTTGACATTATTGGTTATTTTGGTTTTATTGGGCCACACTGTGGTTTACCTGTCCCCATACATGTGTGATCTCAGTCCCATAGGACTAGTTTGGGCCATGGTAAAATGAATACTTACAGAAATGCAACAGCTGACTTATTCTTACAGGAATTGCACTATATAATGCTTGACTGAAACAGATTGGCAGTGTTTCTTAAAAATATAGAAAAGGCAGAAAATGATCGGTGGGAAAAAGATGGAGTAGTTGAAAATATTATTTATGCTTTATAAGCTAAATATACTGCATGAAGTGAAAATAACATTTAAATTCTACTATTTTTAGTGATCTGTTTGCTTTAATCTGGTGTGAATGCGCATTCCAAATTTGGCAACATTATTGTAGGCACAAATAGAAGCAGAACTGCTGCTCATGATATCGTTGTTTATCGGGAATTGTTTACTGATGTAGTGGCTGCTGTATTCCTGCCAGGGATCTTCAGCTGTTGAACAAACTGTAGTATATATGAGCATCCTGTTATAGTAGATGTTCGCTGATGTGTATAATTTTAAACTTAAGCTTATGCAACATACTTCCATTAAAATGTGGGATGCATATAAACTAAGCTTTTAACAATTGATGCGTAATCCACATACAGTAAATCTGGTCTATTCAGCTTCAGTCAGCCTCAAAATTACAGTACAATAGGTCAATTATCACCAACCAGGTTATACAGAATGTTCAAAAAATCAACCAACAAACTTATAAAGAAGATACAGAGAATGAAGAGAATTATTTTTGTAATGCAAAAAGAGCCATTAAAGCACATGTCAGCTTCAAGAGAACTTGTAATTTGTTATAAATGCTCATAATGCTCATTTGAGAATATAACCTACCAGGTAATATATATTAATCTGTTAGGTTGTTATTGCCATTTGTTGTTGTTGTTGTTGTTGTTGTTGTTGTTTTCTAGTGCCTTGCATCTGGCAATGAAGCCATTAGCATTCGTGCTTTCCAATACTTTTGAACTGTAGTTTCTTCTGATCTTAATGCTTCACAGGTCTTCAAGTGGTCTTCATTCATTTCTGCTGGATCGTTACACAGGACACATATTGGTGAGGCTGAGATACCTATTCTGTAGAGATGACTTGCTAAGCAGTCGTGATTTGTTAATAGTCGGAAGGCTGCAACCGCTGTTTTCCTTGGTCTCTGGGGGATTATATCTGGGTTGGAAAGTAGTATAATCCATTTTTTATCTTTGGCATTTGTTTCTATTTCTTGTAGGTATGAATGAGAAAATTTTTTAATGATCAAGCGTTTTATTGAGGAATATGAGAAATTGATTTCAGACTTTTGTTTTATTGTTGTGCCTTTCTTTGCAAGTGAGTCTGCAGCTTCATTCCCCATGACTCCACAGTGTGCTGGAATCCATTGGAGATGAACAGTCTTAACTTTTTGGAGTTGTGTCAACATTTTGTAGCATTCTCTAATTTTTGTTGACTTCTTTGTAGTATTTGAACATATTCCCTGAATTGCAGCTTTAGAATCCGAAAGAATGACTGCCTTGTTAAATTTATTTAAGGGAAGATTTAATAATTGTCGGAGAGCAATGTATATAGCCTCTATTTCTCCATCATAATTTGTTGTGTCTCTGCCAACAGAATGATAAAAGGAAAAATGTGAACACGTAACTCCAGCTCCAGTAAGGTTTTCCTTGGAGGATCCATCAGTGTATATATGCAGCCATTCTTCTGTAGGATACCTAGTATTGATTGTTTCCAGAGCTAGAAGTTTTTGTATTTCTTTTGGTGTGTCTGATTTACTTATTTCCTCTATTAATTCCAAATTGAAGGTAGGTTGCAATAATTCCAATGGATTTTCTCTTATAAGTAGATTTTCTCTGGTGTTGGGAATGTTCAATTTGGATTTAATCTGTGTTACCTTTTCTAGGAAACTATTATGAGTTTTAAGGATTGAAGGGGGGAGGTTCTCTTCTGTCCATTTAGAGTTTGGCAGTCGTAACATTTTCTCATGTTGGAGCAATGCTTGTTCTTCTATTTTTGTTGTTATTGATGGGGTCCGTGTTAAGGCAAGCATGGCATCAATAGGTGTGGATTTAACTGCTCCAGTGATTAGGCGAAGAGCCTGATTTTGTATTTGTTCAAGTTTATTGATGTTAGCATTTGCTGCCGTTATTAAAGCTTCAGAACAGTACAAGAGGTTTGGTTTAACATACATTTTGTATGTTGTGTTAAGGACTCTCCTTGAGCAGCCCCATTTAGCACCAGCTAACCTTTTCAAGATCTGCAGTTTCTTTTCAACCTTTTCTGAGATGTTTTTTCCAACTTAGCTTTCTGTCGAAAGTGATGCCTAAGTATTTGGCATCATCAACTGCTTTGAGTGGTTTACCATTATAATTTATGTTAATATTAACTGGTTTGTATTTTAGTGTAAATAATTCATAATTTGTTTTTTCCTCATTGATAGTCATGAGGTTTTTGGAGCTCCATTCATGTACTTTGTTTAGGGCTGTTTCTATTATTGCCATTTGTTAATTCCACAAAATCAACAAACATTGCCTCTATGGTCAGCATTCTGGCTTCTCAGGCCAGAGGTCCTCTAGATAGAGGAAATTGTTCTCTAATTAGAATCTTTCCTACCCCCCCCCCACCCCAAAATCTGAAAATATGCATGTGGGGGTGAATGTGAGTGTTTAATGTTAAAATGATTGAAAGTCAATGTTAAAGAAACTACAGTTAATGACCAGAGAAGTTAAAGTGGTATACAAATGAAACAGAAGGAAAGAAAGGAAAAAATCTGGTGTTGTAATCACATGACTTTCTCTACTCCTGTACTAACCATTCTAACAAACTCTTATTTCTATATCTCCATGTTAGTTAAGATAAACATTCATACAAATTATCTTATTGCTTATTTCCTTGTAGGTGCAAGGGAGATATTAGAATACAGCAGGCTTTGTGCGACAGTCCAATCTGTTTGACCTTTGAGATTCTGTTCTCTTTGCACGATTAACATATAAAAAAATCTGATGTGTTGCACTCACATGACTTTCTCTACTTCTGTACTAACCATTCTTACAATCTGTTATTCCTATATCTTCTTCGTGTTAGTTAAAATAAACATTTGTACAAATTATTTTATTGGTTATTTACTTGTAGGTGCAAGGGGAATATTAGGATACAGTAGGCTTTGTGCGATAGTCAAATGTTTGAGATTCTGTTGTTCTTGCACATTTGACATATAAAAAAATGAACAGCGATGATCCATTTCGCGAAAGTTCTAAGTTTTCTGAAACTCACACACATAACAAGGAATATCTCCGAAATGGTTCACCCTACAAGAAAATTTATTGAGACATAAATTGTGTATTTTAGCAAGATCTACATTTTTTGTACAGTATAATTTGGTCTATCTCTAACGGTTTACCAGTTATGCAAAAGTCGTTCAGAGTAAATAGGACTACAGGGGCTATAGCCAGAAAATTCAAGATATACATTTTGTCATCAAAATATCTCAAACATATGACATTTTAATCAAAACCGTTATAGCCATTTTCAAGAAAATAAAAATTTTCAAAAAATTTTCATGTAAAGGGTAGTTTAGTGTGGGGCTATTTTCTTCAAAATCTTCGTGTAGCATCCTTGAAAGACATTAAACTTAAATACCAACTTTGGTTTTTAACTGACTTTTTGTTTTTGAGTTATGCTGTCCACAGACTGACACACAGACAGACACACACACACACGGACCTTTTTCTAAAAATGCTTTATTTGGATTCAGGGGGCCTCAAAACATATCTCCGGTGAAATCTTGACATCGAATTTTTGGGTGGAATACAATACTTCCCCTACTTACCAGTAGAGGAAGTAAAAAGAAATGATTAAGTGAAGTTAATTATCAGAAATAATCGACAATCAAAACTAAGAATAATTAATTTAGCTGTCATATACCATTTATATTGTAACATCATGATTATTATTTAGTTTCTTTTGATGACTAACATTTGTTTACAAATTAAAGTGAAGTTCATATTTCAGGCCAGAAATTTGCAATGCTGGAAATGAAAGCAACGTTATGCAAGATCCTGCGCCACTACAAGATACTAAATGGCAGCACACCGTTAGATTTAGCTGATGATGTTACTCTTAAATCTAACTCGGGCACAATGATAAGACTGGAGCAAAGAAGCAACTAATACAAATATCAAACTGCAAAGCACTTATCCTAAAAGAGGAACAAATTTGTTATTGCAGAACAGAGTGGAGTAAAACTGGATGCAGGAAATGTACCAAAGTTTCCCTAATTTATTAGTTAAATAATATTGTTTATACTGAGAGTATTTATAAAATATTAATCTTTTAAGAGTTTCCAGAGTTCATTGAATGATTTTGATGGAAAACCTTAAATAATGTAAATTGAAACAAATAGAAGTCTGTAACAGTTGCAGATATTGACACCTGGTGCACAACCAAAGTGTCTTCTCTACCCAGGAAGAGGGTGATAAGGTGACCTTTGTGACCTGAGCAGCAACTTTGAAGGAGGGTCAGGGAAGAGGTTCCAGAGTGCAAGCAACTATGCCATCTGTCCACATTTGCCGGAATGTACCATACTACCAGGTAAACCTGAAAGCTGACAAGGGAGGGAAATGAGAAATGAAAGGAAAGGAATATGTGGGGATGACATTAATGCACCCCATATTAATGCCATAGGGATAGAACCCATGACCTCCCGAATGCAGACCACATATGTAACCGCCTGAGCCATCCTCAGTTCAGTTTTTACATAAATGATCATTCATCAAACAATATCAATATCCACTAACAAAGGGATTACTGACTTGACTGGATCAACATCACGGTGTTCAAGATTTATGAAGAGGTATGGTCAACTCTGTATGCGGACTAAGACAAAAATATCACAGGAAATACAGGTGAGCACAAAGAACTAATTGAGTTTCATCAATTTGTTAGTAATGTAAGGAAAAGAAAGAATGTATTTTGCAGATTTCAGGACAAAAATTAAAAGGCAACTACTTTTTTCTATGTATGTTGCTTAGATATTTGTATGTGCAAATATTTTATAATTGTTTCACAGTGGATCCATAAGGTGAGAAAGTTTTCCCTTAAAAAGTGGGGTCCATCTTTTATGCTGATGCATCTTATATGCTGGCAAATACAGTAATTAAATTTTGAACAAACTTAAGCTACATTGCCAGTATTTTTAATGTTAGTGCAAAATAAGTTATAAAATGTATGGCATTGTTGTGTTTATATTAACGATGAATTGTGTTGAAAGTAAAAGTATGTGTCCATATGTATGTGTGAGTGAAAAACATGTATATCTGCTGTATTTTGAATTATTATAAAAGTTATATTAAAATCCACTTTGCTTTAAGTTGTGAAGTTCTTTAAATTTATGAATAACTCATTCCTCCTAAATATCAGTTTAATTCCTTAAGGTAAGATTCCGTTTTCCTTTCCCCCCAAGCTTGTGCCTGCAGCCATTAAAAATTAAAGTTCTGTAAGTTGTCTCACCCTTAGATGACAGTACAGGGTTAAATGGGGTATATCTGTCTCTATCTAGCATATAGGATTTGCCATTAGCTTCGTCCTTTTCTACTCTTGCACTGTTGCCAGGTTCCTAATAGCATGGTGTAAATATTCAGTTGTTATAAGTTTGAACACAGTATTCTATGCAAAAGTTTTTCTCTAATAGAGAAATGGTCCTATTTAGGACCATTAAACACTTCTATAGGCCAAAATTTCTACAGAAAACGTTTTTCTCAGTAAAACTCCAATATTTGCTGTTTCTATACTTCTCACGTACTAACTAATAAACTACTAGAATATGTGTATTTTTTTCTTACCTAGAGTAAACTATGGTGCTGCTACCTGCCTACTTTGAATTCTCTATGTTTACTCTGTTAAGTGTTACAAATTTTTAAATTAAATGTTTTCAGAAAATTTTATATCTGTGCACTGCAAAAGTTATACAGTGGAAAACTTTTTTGTGATTGAGTTTACATCCGGGACCAAGCAAGAGCAAATGTTGAGGAGGGTTAGACAGTTTTCAAAATAAACAAGAAGCCTGCGACTTCTTTTTTATCGTGTAAAGACAAACAAAAGGTATTCACATATTCAAACAAAAGGTGTCGAGCATTAGACACAAGGCACAGTAAAAGTTTATATGAGTTCGTAAAGAAGTGTGTGTTTATACTGTGTGGAACCTGTGAAGTGTTATTACGTTATTTAACATTTCCCATAAATATTTGTAGTTGTGGAGGGGGAAGCTAGAATGAGAGGATATATTGCTGAATTACGAAGTAAGGAACGTCAAATAATTATGAATCCGTTAGATTATTTTTCTCAAGTCAAATGAGTATTAATAAGGCAGTAAAAGAAACGGCTAAGGCTATCGGGTGTACAGAAGCAGTAGCATATAGGATTAAAAAGGAACTAATGTAAAGGACCTCTAAGAACACCACAAAAAGAAAGCGAAAAGGGTAGGACAACACAAAGTGCTAGGTTAATGCAATATGATGAAATAGTGCAAAGTGGAGAGGGGCAAATTGTTCATTCTTTAGTGTTTGAAAATATACCATCCAGAGGATAGAATAGAATTTTGTCACACTATCATCATGGTGATGATAACCTACCAAATTTCTCAAGGGCCACTATGAGTCTGTTGTTACATGATTTGCGGTTCGAGGATGAAAGAAGTCGCACATATAGTACATGTTGCAATGTTGCACACCATTTAACGTGTACTGTCTTCTAAGGGTGAGATGCACTTTAGGAAGCATTAAACATTTGGTCTCCCCTTAAATGATTTTTCTGTATCTATTAGTGTTACATAATGCGATATATATGTAGCCTTAATAAAAACGTAATTCTTCTATTCTCGTTAAGTTCTGGTAGAATTTTAACTAGAAATGATTTAAATTAAGTAATCTAGAGCCTTTAAAACATATCGTAACCCATTCTGCAGGTGCTCTCTAGTCGGCAAGAGAACCAACAGTTGCTGGGAAAATTGTGCTTTCAGAGGTACGTTAAAATTAGTAAAATATGCTTCTGGGCTAAGAAGTCGTGGTCCACTGGGCTGCTTCATTCCACTCTGACATTTCACAATTGAGAGATCAAGGAGAGTTTTTACAGCAGTGCTGCTAATGCTTGCCGTACCTGCAAGTGAAACATCTGAGAGTGAAATGAAGCAGCCCAGTGGACCACAGCCTCTTTGCCCGTAAACATATTTTATTAATTACGACTCTGGCCGTGAAAGCCTTGGTATATTAATGTACACTAAAAACCTTACCTTCCAGTAGATTGTGGGGATGTTGAGCTCTTAAACAGGTAGAATATCTTGTAAAAATGCTCTCTCCACAGCACCAGCAGCCTCTGGGCCGGCGGGCCCTAGCCCAACAGGCCCTGACCCGGCAGGCCCTAGCCCAACAGGCCCTGGCCCAGCAGCCCCTAGCCCTTGCCCAGCAGCCCCTAGACCAGCGGGCCCTAGCCCAGCAGCCCCAGCCCCTGACCCAGCAGGCCCTCGCCCAAAAGCCCCTAGCCCAGCAGCCCCAGCACCAGCAGCTCCTAGACAAACAGCACCCGGCCCAGCAGGCCCTGGACCAGCAACGCCTAGCCCAGCAGCCCCTGGCCCAGCAGCTCCTAGCGCCGGCAGCCCCTAGCCTCTGACACAGCAGCCCCTGGCACAGCTGGCCCTAGTCTAGCAGGCCCTAGCCCAGAAGCCCCAGTAGCCCCAGCACCAGCAGCACCTAGCCCAGGGGCCCCAGCCCCAGCAGGCCCTAGCCCACCAGGCCCTGGCCCAGCACCCCTGGAGCAGCAGCGCCTGGCCCAGCAAGCCCTAGCCCAGCAGCCGCTATCCCCTGGACAGCAGCCCCTGAACCAGCAGGCCTACACCCACCAGCCCCTGGACCACCTGGCCAACGCCCAGCAGGCCCTGGCCCAGCAGCGCCTGGCCCAGCAGGCGCTGGCCAGCAGGCCCTTACTCAGCAGCACCTGGCACAGCTGGCCCTAGCCCAGCCTGCTGTAGTCCAGCTGGACCTAGCCTAGCAGTCCTTGGCCCGGCAGCCCCAGCCCCAGCGGCCCCAGAACCAGCAACCACGGCCCCAGCAGCCCCTGGACAAGTAGGCCCTAGCCGAGTAGCCCCTGGCCCAGTAGACCCTAGCCGAGTAGCCCCTGGCCCAGTAGGACCTAGCCGAGCAGCCCCTGGCCCAGTAGGCCCTAGCCGAGCTGCCCCTGGCTCAGTAGCCCCAGGTCCAGCAGCTCCTGGCCCAGTAGCCCCTAGCCCAGCAGCCCAAGGCCCAGTAGCGCTTGACCCAGCAGACACAGTCCCAGCAGCCATAGGTCCAGCCGCCCCAGGTCCAGCAGCCCCAAGCCCAGCAGCCCCTGGCACAGTAGACCCTAGCTCAGTAGCCCCAGGCCCAGTAGCCCCTAGCACAGCAGCCCCTGGCCCAGTAGGCCCTAGCCCAGCAGCCGCTAGCCCCTGGCCCTAGCCCCAGGCCCAGCAGCCCCTAACCCAGTAGCCCCTGACCCAGCAGTCCCAGCCCCTGGCGCAGCGCCCCTGGGCCAGTAGCCCCTGACCCAGCAGTCCCAGGCCCAGCAGCCGCTAGCCCCTGGCCCAGCAGCCCCTGGCCCAGTAGCCCCTAGCCCAGCAGCCGCTAGCCCCAGGCCCAGTAGCCCCTAGCCCAGCAGAACCTAGCCCAGCAGCCCCTGGTCCAGTAGCCCCTAGCCCAGTAGTCCCTGACTCAGCAGCCCCTGGTCCAGTAGCCCCTAGCCCAGTAGTCCCTGACTCAGCAGCCCCTGACTCAGCAGCCCCTGACCCAGTAGCCCCTAGCCCAGCAGCCTCTGGCCCAGTAGCCCCTAGCACAGCAGCCCCTGGCCCAGTAGCCCCTAGCCCAGGAGCCCTAGGCCCAGTAGCCCCTGACCCAGCAGCCCTAGACCCAGTAGCCCCTGACCCAGCAGCCGAAGACCCAGCAGGTTATTTTTTTCCCCTGGCCCAGTAGCCCCTGGCCCAGCACCCCTGGCCCAGTAGCCCCATGGCCCAGTAGCCCCTGACTCAGCAGCCCCTGACCCAGTAGCCCCTAGCCCAGCAGCCCCTGGCCCAGTAGCCCCTGGGCCAGCACCCCTGGCCCAGTAGCCCCTAGCCCAGCAGCCCCTGGCCCAGCAGCCCCTGGCCCAGTAGCCCCTAGCGCAGCAGCCCCTGGCCAAGCAGCCCCTAGCCCAGCAGCCCCTGTCCCAGTAGCCCCTAGCCCAGTAGCCCCTGACCCAACAGCCCTAGGCCCAGTAGCCCCTGACCCAGCAGCCGCAGACCCAGAAGCCCCTGGCCTAAAACGCCCTGCCCCAGCAACCCAGGCCCAGAAGCCCCTAGCCCAGCAACCCCTGGCCCAGCAGCCCCTAGCCCCTGGCTAGCAGCCGCAGGCCCAGCAGCCCCAGGGCCAGTAGCCCCTAGCCCAGGAGACCCGGCTCAGTAGCCGCTCACCCAGTAGCCCCATGCCCAGCTGCCCCAGGTGCAGCAGCCCCTGGACCAGTAGCCCCTACCCCAGGAGCCCCTGGCCCAGTAGCCCCTAGCCCAGCAGGCCCTGGCCCCTAACCCAGCAGCCGCTAGCCCTCGGCCCAGCAGCCTCTGGCCCAGTAGCCCCTAGCCCAGCAGCCCCTGCCCCAGCAGCCCCTTGCCCAGAAGCCCCAGGCCCAGTAGCACCTAGCCCTAGCCCAGCAGCCCCTGGCCCAGCAGGCCCTTTTCCAGTAGCCCCTAGCCCAGTAGCCCGTGGCCCAGTAGCCCCTGAACCAGCAGCCCCTAGCCCAGCAGCCCAGGCTCAGAAGCCGCTCACCCAGTAGCCCCATGCCCAGCTGCCCCAGGCCCAGCAGCCCCTGGCCCGGTAGCCCCTAACCCAGCACCCCTGGCCCCTACACCAGCAGCCGCTAGCCCCTGGAACAGCAGCCCCTGGCCCAGTAAGCCCTAGCCCAGCAACCCCTGGCTATACAGCCCCTGGCCCAGCAGCCCCTAGCCCAGCAGCCCCTGGCCTAGAACGCCCTGGCCCAGCAACCCAGACCCAGCAGCCCCAGGCCCAGCAGCCCCTAGCCCAGCAGCCCCTGGCTCAGCAGCCGCTGGCCCCTGGCCTAGCAGCCGCAGGGGCAGTAGCTCCTGGCCCAGCAGCCGCTAGCCCCTGGCCTAGCTGCCCCAGGCCCAGCAGCCCCTAGCCCAGCAGCCCCTGGCCCAGCATTCCCTGGCCCAGTAGCCCCTAGCACAGCAACCCATGGCTATACAGCCCCAGTCCCAGCAGCCCCTAGGCAGCAGCCCCTGGCCCAGCAGCCCCAGGCCCCTAACCCAGCAGCCCCTGGCCCAGTAGCCCCTAGCCCAGCAGCCCCTGGCCCAGCAGCCCCTGGCCCCTAGCCCAGCAGCCCCTGGCCCAGTAGCCGCTAGCCCCTGGCCCAGTAGCCCCAGGCCCAGCAGCCCCTGGCCCAGTAGCCGCTAGCCCCTGGCCCAGCAGCCCCTGGCCCAGCATTCCCTGGCCCAGTAGCCCCTAGTCCAGCAGCCTCTGGCCCAGTAGCCCCAGGCCCAGCAGCCGCTGGCCCAGTAGCCGCTAGCCCCTGGCCCAGCATTCCCTGGCGCAGTAGCCCCTGGCCCAGCAGCCCCTAGCCCTGCAGCCCCTGGCGCAGTAGCCCCTAGCCCAGCAGCCCCTGGCCCAGCAGCCCCAGGCCCAGTAGCCCCAGGCCCAGTAGCTCCTGGCCCAGCAGCCCCTAGCCCAGCAGCCCCTGGCCTAGAACGCCCTGGCCCAGCAACCCAGGCGCAGCAGCCCCTAGGCAGCAGCCCCAGGCCCAGCAGCCCCTAGCGCAGCAGCCCCTGGCCCCTAGCCCAGCAGCCCCTGGCCCAGCATTCCCTGGCCCAGTAGACCCTAGCCCAGGAGCCCCTGGCCCAGCAGCCCCTGGCCCCTAGCCCAGCAGCCCCTGGCCCAGCATTCCCTGGCCCAGTAGCCCCTAGCCCAGCAGCACCTGGCCCAGCAGCCCCAGGCCCAGCAGCCCCTAGCGCAGCAGCCCCTGGCCCAGCACCCCTGGCCCAGCATTCCCTGGCGCAGTAGCCCCTAGCCCAGCAGCCCCTCGCCCAGCAGCCCCAGGCGCAGTAGCCCCAGGCCCAGTAGCCCCAGGCCCAGTAGCCCCTGGCCCAGCAGCCCCAAGCCCTCCAGCCCCTGGCCCAGTAGCCCCTAGCCCAGCAGTCCCTGGCCCAGTAGCCGCTAGCCCCTGGCCCAGCATTCCCTGGCGCAGTAGCCCCTAGCCCAGCAGCCCCTGGCCCAGCAGCCCCAGGCCCAGCAGCCCCTAGCCCAGCAGCCCCTGGCCTAGAACGCCCTGGCCCAGCAACCCAGGCCCAACAGCCCCTGGCCCAGCAGCCCCAGGCCCAGCAGCCCCTAGCGCAGCAGCCCCAGGCCCAGCAGCCCCTAGCGCAGCAGCCCCTGGCCCAGCAGCCCCTGTCCCCTAGCCCAGCAGCACCTGGCCCAGCATTCCCTGGCCCAGTAGCTCCTAGCCCAGCAGCCCCTGGCCCAGTAGCCCCAGGCCCAGTAGCCCCTGGCCCAGCAGCCCCTGGCCCAGTAGCCCCTAGCCCAGTAGCCGCTAGCCCCTGGCCCAGCATTCCCTGGCGCAGTAGCCCCTGGCCAAGCAGCCCCAGGCCAGGTAGCGCCAGGCCCAGTAGCCCCTGCCCCAGCAGCCCCTAGCCCAGCAGCCCCTGGCCTAGAACGCCCTGGCCCAGCAACCCAGGCCCAGCAGCTCCTAGCGCAGCAGCCCCTGGCCCCTAGCCCAGCAGCCCCTGGCCCAGCATTCCCTGGCCCAGTAGACCCTAGCCCAGCAGCCCCTGGCCCAGCATTCCCTGGCCCAGTAGCCTCTAGCCCAGCATCCCCTAGCGCAGCAGCCTCTGGCCCAGCAGCCCCTGGCCCAGCACCCCTGGCCCAGCATTCCCTGGCGCAGTAGCCCCTAGCCCAGCAGCCCCTGGCCCAGTAGCCCCTAGCCCAGCAGTCCCTGGCCCAGTAGCCGCTAGCCCCTGGCCCAGCATTCCCTGGCGCATTAGCCCCTAGCCCAGCAGCCCCTGGCCCAGCAGCCCCAGGCCCAGTAGCCCCTAGCGCAGCAGCCCCTGGCCCACCAGCCCCTGGCCCCTAGCCCAGCAGCCCCTGGCCCAGTAGCCCCAGGCCCAGCAGCCCCTGGCCCAGTAGCCCCAGGCCCAGCAGCCCCTGGCCCAGTAGCCCCAGGCCCAGCAGCCCCTGGCCCAGTAGCCGCTAGCCCCTGGCCCAGCAGCCCCTGGCCCAGCATTCCCTGGCGCAGCAGCCCCTAGCCCAGCAGCCCCTGGCCCAGCAGACCCAGGCGCAGCAGCCCCAGGCCCAGCAGCCCCTGGCCCAGCAGCCCCAGGCCCAGCAGCCCCTAGCGCAGCAGCCCCTGGCCCAGCAGCCCCTGGCCCAGCACCCCTGGGCCAGCATTCCCTGGCGCAGTAGCCCCTAGCCCAGCAGCCCCTGGCCCAGCAGCCCCAGGCGCAGTAGCCCCAGGCCCAGCAGCCCCTGGCCCAGCAGCCCCTAGCCCTGGAGCCCCTGGCCCAGTAGCCCCTAGCCCAGCAGTCCCTGGCCCAGTAGCCGCTAGCCCCTGGCCCAGCATTCCCTGGCGCAGTAGCCCCTAGCCCAGCAGCCCCTGGCCCAGCAGCCCCAGGCTCAGTAGCCCCAGGCCCAGTAGCCCCTGGCCCAGCAGCCCCTAGCCCAGCAGCCCCTGGCCTAGAACGCCCTGGCCCAGCAACCCAGGCCCAGCAGCCCCTAGCCCAGCAGCCCCTGGCCCAGCAGCCCCTGGCCCAGCAGCCCCAGGCCCAGTAGCCCCTAGCGCAGCAGCCCCTGGCCCAGCAGCCCCTGGCCCCTAGCCCAGTAGCCCCTGGCCCAGTAGCTCCTAGCCCAGCAGCCCCTGGCCCAGTAGCCCCAGGCCTAGCAGCCCCTGGTACAGTAGCCGCTAGCCCCCGGCCCAGCACCCCTGGCCCAGCATTCCCTGGCGCAGTAGCCCCTAGCCCAGCAGCCCCTGGCCCAGCAGCCCCTAGCTCTGCAGCCCCTGGCCCAGTAGCCCCTAGCCCAGCAGCCCCTGGCCCAGTAGCCGCTAGCCCCTGTCCCAGCATTCCCTGGCGCAGTAGCCCCTAGCCCAGCAGCCCCAGGCCCAGCAGCCCCTGGCCCAGCAGCCCCTAGCCCAGCAGCCCCTGGCCTAGAACGCCCTGGCCCAGCAGCCCCAGGCCCAGCAGCCCCTAGCGCAGCAGCCCCTGGCCCAGCATTCCCTGGCCCAGTAGCCCCTAGCCCAGCAGCCCCTGGCCCAGTAGCCCCAGGCCCAGCAGCCCCTGGCCCAGTAGCCGCTAGCCCCTGGCCCAGCATTCCCTGGCGCAGTAGCCCCTAGCCCAGCAGCCCCTGGCCCAGCAGCCCCAGGCGCAGCAGCCCCAGGCCCAGTAGCCCCAGGCCCAGCAGCCCCTGGCCCAGCAGCCCCTAGCCCAGCAGCCCCTGGCGCAGTAGCCCCTAGCCCAGCAGCCCCTGGCCCAGTAGCCCCTGGCCCAGCAGCCCCTTGCCCAGCAGCCCCTGGCCTAGAACGCCCTGGCCCAGCAACCCAGGCCCAGCAGCCCCTAGCCCAGCAGCCCCTGGCCCAGCAGCCCCAGGCCCAGCAGCCCCTAGCGCAGCAGCCCCTGGCCCAGCAGCCCCTGGCCCCTAGCCCAGCAGCCCCTGGCCCAGCATTCCCTGGCCCAGTAGCTCCTAGCCCAGCAGCCCCTGGCCCAGTAGCCCCAGGCCCAGCAGCCCCTGGCCCAGTAGCCGCTAGCCCCTGGCCCAGCATTCCCTGGCGCAGTAGCCCCTAGCCCAGCAGCCCCTGGCCCAGCAGCCCCAGGCGCAGTAGCCCCAGGCCCAGCAGCCCCTGGCCCAGCAGCCCCTAGCCCTGAAGCCCCTGGCCCAGTAGCCCCTAGCCCAGCAGTCCCTGGCCCAGTAGCCGCTAGCCCCTGGCCCAGCATTCCCTGGCGCAGTAGCCGCTAGCCCAGTAGCCCCTGGCCCAGCAGCCCCAGGCTCAGTAGCCCCAGGCCCAGTAGCCCCTGGCCCAGCAGCCCCTGGCCTAGAACGCCCTGGCCCAGCAACCCAGGCCCAGCAGCCCCTGGCCCAGCAGCCCCAGGCCCAGTAGCCCCTAGCGCAGCAGCCCCTGGCCCAGCAGCCCCTGGCCCCTAGCCCAGTAGCCCCTGGCCCAGCATTCCCTGGCCCAGTAGCTCCTAGCCCAGCAGCCCCTGGCCCAGTAGCCCCAGGCCTAGCTGCCCCTGGTACAGTAGCCGCTAGCCCCCGGCCCAGCACCCCTGGCCCAGCAGCCCCTGGCCCAGCATTCCCTGGCGCAGTAGCCCCTAGCCCAGCAGCCCCTGGCCCAGCAGCCCCTAGCTCTGCATTCCCTGGCCCAGTAGCCCCTAGCCCAGCAGCCCCTGGCCCAGTAGCCGCTAGCCCCTGTCCCAGCATTCCCTGGCGCAGTAGCCCCTAGCCCAGCAGCCCCTGGCCCAGCAGCCCCAGGCCCAGTAGCCCCAGGCGCAGCAGCCCCATGCCCAGTAGCCCCAGGCCCAGCAGCCCCTGGCCCAGCAGCCCCTAGCCCAGCAGCCCCTGGCGCAGTAGCCCCTGGCCCAGCAGCCCCTAGCCCAGCAGCCCCTGGCCTAGAACGCCCTGGCCCAGCAGCCCCAGGCCCAGCAGCCCCTAGCGCAGCAGCCCCTGGCCCAGCATTCCCTGGCCCAGTAGCCCCTAGCCCAGCAGCCCCTGGCCCAGTAGCCCCAGGCCCAGCAGCCCCTGGCCCAGTAGCCGCTAGCCCCTGGCCCAGCACCCCTGGCCCAGCATTCCCTGGCGCAGTAGCCCCTAGCCCAGCAGCCCCAGGCGCAGCAGCCCCAGGCGCAGCAGCCCCAGGCCCAGTAGCCCCAGGCCCAGCAGCCCCTGGCCCAGCAGCCCCTAGCCCAGCAGCCCCTGGCGCAGTAGCCCCTAGCCCAGCACCCCTGGCCCAGCAGCCCCAGGCCCAGTAGCCCCTGGCCCAGCAGCCCCTTGCCCAGCAGCCCCTGGCCTAGAACGCCCTGGCCCAGCAACCCAGGCCCAGCAGCCCCTAGCCCAGCAGCCCCTGGCCCAGCAGCCCCAGGCCCAGCAGCCCGTAGCGCAGCAGCCCCTGGCCCAGCAGCCCCTGGCCCCTAGCCCAGCAGCCCCTGGCCCAGCATTCCCTGGCCCAGTAGCTCCTAGCCCAGCAGCCCCTGGCCCAGTAGCCCCAGGCCCAGCAGCCCCTGGCCCAGTAGCCGCTAGCCCCTGGCCCAGCACCCCTGGCCCAGCAGCCCCTGGCCCAGCATTCCCTGGCGCAGTAGCCCCTAGCCCAGCAGCCCCTAGCCCTGCAGCCCCTGGCCCAGTAGCCCCTAGCCCAGCAGCCCCTGGCCCAGTAGCCGCTAGCCCCTGGCCCAGCAGCCCCTAGCCCAGCAGCCCCTAGCCCTGCAGCCCCTGGCCCAGTAGCCCCTAGCCCAGCAGCCCCTGGCCCAGTAGGCGCTAGCCCCTGGCCCAGCATTCCCTGGCGCAGTAGCCCCTAGCCCAGCAGTCCCTGGCCCAGTAGCCGCTAGCCCCTGGCCCAGCATTTCCTGGCGCAGTAGCCCCTAGCCCAGCAGCCCCTGGCCCAGCAGCCCCAGGCCCAGTAGCCCCTGGCCCAGCAGCCCCTAGCCCAGCAGCCCCTGGCCTAGAACGCCCTGGCCGAGCAACCCAGGCCCAGCAGCCCCTGGCCCAGCAGCCCCAGGCCCAGCAGCCCCTAGCGCAGCAGCCCCTGGCCCAGCAGCCCCTGTCCCCTAGCCCAGCAGCACCTGGCCCAGCATTCCCTGGCCCAGTAGCTCCTAGCCCAGCAGCCCCTGGCCCAGCATTCCCTGGCACAGTAGCCCCTAGCCCAGCATTCCCTGGCCCAGTAGCCCCTAGCCCAGCAGCCCCTAGCCCAGCAGCCCCTGGCCCAGCAGCCCCAGGCCCAGCAGCCCCTAGCGCAGCAGCCCCTGGCCCAGCAGCCCCTGGCCCAGCACCCCTGGCCCAGCATTCCCTGGCGCAGTAGCCCCTAGCCCAGCAGCCCCTGGCCCAGCAGCCCCTAGCCCTGCAGCCCCTGGCCCAGTAGCCCCTAGCCCAGCAGTCCCTGGCCCAGTAGCCGCTAGCCCCTGGCCCAGCATTCCCTGGCGCATTAGCCCCTAGCCCAGCAGCCCCTGGCCCAGCAGCCCCAGGCCCAGTAGCCCCTAGCGCAGCAGCCCCTGGCCCCTAGCCCAGCAGCCCCTGGCCCAGTAGCCCCAGGCCCAGCAGCCCCTGGCCCAGTAGCCCCAGGCCCAGCAGCCCCTGGCCCAGTAGCCGCTAGCCCCTGGCCCAGCATTCCCTGGCGCAGTAGCCCCTAGCCCAGCAGCCCCTGGCCCCTAGCCCAGCAGCCCCTGGCCCAGTAGCCCCAGGCCCAGCAGCCCCTGGCCCAGTAGCCCCAGGCCCAGCAGCCCCTGGCCCAGTAGCCGCTAGCCCCTGGCCCAGCATTCCCTGGCGCAGTAGCCCCTAGCCCAGCAGCCCCTGGCCCAGCAGACCCAGGCGCAGCAGCCCCAGGCCCAGCAGCCCCTAGCGCAGCAGCCCCTGGCCCAGCAGCCACTGGCCCAGCACCCCTGGGCCAGCATTCCCTGGCGCAGTAGCCCCTAGCCCAGCAGCCCCTGGCCCAGCAGCCCCAGGCGCAGTAGCCCCAGGCCCAGCAGCCCCTAGCCCTGGAGCCCCTGGCCCAGTAGCCCCTAGCCCAGCAGTCCCTGGCCCAGTAGCCGCTAGCCCCTGGCCCAGCATTCCCTGGCGCAGTAGCCCCTAGCCCAGCAGCCCCTGGCCCAGCAGCCCCAGGCTCAGTAGCCCCAGGCCCAGTAGCCCCTGGCCCAGCAGCCCCTAGCCCAGCAGCCCCTGGCCTAGAACGCCCTGGCCCAGCAACCCAGGCCCAGCAGCCCCTGGCCCAGCAGCCCCAGGCCCAGTAGCCCCTAGCGCAGCAGCCCCTGGCCCAGCAGCCCCTGGCCCCTAGCCCAGTAGCCCCTGGCCCAGCATTCCCTGGCCCAGTAGCTCCTAGCCCAGCAGCCCCTGGCCCAGTAGCCCCAGGCCTAGCAGCCCCTGGCCCAGTAGCCGCTAGCCCCTGGCCCAGCAGCCCCTGGCCCAGCATTCCCTGGCGCAGTAGCCCCTAGCCCAGCAGCCCCTGGCCCAGCAGCCCCTAGCTCTGCAGCCCCTAGCCCAGCAGCCCCTGGCCCAGTAGCCGCTAGCCCCTGTCCCAACATTCCCTGGCGCAGTAGCCCCTAGCCCAGCAGCCCCTGGCCCAGCAGCCCCAGGCCCAGTAGCCCCAGGCCCAGTAGCCCCTGGCCCAGCAGCCCCTAGCCCAGCAGCCCCTGGCCTAGAACGCCCTGGCCCAGCAGCCCCAGGCCCAGCAGTCCCTAGCGCAGCAGCCCCTGGCCCAGCATTCCCTGGCCCAGTAGCCCCTAGCCCAGCAGCCCCTGGCCCAGTAGCCCCAGGCCCAGCAGCCCCATGGCCCAGTAGCCGCTAGCCCCTGGCCCAGCACCCCTGGCCCTGCATTCCCTGGCGCAGTAGCCCCTAGCCCAGCAGCCCCTGGCCCAGCAGCCCCAGGCGCAGCAGCCCCAGGCCCAGTAGCCCCAGGCCCAGCAGCCCCTGGCCCAGCAGCCCCTAGCCCAGCAGCCCCTGGCGCAGTAGCCCCTAGCCCAGCAGCCCCTGGCCCAGCAGCCCCAGGCCCAGCAGCCCCAGGCCCAGTAGCCCCTGGCCTAGAACGCCCTGGCCCAGCAACCCAGGCCCAGCAGCCCCTAGCCCAGCAGCCCCAGGCCCAGCAGCCCCTAGCGCAGCAGCCCCTGGCCCAGCAGCCCCTGGCCCCTAGCCCAGCAGCCCCTGGCCCAGCATTCCCTGGCCCAGTAGCTCCTAGCCCAGCAGCCCCTGGCCCAGTAGCCCCAGGCCCAGCAGCCCCTGGCCCAGTAGCCGCTAGCCCCTGGCCCAGCACCCCTGGCCCAGCAGCCCCTGGCCCAGCATTCCCTGGCGCAGTAGCCCCTAGCCCAGCAGGCCCTAGCCCTTTAGCCCCTGGCCCAGTAGCCCCTAGCCCAGCAGCCCCTGGCCCAGTAGCCGCTAGCCCCTGGCCCAGCATTCCCTGGCGCAGTAGCCCCTAGCCCAGCAGCCCCTGGCCCAGCAGCCCCAGGCCCGGTAGCCCCAGGCCCAGTAGCCCCTGGCCCAGCAGCCCCTAGCCCAGCAGCCCCTGGCCTAGAACGCCCTGGCCCAGCAGCCCCAGGCCCAGCAGCCCCTAGCGCAGCAGCCCCTGGCCCAGCAGCCCCTGGCCCAGCATTCCCTGGCCCAGTAGCGCCTAGCCCAGCAGCCCCTGGCCCAGTAGCCCCAGGCCCAGCAGCCCCTGGCCCAGTAGCCGCTAGCCCCTGGCCCAGCACCCCTGGCCCAGCAGCCCCAGGCGCAGCAGCCCCTGGCCCAGTAGCCGCTAGCCCCTGGCCCAGCATTCCCTGGCGCAGTAGCCCCTAGCCCAGCAGCCCCTGGCCCAGCAGCCCCAGGCTCAGTAGCCCCAGGCCCAGTAGCCCCTGGCCCAGCAGCCCCTAGCCCAGCAGCCCCTGGCCTAGAACGCCCTGGCCCAGCAACCCAGGCCCAGCAGCCCCTGGCCCAGCAGCCCCTGGCCCAGCAGCCCCAGGCCCAGTAGCCCCTAGCGCAGCAGCCCCTGGCCCCTAGCCCAGTAGCCCTTGGCCCAGCATTCCCTGGCCCAGTAGCTCCTAGCCCAGCAGCCCCTGGCCCAGTAGCCCCAGGCCTAGCAGCCCCTGGCCCAGTAGCCGCTAGCCCCTGGCCCAGCACCCCTGGCCCAGCAGCCCCTGGCCCAGCATTCCCTGGCGCAGTAGCCCCTAGCCCAGCAGCCGCTGGCCCAGCAGCCCCTAGCTCTGCAGCCCCTAGCCCAGCAGCCCCTGGCCCAGTAGCCGCTAGCCCCTGTCCCAACATTCCCTGGCGCAGTAGCCCCTAGCCCAGCAGCCCCTGGCCCAGCAGCCCCAGGCCCAGTATCCCCAGGCCCAGTAGCCCCTGGCCCAGCAGCCCCAGGCCCAGCAGCCCCAGGCCCAGTAGCCCCTGGCCTAGAACGCCCTGGCCCAGCAACCCAGGCCCAGCAGCCCCTAGCCCAGCAGCCCCAGGCCCAGCAGCCCCTAGCGCAGCAGCCCCTGGCCCAGCAGCCCCTGGCCCCTAGCCCAGCAGCCCCTGGCCCAGCATTCCCTGGCCCAGTAGCTCCTAGCCCAGCAGCCCCTGGCCCAGTAGCCCCAGGCCCAGCAGCCCCTGGCCCAGTAGCCGCTAGCCCCTGGCCCAGCACCCCTGGCCCAGCAGCCCCTGGCCCAGCATTCCCTGGCGCAGTAGCCCCTAGCCCAGCAGGCCCTAGCCCTTTAGCCCCTGGCCCAGTAGCCCCTAGCCCAGCAGCCCCTGGCCCAGTAGCCGCTAGCCCCTGGCCCAGCATTCCCTGGCGCAGTAGCCCCTAGCCCAGCAGCCCCTGGCCCAGCAGCCCCAGGCCCGGTAGCCCCAGGCCCAGTAGCCCCTGGCCCAGCAGCCCCTAGCCCAGCAGCCCCTGGCCTAGAACGCCCTGGCCCAGCAGCCCCAGGCCCAGCAGCCCCTAGCGCAGCAGCCCCTGGCCCAGCAGCCCCTGGCCCAGCATTCCCTGGCCCAGTAGCGCCTAGCCCAGCAGCCCCTGGCCCAGTAGCCCCAGGCCCAGCAGCCCCTGGCCCAGTAGCCGCTAGCCCCTGGCCCAGCACCCCTGGCCCAGCAGCCCCTGGCCCAGCATTCCCTGGCGCAGTAGCCCCTAGCCCAGCAGCCCCAGGCGCAGCAGCCCCTGGCCCAGTAGCCGCTAGCCCCTGGCCCAGCATTCCCTGGCGCAGTAGCCCCTAGCCCAGCAGCCCCTGGCCCAGCAGCCCCAGGCTCAGTAGCCCCAGGCCCAGTAGCCCCTGGCCCAGCAGCCCCTAGCCCAGCAGCCCCTGGCCTAGAACGCCCTGGCCCAGCAACCCAGGCCCAGCAGCCCCTGGCCCAGCAGCCCCTGGCCCAGCAGCCCCAGGCCCAGTAGCCCCTAGCGCAGCAGCCCCTGGCCCAGCAGCCCCTGGCCCCTAGCCCAGTAGCCCTTGGCCCAGCATTCCCTGGCCCAGTAGCTCCTAGCCCAGCAGCCCCTGGCCCAGTAGCCCCAGGCCTAGCAGCCCCTGGCCCAGTAGCCGCTAGCCCCTGGCCCAGCACCCCTGGCCCAGCAGCCCCTGGCCCAGCATTCCCTGGCGCAGTAGCCCCTAGCCCAGCAGCCGCTGGCCCAGCAGCCCCTAGCTCTGCAGCCCCTAGCCCAGCAGCCCCTGGCCCAGTAGCCGCTAGCCCCTGTCCCAACATTCCCTGGCGCAGTAGCCCCTAGCCCAGCAGCCCCTGGCCCAGCAGCCCCAGGCCCAGTATCCCCAGGCCCAGTAGCCCCTGGCCCAGCAGCCCCTAGCCCAGCAGCACCTGGCCTAGAACGCCCTGGCCCAGCAGCCCCAGGCCCAGCAGTCCCTAGCGCAGCAGCCCCTGGCCCAGCATTCCCTGGCCCAGTAGCCCCTAGCCCAGCAGCCCCTGGCCCAGTAGCCCCAGGCCCAGCAGCCCCATGGCCCAGTAGCCGCTAGCCCCTGGCCCAGCACCCCTGGCCCTGCATTCCCTGGCGCAGTAGCCCCTAGCCCAGCAGCCCCTGGCCCAGCAGCCCCAGGCGCAGCAGCCCCAGGCCCAGTAGCCCCAGGCCCAGCAGCCCCTGGCCCAGCAGCCCCTAGCCCAGCAGCCCCTGGCGCAGTAGCCCCTAGCCCAGCAGCCCCTGGCCCAGCAGCCCCAGGCCCAGCAGCCCCTAGCGCAGCAGCCCCTGGCCCAGCAGCCCCTGGCCCCTAGCCCAGCAGCCCCTGGCCCAGCATTCCCTGGCCCAGTAGCTCCTAGCCCAGCAGCCCCTGGCCCAGTAGCCCCAGGCCCAGCAGCCCCTGGCCCAGTAGCCGCTAGCCCCTGGCCCAGCACCCCTGGCCCAGCAGCCCCTGGCCCAGCATTCCCTGGCGCAGTAGCCCCTAGCCCAGCAGCCCCTAGCCCTGCAGCCCCTGGCCCAGTAGCCGCTAGCCCCTGGCCCAGCATTCCCTGGCGCAGTAGCCCCTAGCCCAGCAGCCCCTGGCCCAGCAGCCCCAGGCCCGGTAGCCCCAGGCCCAGTAGCCCCTGGCCCAGCAGCCCCTAGCCCAGCAGCCCCTGGCCTAGAACGCCCTGGCCCAGCAGCCCCTAGCGCAGCAGCCCCTGGCCCAGCAGCCCCTGGCCCAGCATTCCCTGGCCCAGTAGCGCCTAGCCCAGCAGCCCCTGGCCCAGTAGCCCCAGGCCCAGCAGCCCCTGGCCCAGTAGCCGCTAGCCCGTGGCCCAGCACCCCTGGCCCAGCAGCCCCTGGCCCAGCATTCCCTGGCGCAGTAGCCCCTAGCCCAGCAGCCCCAGGCGCAGCAGCCCCAGGCCCAGTAGCCCCAGGCCCAGCAGCCCCTGGCCCAGCAGCCCCTAGCCCAGCAGCCCCTGGCCCAGTAGCTCCTAGCCCAGCAGCCCCTGGCCCAGTAGCCGCTAGCCCCTAGCCCAGCATTCCCTGGCGCAGTAGCCCCTGGCCCAGCAGCCCCAGACCCAGTAGCCCCAGGCCCAGTAGCCCCTGCAGCCCTGGACCAGCAGCCCCTAGCCCAGCAGCGCCTGGCCTAGGACGCCCTGGCCCAGCAACCCAGGCCCAGCAGCCCCTAGCCCAGCATCCCCTGGCCCAGCAGCCCCAGGCCCAGCAGCCCCTGCCCCCTAGTCCAGCAGCCCCTGGCCCACCATTCCCTGGCCCAGTAGCCCCTAGCCCAGCAGCCCCTGGCCCAGTAGCCCCAGGCCCAGCAGCCCCTGGCCCAGTAGCCGCTAGCCCCTGGCCCAGCACCCCTGGCCCAGCATTCCCTGGCGCAGTAGCCCCTAGCCCAGCAGCCCCTGGCCCGGCAGCCCCAGGCGCAGTAGCCCCAGGCCCAGTAGCCCCAGGCCCAGCAGCCCCTGGCCCAGCAGCCCCTGGCCCAGTAGCCCCTGGCCCAGTAGCCCCTAGCCCAGCAGCCCCTGGTCCAGTACCCCCTGACCCAGCAGTCCCAGGCCTAGCAGCCCATGGCAGAGCAGCCCTTGGCCTAGCCCCAAAAAATTACTAAATATTACTATATATTTCTGTAATTATGTTAATTGATTATGAGGTATTTGTAATATCTGGTAAATTGATTACTAGTGTTAAGTTATAATCAGCTTTTATTTTCTTGAGTGTGGGTACATCTTTTAGAGTTTTGTTATTTAGATTGTGAATCTTTTGATATAGAAAGCTATTAAAAATTCTTACACAAATTTAATTCAACTGTTTCTTCTTTCCAGTCTTATCTTAACTCCTGAGTAAGATTTAAGTGTAGCGTCATCGGCTAATTCTAATGGTGTACTGCCACTAAGAAGCTTGTAGTGGCGTAGGATCTTGCATAATGTTGACTTCATTTCCAGCATGGCAAATTTCTGACCTGAAAAGATGTTTTAAGTGTTTGGCTATAAAATAGGAAAAGGCTGACACCATAAACATACTTGTAACTGCAGTAATGTGATCAGAATATTACTTTATTAACCATTAGAAAGATATTGCATTGATTCCCTTTATGCACAGTTGTAAAACTGGTTTTGGAGCTCTATAACGATCCAGAATTATTTCCTAACTTCAATCTGAAAAGCCTGTTTGTAGATGCCAGATCTCTTTTCCAGTATCCCGAGTATTAAAGCTATAGAATCTTACCAACACAGTTGCGAGCTCCTGCTGAGAAGGGAATGTAGGCAAATGGATGCCTTCCTTGTGAATTTTCTGCTGAGAAACGCTCAGGGTTGAACACTAATGGTTCCGGAAAATAAACTGGATCATGATGGGCCATGTATGCATTGATCAATATGTTGCAGCCAACTGGAAGAAGATATTCACCTAAAATAACAAACACAAAACCTCAGTGTTTACCAAAGGATGCTTTTGTATGACTCTTAGTGCCAACTAGCATCTTTTGTTGATTTACAGTGTGACCACCTCAAAAGTGAATGAGGAACAAGGTATCAAAAGGACCTCAAGAGATATACACAATGTGAAACTAGCAATTCCAATGTCTTGTCTTACAAATATAAAAATTATACTTTTATTCAGGACTGGCACAACTCTTATTTACTTCCTCTACTACATATAGGAAGTAAATAAGAGTTGTGCCAGTCCTATGTATAGGAAGTAGGGGAAGTATTGTATTTGACCCAAAATTTTGATGACAAGATTTCACCCGATATGTTTTGAGGCCCATGAATCCAAAAAAAGAAAGCAGTTTTAGAAAAGTGTGTATGTTTGCGTGTGTATGTCTGCAAGTGAACGTACAGTGTAACTCAAAAACAAAAAGTCGGTGAAAAGTCAAAGTTGCTATTTAGTTTCAATATCTTTCAAGCATACAACATGCAGATTTTGAAGAAACTGAAGAAATGGACACCACTTTCTTACATCTAAACAGCCTGTTGCTTAGCCTAGCCTATTTTCACACAGCCTTTTGCTTTGCTTTGCTTTGCTTTGCTTTGCTTTGCTTTGCTTTGCTTTGCTTTGCTTTGCTTTGCTTTGCTTTGCTTTGCTTTGCTTAGCCTATTTTCACACAGCCTGTTGCCTGTTCTATTTCCACTTATTTCTTATGTTCACATAGCATGTTGCTTAGCCTATCCCAGCCCAGTTCTAATAATTTCTTATGTTTACACAGCTCGTTACTAAGACTATTTCCATAATTGCTTATGGAACAAACTAACAGCTTGTTAGTTTGTCCATCCTCAAGAGATATACACAATGTGAAACTAGCAATTCCAATGTCTTGTCTTACAAATATAAAAATTATACTTTTATTCAGGACTGGCACAACTCTTATTTACTTCCTCTACTACATATAGGAAGTAAATAAGAGTTGTGCCAGTCCTATGTATAGGAAGTAGGGGAAGTATTGTATTTGACCCAAAATTTTGATGACAAGATTTCACCCGATATGTTTTGAGGCCCATGAATCCAAAAAAAGAAAGCAGTTTTAGAAAAGTGTGTATGTTTGCGTGTGTATGTCTGCAAGTGAACGTACAGTGTAACTCAAAAACAAAAAGTCGGTGAAAAGTCAAAGTTGCTATTTAGTTTCAATATCTTTCAAGCATACAACATGCAGATTTTGAAGAAACTGAAGAAATGGACACCACTTTCTTACATCTAAACAGCCTGTTGCTTAGCCTAGCCTATTTTCACACAGCCTTTTGCTTTGCTTTGCTTTGCTTTGCTTTGCTTTGCTTTGCTTTGCTTTGCTTTGCTTTGCTTTGCTTTGCTTAGCCTATTTTCACACAGCCTGTTGCCTGTTCTATTTCCACTTATTTCTTATGTTCACATAGCATGTTGCTTAGCCTATCCCAGCCCAGTTCTAATAATTTCTTATGTTTACACAGCTCGTTACTAAGACTATTTCCATAATTGCTTATGGAACAAACTAACAGCTTGTTAGTTTGTCCATCCCAGCCTATTTCTAATATGTTTCTTATGTATACATGAGGTACCAAATGATGTCATACGAGGGTGATTAAAATATAAAGGGTAATTTTGTTAAAACTATTTATTGATTAAATATATACACAAGTGACTATATCAACATTTTTACTTTCTCTACTGGTAAGTAGGGGAAGTATTGTATTCCACCCAAAAATTCAATGTCGAGATTTCACCGGAAATACATGTTTTGAGGCCCCCTGAATCAAAAAAAAGCATTTTTAGAAAAAGGTCCGTGTGTGTGTGTCTGTGTGTCAGTCTGTGGACAGCATAACTCAAAAACGAAAAGTTGGTTAAAAACCAAAGTGTCTTTCAAGGATGCGACAGGAAGATTTTGAAGAAAATAGCCCCACCCTAAACTACCCTTTACATGGAACAATTTTCGAAAATTTTTATTTTCTTGAAAATGGCTCTAATGATTTTTATTAAAATGTCATATGTTTGAGATATTTTTATGACAAATGAAATGTATATTTTGAATTTTCTGGCTATAGCCCCTGTAGTTGTATTTACTCTGGACGACTTTTGCATAACTGGTAAACCGTTAGAGATCGACCAAATTATACTCTACAAAAAATGTAGATCTTGCTAAAATACACAATTTATGTCTCAATAAATTTTCTTGTAGGGTGAACCATTTCAGAGATATTCCTCGCTATGTGTGTGAGTTTCGGAAAACTTGCTTTCGTGAAATGGGACATCGTTGTTAATTTTTTTATGTTACGTGTGCAAAGAGAACGGAATCTCAAAGCTTTAAACGATTTGACTATCGCACAAAACCTACTGTATTCTAATATTCCCCTTGCACCTACAAGGAAATAACCAATAAAATAATTTGTACAAATGTTTATTTTAACTAACACGAGTAAGATATAGGAATAAGAGTTTGTAAGAATGGTTAGTACAAGAGTAGAGAAAGTCATGTGAGTGCAACACATCAGATTTTTCTATATAGCTTCCTTCACACTATACACATTTTTGCCAACGTTTCGGAAGCTTGAACATTCCTTCTTCAAAAAAAGTTTGAGGGCACGTCGCCAACCAAATGCGCAAATGCTCAACGTCGTTGCTTTCGAAATGTTTCCCTCCAAGCGATTCTTTCATGGGTGCAAACAAAAAATAGTCTGAGGGGGGCTCAAGTCTGGACTATAGGGAGGGTGTTCAAGGGTTTCCCAGTGCATGTCCGCCATTGTGATCGTTGTCAAATTGGCGGTGTGAGGCATAGAGTTACCTTGGAGAAGGATGACATCTCTGATGGACATACGACGTTTTTTGCTTCAGTAGACAGCTTTTACAGACCTTAACAATTGGCAATAGTAAGCTGCAGTCACTGTACGTCGATCATGAAGAAAATCAACCAACTTCTGATGCGATTCCTTCAACAGTGGAGCTCTCGAATGGCATGGATGTTGTCATCTGTGAGATTTGACCTTGGGCGTCGAGCATGACTTTCGTTTTCCACAAATTCTCAGCCACCCTTAAATTGTCTGGCCCAAGTAAACTCTTGACTCTGTGATAGTGTAGTGTCCCCAAACTGCGCCCTTAAACAAGATAAAATCTCCGAAGGTTTAGCCCCTTCATTGGTTAAAAACTTGATAGTAATGCGTTGTGCAACAGACGAAGGAACCTCTTGCTCACTCATGGCTGTACTGACGCCAGAACCTAGTGAAGCAGCCAACAAAGCTAGTTCCCCCTCCCTAACACACCAACCTTCAACACCCCACTCCACTGCCCCGCTCTGAACTGCTTCCTCCGTGATATGCAACAATTACCCTTTATATTTGAATTACCCTCGTACTAAAGTAAGGAAAGATTAAGAAATAAGCACATAAATATTCAAAAGAATGCACTTTTTTAGTATACATGTCCAGCATCTCATAAATGTGCTAGAGGATACATTCACTAAAAAATTACAAAAATTAAGAGGCTTTGTCAAATAACAGGATACATTTTTTTACATAGTATACAACTTACATTTACTATGAACAATTAAACAGAAACTTGAAACTAGCGTAGGAAAATAGAATAATCAGGAATTCATTAATGCTGTAGAAGATATGATTATTTTAAATTATTTTTGATTTAAGCAGAATATTCCCATTATAGTCTGTCAATATTTTTTTAAGCTGACGATAAATGACAGTCTTGAAATGTCCTATTTGAGATTCAAGTTGAATTCTTTTCAGTGGTGTATATTGTGGGCTATGAAAGTTACCACTGAAGCCCATATCTAGGGTAAACTAGAAATTAGTATGTAATATTAGTAATAATTGTAATTTTAGCCAGTTTTGCTCAGGGAGAATTGATGCATAGAATGGAATATATCTTGTTCTCTACCATTGAACAGTGGAGAAGGTATGGTTTTGGATGTTTGTTGCTGCAAGCTTTACTATGATGCAGGAAGAGAGAAGTGAGGTGGCGGAATGTAGGAATAAGTGTGCTAAGGCTTTGGAATGCTGTGCCACTACACCCATCTGAGCGTCTCGAAAATGTGCTGAGTGGCTGTATAGCAATAGCATGTGGAGTTAAAAACAAGATTAGAGCATGTTTTTAATTGTGTGATTGCTACGGCCCTCAACAGCTAAATTGGTATTAGTATTATTTATTTCACAGTGTACGGAGCACAACACAGTTGCTAATACTAGATAAACAATATGTAGTAAAACACCATGCTTGCATTTAGAATATGAGGATAAATTAGTGATAGTGAACCAGGGAAGGCCTACTACTGCTCTTCTGCATTTGCAGTGTGAGCAGACGCAAAAGGTATTTTAATATAAATGACTATGATAAGTAGGTATGTGTGACTGACTGGCTCATGTGAATTAAATAAACTTTATTACTGGCCATGCTTGTTGTTTGCAACCAAGAAAATGCCCTGGAATGTGATGGGTTTAGCAAATTTAATGTATTTAATCCCAGCTTTGGATAAACATAAGAGATCAACAACAAATATAAAATCTTTTACAGTTTTAAAAACTTTTGACATTCAATGGACAGACCATTCATTGAACTATTGGAAAATAAATTTTTCAGAATTGCATAGTGAGAAGATTAAAGAAAATAGGTTGATTGATACAGTTCTTATACTTCCCCAATCCATCAATTTTGTTAAGGAAACCAGGCAATTCTTTGTTTCCCTTAATGATTTACCCACCTTTTTTCTCATATCCCACTTCACATTCAATTCAAATTAAAAGTTACATACCTGAAGATTGCAATTTATTATTTTTTATGTGGTGTAGTACAAATTATAACATACCACATTTTAGCTATCTTTGACCTTCTAGTAAGAAATGCTACTAAATGCCATGTGTATTTAAGCTAAACGAAGCTCAATATGGGAATGAAGGAAACATGAAATTTAACAAAATAAATAAGATTATAAGCACGAAAATATAATGCGGGACTAATGGTGTTCTACAAGGGTGTGTTCCTAACAGAAGATCAATCAGCAACACATTGTCCGGCTCTGGTAGACCTAGTGATAGCCCAAGTCATAAACCCAGAAAATGTCACTGATTTTTATTATCTCAATAAGGATTATAGGTAGTAAATACAAATCATTTTTGAGAAGGCAGTTCAGGAAATATCAGATCTTATATCCCGATTTGAAGTCTTCCTTCTTTCAGTACCTTCAGAGAATTTAGCATTTAAAAGAGTACTTAAGGTAATGCGTTTCCAAACATATCAGAATGTTTAAAGATGTAATTCTAGCATCTTTATCACTACTTACCAACTTGAAGCTCATCAGTCAGCACCCTGCCATAAACTGGTACACTGGGGTACAATCGTAAAGTTTCCTTAATAACTTGATCCAGGTATGGCATATTCTGGAGATCTTGAAATGTTGCAGGACGATCAGAATCTTGGAATATTTTATTTATTTCATTCCATGCCTTTTCCTGAAAGGTAAATACAGTAATTAAAATATTTCTCTCTGTTCTAATTGAAATTTTTTAATATTATTTCTTAATATGAGCTTAAAATTTCTTAAAATGGGCTTTAAGGGAATAGTGATGAACAAAAAGTGATTTTCAAAGGTAAAAAAGTAAATACTTCAAAATATATCTTCTGCAGTACAAGAGCAGGGTGGGAAGGAAGGCACTATATGTGTGAATTTACTCTCCCTCTTGTCCCCACTACTCTCTTTCAACAGTCAAGTAAACAGGTTGATTCTGGCTATAGTTGTATGGCGGTATTATCAATGCAGTATTATCAATTTGCAACATGCGTGAATGAGGAAGGTTTACAGAACTGGAAAATAGGTTTTTTTTTTATGATTTTCCCACTGATATTAAAGATCCATTTACATATGATACTTTGGTGGCCCAAGATGAACTGCAATTGGAATTAATTAACCTTCAAAGCAACACACCATTGGGTAGTTCAGGAAAACTTGATTTGTACTTGTACATAATTACTGCTGAAAACATTTCCCAAGCTGCACCTTATTGCCAGCAAATTACTAGCGATGTTTGATACTACTTATTAATGTAAACAACTGTTTAGCATATGGACATTGAACAAGAATGTTTCGGATGAACATCATCAATGTGTTCTACATTTAAGTTAATCTAGTTTGCAGAACATTGAAATGCCAATATTTAAAAATAAAATCTGATGTGCTGCACTCACATGACTTTTTGTACTCTTGTACTAACCATTCTTACAAACTCTTATTACTATATTTTCTTTGGGTTAGTTGAGATAAATATCTGTGCAAATTATCTTATTATTTATTTCCTTGTAGGTGTAAGAGGAATATTAGAATACAGTAGGCTTTGAGCGATAGTCAAATATTTTAAAGCTTTGAGATCCCATTCTCTTTGCATGCTTAACATATAAAAAAAAATGAACAATGATGTTCCATTTCACAAAAGTTTTAAGTTTTCTAAAACTGACACAAATAACAAGGAATATCTCCAAAGTGGTTCACTCCACAAAAAATGTATTTAGACATAAATTGTGTTTTAGTGAGACCTACATTTTTTGTATATATATCACAAGGTACCCTAGCTGAGCAGAACATTACTTCCACTTACTGGTGTTTTGCTCCTCACTGTAACTTTTCTATCTGACCTTACCTTGGTCATCTCTTGTTCTCTTCTGACCCCGATGCTATTAGGGTTCCCGAGGGCTAGGGAGTCTTTATTTTTCCAACCTCTCCATTTCTCTATAAAATCTTAACCCCTAACATTCTGACCTGTCATGGCATGTAATACGTCCTCTGATTGGTGATCAGAGGATATGGTCGGTGAATTTATTTTGATAATTCTCCCGGTCAGGTCGGTGAGACCCGTAAACCAACGACAGGTGTGGTCCTCCAGACATTCTGGGGGTTGTGAGAGAGCGATGTGACCACCAAAACATAAAAATATGGTGCTCTCTAAAAAGCGGTTACTATTACTGCTATTGCTCTCTTCAAATATTGGAGAGCAAGAGGATTAATGACTTCATTGTCAGAAATCCAGCATTAGCTAACAACAACATTTTTTGTATAGTAAGATTTTGTCTATCTCTTATGGTTTACGAGTTATTCAAAAGTCATCCATAGTAAACAGGACTAGATAGGCTATAGCCAGAAAATTCAAAATATACATTTCATTTGCAATATAAATATCTTGAACATATGGTATTTTAATCAAAATCGTTAGAGCCATTTTCAAGAAAATCAAAATTTTCAAAAAGTTTTCCGTGTAAAGGGTAGTTTGTGGTGGGGCTATTTTCTTCAAAATATTCGTAACGCATTCTTGAAAGACATTAAACTTAAATACCAACTTTGGTTTTTAACCGACTTTTCGTTTTCGAGCTATGCTGTCCACAGACACACACAGACCTTTTTCTAAAAATGCTTTTTTTTTGGGTTCAGGGAGTCTCAAAACATATATTTCCAGTGAAATGTCGACATTGAATTTTGGGTGGAATACAATACTTCCCTACTTACCAGTAGAGAAAGTAAAAAGGCAAGGATACCAATTGTCTAAACCAGGCGAGTATCATTATGACTATGCCACTGTCTAATAAAAGGTACATTGTAAACAATTTCAATACACTTTTCATGTAAATTATGTTTATTTTTGAGAATACAGTATAGAAACTATTTAAATGTCTTACGCAGTATTTTGGAACTGCACTAGAATTATTGTATAACAAAACAAAGCAAAGGTAGAATTGCTTTTGTCAACTTAAGTTTTGGCTAGAGTCAGTAATGTGGTGAGAACGGTTTCTTACACAATGCCATCCACATTGTTGCTACATCCTTCACTCATTTTCTCTAGTGTCATTAACTTTCTTTATGCTTTCCTAGCCAACTCTTGAATGCAAAAGTATGCATTTGATTACACATTACATTTGATTCACCCAAAATCTGAATTACTGCCACTGTGGACTATGCACCTGTCTGTTTATCTTACAAATAGAAGGAAACAGGAAGGGGTGATTGTAGGAGTAAAGCATTTAACACCTCGGGTGCTCATTTGCCGGCCCTGTACTAGACTATAAAATACAATTTTTACTTTCTCTGCTGGTAAGTAGGGGAAGTATTGTATTCCACCCAAAAATTTGATATTGAGATTTCACCGGAAATATATGTTTTGAGACCCCTGAATCCAAAAAAAGCATTTTTAGGAACAGGTCTGTGTGTGTCTGTCAGTGTATCTGTCAGTCTGTGTCTGTGGACAGCATAACTCAAAAATGAAAAGTTAGTTAAAAACCAAAGTTGGTATTTAAGCTTGTCTGTCAAGGATGCAACATGAAGATTTTGAAGAAAATAGCCCCACCCTAAACTACCCTTTACATGGAAAATTTTTCGAAAATTTTGATTTTCTTGAAAATGGCTCTAACGATTTTGATTAAAATATCGTATGTTTGAGATATTTTATGGCAAATGAAATGTATATCTTGAATTTTCTGGCTATAGCCCCTGTAGTCGTATTTACTTTGGACGACTTTTGCATAACTGGTAAACCGATAGAGATAGACCAAATCATACTATACAAAAAATGTTGTTGTTGTTAGCTAATGCTGGATTTCTGACAATGAAGTCATTAATCCTCTTGCTCTCCAATATTTTTCACTGATGATATTGAAGAGAGCAATAGCAGTAATAGTAACCGCTTTTTAGAGAGCACCATATTTTTATGTTTTGGCGGTCACATCGCTCTCTCACAACCCCCAGAATGTCTGGAGGACCACACCTGTCATTGGTTTACGGGCCTCACTGACCTGACCGGGAGAGTTATCAAAATAAATTCACCGACCATATCCTCTGATTACCAATCAGAGGACGTATTACATGCCATGACAGGTCAGCATGTTAGGGGTTAAGATTTTATAGAGAAATTAGAGAAATGGAGAGGTTGGAAAAATAAAGACTCCCTAGCCCTCGGGAACCCTAATAGCATCGGAGTCGGAAGAGAACAAGAGATGACCAAGGTAAGGTCAGATAGAAAAGTTACAGTGAGGAGCAAAACACCAGTAAGTGGAAGTAATGTTCTGCTCAGCTTGGGTACCTTGTGGTCGCTATTCACATATCCCCTAGACGGAGACCCCTGAGTCTATACAAAAAATGTAGATCTTGCTAAAATACACAATTTATGTCTCAATACATTTTTTTGTAGGCTGAACCATTTCGGAGATATTCCTTGTTATGTGTGTGAGTTTTGGAAAACTTAGAACTTTTGTGAAATGGATCATCGTTCATTTTTTTATATCTTAAGTGTGCAAAGACAACAGAATCTCAAAGCTTTAAAGCATTTGACTATCGTGCAAAGCCTACTGTATTCTAACATTCCCCTTGCACCTACAAGGAAATAAGCAATAAGGTAATTTGTACAAATGTTTATCTCAACACGAGCAAGATAGAGGAATAAGAGTTTGTAAGAATGGTTAGTACAAGAGTAGAGAAAGTCATGTGAGTGCAGCACATCAGATTTTTAGAATTATGTCACTTAAAACCTGTGCAACAAAAAATCCATTGGAAAGTTTCATATGGCTGATATAGTTTAAAAACAAAATTATCATGCAAAGTAGGGAAAACTTCAAGAAAACATACATATGATTATATGTATTATTTGTTCACAAACTAAATGAAGATTTACATTAATATTCTGATCCAGATATTTTATCTCACACATTTTTAAGCCTTTTCAGGCCTCTATCTCTATTTTCATGGGAGAAGATAGATTGCTTCAATGTTACTATGGTATCTGCTTTAAATAGAGCTTTGAAAATGTGATGGAGGCATTGTGAAACATATGTTAGCAGCATATTAATTCAAGAACTTGCAGTAATTACTAAAATAAGTGAAGCTTTTAGTCTCTAAATTTGTTGTTATTTAAGGTAGATTTTGAATGTTGGAAAATAGCAAGTAAAGTGAATATGTTGTTGTTAGCTAATGCTGGATTTCTGACAATGAAGTCATTAATCCTCTTGCTCTCCAATATTTTTCACTGATGAATGGGGCACTAGAAGTGGCCGGGCATATTTGAAGGTGGTCTCGATCCATTTCCTCTTGCAGATCACATAGAGGACAGAGTGGTGAAGAATATATCCCAATTCTGTTTAAATGTTTTGCCAGACAATCATGTCCTGTAATCAACCTGAAGGTTGCAACTGCTGTTTTTCGAGGATACTCAGGAATTACTGTTTGAATGTTTGGTAGTTCCCATCTTTTATTCTTTGATTTTTCATAGTAAGTGAATATAAAAGTAAAGTGAATATAAAATGGCATAAAATGTGTAATCCAAGACTTCATCTGCCCTAGTGAGATAGCATTTTGCAGAAATGTAGGTATTTTAATGCCTGGTAATCTTTTGTACTATTTTTTAATGAATATTTTAGCTACAGTTTATAAATGTGCACTGAAGAAGCGTGTTATAAACCATATCAATCTGTTTCTGTGGATTAAACGATTTTAAGCTGTTCATTATACTATTCAATTAAAAATGAGTATCCACAAAAGTCATAGGTTAATGAACTTAAACTTTGAAGCACTAAAGTTCCTGGTAGTGTTTGAGGGCATGAAATTTAAAAATGTTCCCTTCTATGAAGTGGCACCAAGCAAAATTTTCAGACACACACATTACATCCAAAAACACTGGATACCTAGCACAAATAAAGGCAATACTCTCTCCCCAAGCATGTAGAAGTGCAAATTAGATGATGGGAATGAATGTTAGTGTTGTTGTAATGAGTGCAAATTGGCAGATGAAAAGAATGCATCAAGGAATATAAAACAAAACAACAATGGAACTAATTACAATTTACATTTATTAAAACAATTTAGCAATTACTCAAAAGTTCTTTAACCACAGTGTTTGTGGTTGCATTTAGAAAATCTGACAAAAGCCTTGGAATATTGTATGATCAGTTCTTGCTTAGGAAAACGTTTTTGTCTTGAAACTGGTTTTCAAGACAAAAGTTGTAGAGTTGTATACTGACCTGTACTTCCTGATCTCGTCCTAGAGCAAAGCATGCAAAGCTCATTGCAGCAGCAGTTGTATCATGACCCTGTAAAACAAACATGCTGTTCTTACAGATATTTTAAAAGAAAAATTTTAATTTGTTAATTTAAGGATCAAAATAATTCAGAATCAAATGATTCCATTCACAGCTGCTATTCCACAAGAAATGGTATTACTTTCATAAAGTATCAACAATAAAAAAGACCAGGTTTCTTCACTCCTGGCTGGAGCAATCTGGAGCATAAAATCACACACTAGCCATTAGCTTGATGCAATGTTGCCAAGTTGCCATGGTAGCTCAGAGGTTAAAGCAGGTGTGCATGAAGCAGAAAATCTATGGTTCAAATCCCGACTGTGGCATTGAATTTTTCAGTTCTGATTCTACCTCTCAAACATTGCCCATATGTGGCTTGTGTGTTTAAAAACACCAGCAGTAAGTTGGTTGGCATACAGAAGTTGTTGTTAGCTAATGCTGGATTTCTGACAATGACGTCATTAATCCTCTTGCTCTTCAATATTTTTCACTTTCATAAATATTGAAGAGACTTAGCAGTAAATGTAACCGCTTTTTAGAGTTTTTAATATATGATAATTAATTGAATGAAAACTAGAATACCGTACTTATTTTAATAATTCTCCCGGTCAGGTCAGTGAGACCCGTAAACCAACGACAGGTGTGGTCCTCCAGACATTCTGGGGGTTGTGAGAGAGCGATGTAACCGCCAAAACATAAAAACATGATGCTCTCTAAAAAGCGGTTACTATTACTGCTATTGTTCTCTTCAGTATCTTAATATTGGAGAGCAAGAGGATTAATGACTTCATTGTCAGAAATCCAGCATTAGCTAACAACAACATATTTTTATAAGTGTTGAGGCTTTCACGGCCGGCATTATCAACTATGTTAAGTAGATTTACCAGGATCAGAGACGTCCCATTTGCCGGCATTTTGAGATCGATCTCATGTTGGTATTCACGAGAACGAGCGATCGTGAAAATTTATGTTACCAAGGACACTAATAACAAAGATGAATATGAAAGTTTGCAGTGAACTTTAGTTTATGTGCAGCCGCTAATAACAGGTTGACCCTGAAGATGCTGGACGCAGTTTTCAGCGAAACGTCGGAGGAAGGTAATCCAACTCGACCACGGCCCACAAGCCCGGAAAATCTACTTAACATAGTTAACATATTTTTATGTTTTGGTGGTCACATCGCTCTCTCACAACCCCCAGAATGTCTGGAGAACCACACCTGTTGTTGGTTTACGGGTCTCACCGACCTGGCCAGGAGAATTATCAAAATAAATTCACCGACCATATCCTCTGATTACCAAAGGACATATTACATGCCAGGACAGGTCAGCATGTTAAGGGTTAATATTTTAGAGAAATGGAGAGGTTGGAAAAATAAAGACTCCCTAGCCCTCGGGAACCGTAATAGCATCGGGGTCGGAAGAGAACAAGAGATGACCAAGGTAAGGTCAGATAGAAAAAACAAAAGTAACAATTGCTTGGAAAGCTTGAAAGAGTACCACCCTTCCTCTTGTTACTTGCAGTAGCTGATAAAAAACAAAGACATGTGCCAAACCAGTATTTTAGGGCTGACCTTGGTTTGGATTTTTACTTATTATAGGTGTGAATGCATGCTTGACAGCAGTGGACATATTAGTACACAAAAGATTTGCTTCTTCAGTCCTACTCTATTGCCAGACAGTATAGATTATGTATTCAATAATATTCAATTATCTCCTTTACCTTTCATGATAGATGAACTTATTATTGGGCTTTTTCACTTATATTTGAATCTATCATCACATGAAATCTGTGCAGTCATACCCCTAACACCCTATATACCGGGTGGAAGGGAAGTCATTACATTAATTTAAACAAGTGGTAGATCTCGGTATTTGGAACACATTTTATCTCTTACATTTTTGTCTCTGACAATTTCCTACAGAGATCTTTTAGTTCTGTCAAAAACAAACTGGCAACACAGCAGATTGTGTGGGTGTTACTGTCCCTAGCTCAGTACATAAACAAACTTCCTAATGGTGTAGCTTGAAAACAAACACAGACTGTGCCTTGTCCTTCCGTGTTTACTGTACATGTGTAAGCTAATCACACGCGTTAGCTTCCAAAACATAAAGTGAAAGTGTTTGCATCCACAAACCAGGTAAATTCCTGACCAACCTCAACGCTACGTTATTAACATGTTACATGTCTGAAGGAGCTGAACGTAGTATTCCTTCAAGTCTTTTAAGTGATTAATTATTTTGAAACCCTGTGTGATGTCTCATAATTACTACTGAAGGTATTTCAGAAAGAAGTTACTCTACGCATTTTACAAGTAACAAACTGTTATCTCTGTACATTCTTGTGGAATCAGGCATCCAATTTGGATAAAAACCAATTATTCTTTCGAAATCGGCTGACCAAAGAACAACATGCCATTCAATTTTTTTGTTTGTAATACTTCTATGAAGCACATATTAGAAGGAATGTAATGACTTCCCTTCCACCCTGTATGAAGATACTTGTTTTATTTGTCATGTAAATATCTTACACATATGGTATCTTAATAAAAAAAAATATACCTAGAAAAATATACCTAGATCCATTTTGGAGGAAATAAAAAATGTTCCATGCAAAGGATAGTTGAAGAGGCTGCATTTCCTTGAAAATTTTAAGTTGCATCCTCAGAAGATGCTGGTCTTAAATAGCAACTTTTCATTTTTGTGTTATCCTGTTCAAATACGCACATATAGATGTTTCTTTAAAAAGGCTTTTTGTTATTTAGAGGGTCTCAAAATATATATTCCCAACAAAATCTCAGTGTCAAATTTACGTACTATAGGTAAGAAAATACAAATGCTTATAGCTGCAAAGAATGAGTTTAATGTAGGCATATGTGTTTACAGTTTTAATACTTGTTGGCAGCATTTATATACAATAATTCAATTAAGTGAATAGTTGGTTGGCATTGTCTTACAATAAGACAGACAAATGATAACTGACTGCATCAATCTTTTGTTTCCTCAAACTTTGTCCCACACTTTGCCCCATTTGTAGATGTGTATACATGCTATTGTCAGTTGTTGACAATCTTCAAAGTCTTCATCATTGATACAGAAGGAGTATTAAATATTGTCAAGACAATTCTATGTTGACAAGTTACTGTGCCAAACTGGGACATTTTAGCGTGCTGTTTTAACTTAAAATGAGCTGGGATAGAGATTAACAGAAAGGGTCTGCCTGGCTAATGTTGAATGTTTGGTCACTTTATATATGCCATGGTTTGATATAATGCAACGAAGCCTGCTTTATTCATAAAAAGGCACAAAAGAGTGTAATTTGCTTATTAATTAATTAATTAATCAATGGATCCTGGCCAAAACTAAAAGCAACTTTTAAGAGGTAGAACCGGAACTTAAAAATTCAATGCCACAACTGGGATTTGAACCACAGACCTTCCGCTTGCCGGGCGGACGCTCTACCACTGAGCTATTGTGACAAACTGCCAGAATGGCATTAAATTCTCAAGCCAGTTCGTATTTTTCCTGGTAAACCACAAAGGCAGTCTCACATCAGAGACAATTACCCCAATGGTGACTTACTATTGCAAGTACTTTATATCCCAGGATTAAATAACCTTCACATGGTAATTATTATTTATTTATGCCAACAAACTTACTGTTGGTGTTTTTTTAAACACACAAGCCGTGTGTGGGCAAAGTTTAAGAGGTAGAACCGGAACTTAAAAATTCAATGCCACAACTGGGATTTGAACCACAGACCTTCCGCTTGCCGGGCGGACGCTCTACCACTCTACCTGGTTTACCAGGAAAAATACGAACTGGCTTGAGAATTTAATGCCATTCTGGCAGTTTGTCACAATAGCTCAGTGGTAGAGCGTCCGCCCGGCAAGCGGAAGGTCTGTGGTTCAAATCCCAGTTGTGGCATTGAATTTTTAAGTTCCGGTTCTACCTCTTAAACTTTGCCCACACACGGCTTGTGTGTTTAAAAAAACACCAACAGTAAGTTTGTTGGCATAAATAAATAATAATTACCATGTGAAGGTTATTTAATCCTGGGATATAAAGTACTTGCAATAGTAAGTCACCATTGGGGTAATTGTCTCTGATGTGAGACTGCCTTTGTGGTTTACCAGGAAAAATACGAACTGGCTTGAGAATTTAATGCCATTCTGGCAGTTTGTCACAATAGCTCAGTGGTAGAGCGTCCGCCCGGCAAGCGGAAGGTCTGTGGTTCAAATCCCAGTTGTGGCATTGAATTTTTAAGTTCCGGTTCTACCTCTTAAACTTTGCCCACACACGGCTTGTGTGTTTAAAAAAACACCAACAGTAAGTTTGTTGGCATAAATAAATAATAATTACCATGTGAAGGTTATTTAATCCTGGGATATAAAGTACTTGCAATAGTAAGTCACCATTGGGGTAATTGTCTCTGATGTGAGACTGCCTTTGTGGTTTACCAGGAAAAATACGAACTGGCTTGAGAATTTAATGCCATTCTGGCAGTTTGTCACAATAGCTCAGTGGTAGAGCGTCCGCCCGGCAAGCGGAAGGTCTGTGGTTCAAATCCCAGTTGTGGCATTGAATTTTTAAGTTCCGGTTCTACCTCTTAAACTTTGCCCACACACGGCTTGTGTGTTTAAAAAAACACCAACAGTAAGTTTGTTGGCATAAATAAATAATAATTACCATGTGAAGGTTATTTAATCCTGGGATATAAAGTACTTGCAATAGTAAGTCACCATTGGGGTAATTGTCTCTGATGTGAGACTGCCTTTGTGGTTTACCAGGAAAAATACGAACTGGCTTGAGAATTTAATGCCATTCTGGCAGTTTGTCACAATAGCTCAGTGGTAGAGCGTCCGCCCGGCAAGCGGAAGGTCTGTGGTTCAAATCCCAGTTGTGGCATTGAATTTTTAAGTTCCGGTTCTACCTCTTAAACTTTGCCCACACACGGCTTGTGTGTTTAAAAAAACACCAACAGTAAGTTTGTTGGCATAAATAAATAATAACTAAAAGCAACTGTTTTGTTAATGGTCATTAATAATCATTGCATTCATGTTCTAAAATAAATATTGCACTAACCTCAAACATGAAAGTGTCAACTTCTTCTCTTATTTCTTCATCTGTAAGAATTGACTGGTTCCCTTCCTTGGAAACGATAAGCAGAAGATCAAGAAATGTTAGCTTTCTTCTTTCATCTGGAAATAGTAGAGAAATGGTGTAGCATGAGTAAGATTGACAAAATGGATGAAAGGAAAGGTGATGATGGAGCAGTTGGTGAAATGAATGGAGACATCAGAGATAACTTCAAAATTAAGTCTAAGTAGAATATTTATTTTACAGAAAAGAGCAATCAGATATATTTCGAACTTAAAAATGCAAGACTCATGTAGAGAAACCTTCCGACAGCATAAAATAATGACGCTATCAAGCCTTTACATTTATAAAACTATACTTTACATGATAAAATACAAATTTCCAATGCAAACAAATTCAGATATACACGACCACAACTCAAGAAATAAGAGTAACTTGGCTATTACAATGCACAGACTTAGCCTCTTTGAAAAGCTGCCTAGTTGTGCTGGTGCAAAATTATATAACAGACTACCAGCAGAAATTAAAAGGTGCAAAAACTACACTAAATTCAAATCTGCTTTACAAACTTATTTAGTCAATGTGTTTATTCAATAGAGGAATTTTTAAAATAAGTTAAAAGTTCAGTTGTTACAGTAATAACAATAATAACAATAATTTAATAATAATAACAATAACAACCACAACAACAACAATAATAATAACAATAACAACAATAACAACAATAATTTTTTATTGTTATTGTTAGTATTATTATTGTTATTTATAAATGTGGGGGGGGGGGGGGGGGAATCTGGAGAAAACCCATTGAGATGCCACGTTGTCAATCACAAATCACAAATCTCCACTAGGACTGAACCCAAACAAGACCAGCCCTATCTCGTCCAATTGACTGGTCATTGCACAATGTGTTTTTAACATTATTGGACAAGATAGAGTTAGCCTCATTCACAGGTAAGTGAATCATGTAGCTATCAAGTGCCAGGTTACCTCTTGCCAACTTTAGGTGAGAGGCAAGAGGTCCAACCGCTCGACCATGGTACTGCCCTACAAATAAAGCTAGATGCATAATTGGAGCAAACCCTGGAAACACTTCCTCCAGCAACTGTGCTTCTGCAAATATACCTTTATGGCTTAAGTAATATTTGTAGAAATAAAGAAGCATATGCTATAGTGTTCTGGAAGGAAGCAAGATTAGATCTGAAGATAGAGAAATAAAATTTATTTAGTGGCTTAACAGAAAAGAGATTATTGGTATCTTGTGTTTTGTTGAAGTATTCTTGGCACAGAGACAAATATATTGATAAGGTTGAGACAGTATGTTGAGGCAAAACAATAGTAGAGACATTTGCATATTTGTTATAATAATCCCTATGGTGCCTCCCTGATACAGAGGGTAACCTTATCGCCTGGCCATTATGTCCTCCAGCCACAGTCAAGGCCATGGAGAAGTGCAGGAAGGGGTCAGTGTGCCAACTCTCCCAACCATAAGGCAACTAAATCTTTTCATTAGGATAGCTACTCGGCATCATGAGGCTGAGTGCATCACAGACCATATCTCACAGCACGGCAGGGAAAAATACCCATGCTGGTACTGAGGATCAAACCTGGGTTTCCTGTGCCAGAGGCAGGCACACTACCACTGAGCTACAGGGACAATCTATTTGTTATATATATATTTGTTGGATCTATACTCCATCCAATCTTAGATTCAGACCTTGTACCCTCCACGATAACCTAGTGTTTGTATCAGCTGCAACTAAAACAAATAAATGCCACATGGTCTCATGCATTGTGTTTATGATACAACAGAATGATATTTACTTGGGAGTTTTAGGAATAGCAGTCTATCATGTTACTTGAAGTAATCTTTACCAGGGTTATCATACATCTTGAAAACTGATAATCACCAATATTTAGGGTATTATACATATTTTGTGGTGTGCTATGGTTTTGGCGTATCACGGGTTAGTTGTTGATGGCTTGTGCTTACATCAAGTTGGGACCTAACAGTGGAGTGATTATACATATTATGAAATTTAACATTTAAGCTGAAAGAACTTTTAAGTCTTAGCATAAAACATATACACAGAACAAACAATATTGTGACGTCAGCCACGGTGCACAACAAAGGATGATTGGGACCCAGCTGCCTCATCCCACAGGTGGTGCATGTATCAAAAATGCTTACAGTCAGGGCTGCCTCACATGAGCAAACACATGACAACAATCAGAGCAGCAGAAACAAAAGGGGTTTTTCAGATTATTTGAGAAGTGTCCGGCAGTTTGTTAGAGTTCGAGAAAGGTCTGTGTTACATTATCCTGCTATACAAGGAGTGAAGCAATGAGCGGAATGAGAGAATTACAGCCAGGAGTCTTGTTAGTTTTTGGTTTCCGTGTGTGTGGGTGGGTGCGCGGGTGGGCAGGCGTGCGTGAGTGCATGCATGTGTGTGTGTGTCAGCTGCATATGTGGTCACGTTGAAAGGAAGATAGCGAAGCAATTAATGAGTGTCGATTGATTGTATCATCAAAGTTAGCTGTTTGAGAGACAGATAAAGTGAAGAAAGACAGAAGGAAGTGAGTCAGGGTTATGAGAACAAAATTGTTGTGAGTTGTAGTATCATGAAAGACTGTGTTAACATCTGTAAAAGAGAACTGTGTTATTGTGCATTCAGTTAGAAGAAAATAAAGTGAGAAAAAAGTAATTGGACTGGACTTCTGTCACTTTTGTCTCAATGCTTTTATAGATTGCCTACCTCTGCTAATCTCCTCCACATCTGTGCTGATTGGTGGTGAAGCGGCAAGTTGTTCTTGTTTTGTTGCTATCATTTGCCTTGTAATTCCATGTAATACAGATAGCCATTTAGTTTGATGTCTTGACAAAGGTGAAAGTGCAAACAAAGTATCTGTCTGATACCATGGGTAAAAGCTCCTCTTCATAACTACCTCACACATACTGCAAAAGATGCCTATTATATATTATACTGTTTGACAGTAACCTACATTTAAAACTCAAGCTCATAAAGTTTAATGAAATGCTTGGCTTTATATCAGAGCTGTTTAGTGTCAAGTTTCAAAACTACAATTTAATCTCAGATTAATATTAGAGGGAAATGCTGTGCTTCATTTGTCCTTGAGAGAAACACTTGACTTACCAATGATACCTCAAATTAAAATTCAGGTTCTTACCTAATTTCAATACGAAAAATTTAGCGATGAGAGTAAGATAGTCTCAATAACATTAATTAATAAGGAATTTAAAAACTGTGCTCATTAATGATTGATTCTTGTTATACTTATGTCAATGTGAAGACATACAGTTACACCAAAAAGTACTTGTCTCCATCTTAAAAAATCTGATGAAAATCACATGACTTTCTCTAGCCACTCTTTGAAAAATTATTCTTACAGAACCTTCTTCTATCTACCTCATGGTAATTGAGATTAACATTTGCAAAAATTCTATCAATGGCACATTAATCATCAGAAGAATATTGAAGTGATTCTAATCTTTTAATAGTCGGTCACCATACAATGGCTTTGAAATTTCATATTGTTTGTATAACCATGAGAAAAAATGAATAATGGTTTAATACAGAAAAACATATAACATATTTGATAGTTCAAACCAGTAACAAAGAATATCTTGGAAATGGTAAATGATACAAAATATTTATTGACTCTAAATTGTAGATTCATTCATAATAAAGGGATCTTCACCAGTTAATCAGCAGAAAATTCAAGGCATGCATTTTATTTGTGATGTCTTAAATATATGGTACTTACATAAAAATTATTGGAGCCACTTTCGGAAAAATAAAAAGTAATGAAAACATTTTCAATGTAAAGGATAGTTCTGGAGTGAAAGGATCTCATTACATGGAATATTTTGTAAATCCAAGATCCAAGTTTTGTATTTATGGGATGTTTTGTTTTTGAGTTATGCTATTCCCTCTCTTTCTCAGACCTTTTATTAAGCATTTGTATTTGGTGACTAAAAGCATTTATTCTCAACGAAATATCAATATTAAATTTTTGGGTAAAATATAATACTTTCTCTTCTTTCTTTATTTTCTTAAGTGGTAAACAAAGTAAAAATTCTAGAAGTGAAATTAGCATAGAAAAAAATTCTCACTTTTAATTTGCAAAAAGATCAAAAGATGTGAAGCACACTCCTTTCCCCTGGATCAAAGACGTCGTCTTTAAGATCTAAAAGATCTCATCGCCAGGACATCTCCTATCCTATGTTTGGTGTCCCGGTATCTAACTAGCTCTAGCAAGAGGTCCTAATCTGCAAGGTATGCATGAGTTGTGGTAGGAATGGAAACAAATGAAGAGTTAAACATTTGACTTTATTTGCAAATTTCCAGATTTGTAGAGAGTTGCCGACGATATCTAAATAGAATATAACTTTCTAACTTCAACTGCAACGTTGTAATAATTGAACTTTGTCACCCTTTAGCAACCGCCGAATTATGTATACATGCCAGCTTACGTACAAATCACAAAGTTGCACGCGTGCTGGCTCCTAGATTCAAGACGAATGTGATTTGTGTTGCATGTGTTTGCGTGGGCAACACGAAGAAAGAGATTTCTATTGGTCAACTTTTGAGCATGTCATGGCAAGATAAGAATCAGCCTGCAGATTTTTCGGGCTTTGCTCGCACAACAATTGTAATCTTATCACTCATCTAATCTGCCTAGGCTTCCATTCTTGAGACTTTAATATATTTAGCTTTATTACAAAGTTCTCCCCTTAACTATTGATTAGAATCTCCTTTTACTTCTTTCTATTATTAATTACTTATACTCACATTATAATTTCAGTTTCAGATATTACAGTTTTTGTGTTCTGGCCTGTGCATGGAAAGACTGAAGAGAATGTAAATAAATATGAAGTGTGAGTTTTTATTGTATCAGGCTACCTTCATTACATCAGACACATCCACTTCTTGAGTGTTACTACAGGGTGCCTGGCGAATATTGTGCATTAACCATGTAAATCACTGCAGTTGAATCATATTTGTGTTGTAACTACAAAGAACTTAATGATACCACTTTACCAATATTGCCCACTTCTCTAAATAACACTATGGGTTATTTTGGATCTAATATTTTAGTTTTATAAAAATCCATAAAAGCTTAAAATAAGTAACACTGTATGTAGTGTGTTGTGAATATTATAAACACAAGTATTATACACTGTAATAAAATAAGAACATCTGTCAACAAAATGAGATTTGCTCCAATATTCTGAAATAAAGGGTTACACAGTTACATCATCGCCATCATCATCATCATCATCGCCATCATCATTTTATTATTTAACAATGCTGTCAATTGCTAGGATCACATCAGTGTTGCCGGTGTGCCAGAATTTTGTCCTGCAGGAGTTCTTTTACATGCTAGTAAATCTACTGAAATGGAGCTGTCATTTTTAAGCACATTTAAAAACCATCGGTCTGGGCTGGGTTTGAACCCATGACCTTGGGATCAGTAGGCCAGCGTCTAACCAACTGAGCCATCCAGACTAAAATTTATTGTTCAATACCATACACGGAATGTTCCTTAAGCAGCTAATGCTTGCCAAGTAATAACTACATTATAGAATTGTCTCGCTACTTAACAAACACCTGGGCATGATAGTGAAAACTAGAAATAGATTTTCAGCTACAAAATACAAATGCATGTTTCATCTTACCCTCTCAAAGATTTGCAATAATCTGACTCACTATCCTCCTGTGCATTCACCTTCACTCCCATAGCAGTCTCTGAAACCAGAACAATGATAATTAATTTTTGTAGTAATACAAGTTTCTTTTCCAGCTTCTTTTATAAGGAAAGTTGAAAAGTTTCTTATACCTGGGTATCCATGAATCTAGAAGCTAATTTAATTAAATTTTGTTCATTTAATTAAAGTGTATGCATGCATGCATGCATGCATGTGAGCATCTAATGCTCAGGAGTTAATAATGAAGTCATTCTTCTTGCTTCTGAATATTAATACATGAGTGTAGGACACACCAAATTTTGTGTATGCTACAAGGCAAATGCTGGGAAGCAGGGTTCGAATTATTGGGCCAATTAAGGGGATTTCCCCCTCTCATAAAATCATTTCCCTGGCTCATCAAAGAAGAATTCCTTCCTTGCTAGGGAAGTCTTTTTTTTTTTTTTTAACTGAAAGTAAAGGTTGCGCGTTAGTTCTTGCAAATGATCTTGAGCAGAAATCCAGTGAGCTTGCCTACCCTCAATAAACAGGTCAGAAAATGTTTATGCTGCGATAACAGACACCTCTGTTTTCCTCTGTCGCGTTTGTGTATACAGTCGACTGCAAAAGTTTTGTGCGGTACGGATGTATGCATGCAAGTATTTTAACGAATGCTAGTTAGTTATGTAGTTATGTGTTAGTTACGTGACAATGCCTCCTACAGTGTCAAAAAATAAAAGGAAAAACTCTGCATAGTCAAAGTCGCAAGATCATTGCCAATGTTTATGAGTATGTGAAGGAAGAAGCCAAACATAAATGTCAATTTTCTCCAATGTATTTTAAAGAAATTCAGAAGGTGCAAGAAAGAGTTGCTGCAGCCACCAAGATATCGCACAGCTCAGTTCACAGAATTGTGGGAGACTTTCATAAAGAAATGAACACTGAAAACTATATCAAGTGGCTTCACACAATGTTAATTCCAAATTTACCTCCTAACCCTGTTTTAGTAATTGACAATGCATCCTACCATAATGCACAGTTAGACAAAACTCCAACATCAAATTCTTTAAAAAACACATGTCCTGGCTGCAAAATCACATCATTTCATTTGATGAGCACAGCACGAAAACACATTTGTATGATGTAATCTTAGCCAATAAGCCGGCTCAGAAGAAATATTTGATTGATCAAATATTGGCCGAAAATAGCCACACAACTTTAAGACTTCCACCATACCACCCAGATCTGAATCCCATTGAGTTAGTATGGGGAGACGTAAAGCAATGGGTAGCTGCTAGAAATGTAACATTTAAATTAAAAGATGTTGAAAACCTCTGCAGGCAGAGATTTGAGGAAATTGGACAAATAGAATGGGAAAAGGCATACTGTCATGTCGAAGAAATTGAACAAAAATACTGGGATAAAGATGACATATTGGAAGAAAGGATTGATCAAATTATTATCCAAGATAATGGAATGGAAAGCAGTGATGAAGATAACGAAAATAACAGCAATCCAGACAAGGAAGAAATGTCGGGAATAGAAGAAATGCAAGAAAGTTAAGTGGAAACAGTTATAAAGGTATAGTGGTTTTTATTCGTACTTGAGACATTCTAATTCCTTTGGTTTTGGAGATCAAAGGCTCTGGAAGAGACGTTTATTTTATAGGAAGGTAAATGTTGAAGTTGGTATTTGCTCCTGGCCTTTCACTGAGAAAAATGTATAAGTTAAGTAACACGTGTAGCTGATATTACTGGAAGTGTGATAAATTTGTAGTGTTGTACTACTTCAGCTCAGAAGCCTGTGTGTAAAAGCACGTCATCTCACTGCAGACTGTACCTCCTCTCTCTCTCGATGCCCGCATTCCCACAAAAGGTGAATAGTGACTCGCATTCAACCTTTCATATAAAATGTTCATTCGTCAAGAACTAATGCGTGACCTATACTATTACTGCTCTTTGAAAATACAAGAATACATGGAACACTTTTGATAGAGACAGTACATGGTATGAGTGTGAGCTGTGAGTAAGCAAATATAACATATTGCTAGTGAGCTAAACAATAAGCAATTTCATTCATTAGTGGGGTTGGCATTCAGAGTCACAATTCCAGCAATGACGACTGCAGCTTGCAGTATCCATAGTTTCTTACAACTCACTGTTCTATTGTTCGTCAGTATGGATAAGTTTGTGACAAGAAAGCGAAATTTACAGAAAGTAATGATAGTGATGTATTCCAGTTCGAATCTCAGACATCAGCTTCAAGTAATAATATTACAGGTAAAAATTAAATTATTTTGTTGTTTAACAATGCTGTCAATTAGCAAGATCACATCAGCTTCACTGGTGTGCCGGAACTTTGTCCCGCAGGAGTTCTTTTACATGACAGCAAATCTCCTGGCATAAAGCTGTCGTTTTTAAGCACACTTAAAAATCATTGGTCTGGGCCAGATTTGAACCCATGACCTTGGGATCAGTAGGCCAGCGTCTAACCAACAGAGCCGTCCAAACTGACATTATTACAGGTAAAGACCGCAGCATTGAAAGTGACATGTGTTAGCGAAAATAGTGAGATTCAGTGCATTATACTAATGTATAGACAAAAGTAGATTTGGAAAATAGAAAACAAATTGACCCTGACTTTCATCATACAGTTTTGGGAGAGTTATATGTTTGTTCCGCTCAGAAATACAAAATCACAGTGCTCTTAAAGACAGTAAAACGCATGTTGCCGCTGCCACTGCTAAGTTTTATGTATACAACACACCAATGCTACTACCAGTGGTATCATTACCATTATTGTCATAAATATAACAGAAACTTAAGTCCCCCCTCCTCATCGTCAGAAAGTCTGATTCAAACACTGCTGGGAAGGATAATTACATCCCCTGAATTTCTTGTCCTTCCATTTTCATTTCCACCTTCATTTCAGTCTAGTCTTTCAGGGTTGGAAGTGTTGACAAAGAAGCAAGTTTGGCATTGCTGTGTGAGGATTTTGCGTACTATAGCTGCTGTTCTTGACCAATGGGTGCCATTGTGGTCACCTGGCTGCTGACTGCTTGCTACCCCTGGTGTCCAGATAAAGAACCTCCAACACATGTTAGGGACACACATGTGCTCACTGGTCGCCCGGGCTCCAACACAAGTACACAGAGCACTTTCCATCCCTTCCTCCTCCGATTTAACATACAATAGCATGATTAGGCTCAGTGTGCAATCCTTTCCATAAAATATCTTTACCTTTTTTTTTAGTGTGTGCACATATGTGCACAAGTACATGTTCATATGCACACATGCATATACATCTGCACATATACGAGGTGTATCCAGAAAGTAAGTCCTGATGACCGATAAAGAGATCAAAAACATCACTAAGTATGAAATATTTATTGGAATAATTACATAGACTCACTGGCTACTTTTCAACATGGTCACTACCATTGTTGAGGCATTTATTGTAACAGTTCACCATTAATTGTATGCCCAAGTCATAGGATTGTGCTGCCAATATCCGCAGCAACGAAGTCACTTCATCCTGTACCTCAGTGTCACTGTGAAAACGTTTTCCTGCCAGAAAATGCTTCATGAGACGGAAGAGATGAAAGTCAATTGGAGCAAGGTCGGGGATGCAGGGTGGATGTTCGAAGACCTCCCATCCAAACTTATCCAACACATTTCGTGTAGCGTTGGCTGTGTGGGGTCTTGCATTGTCATGCACAAGCGTAATGGCGCTTGTCAACATTCCATGTCTCTTGTTCTGGATCATCAATTGGTTGATGCTGACTTTGGATATCATTGTAGAGAATCCTGTTTAATTTCTCCTAATGGATTATTTATTCTGAGGCAGCAATTGATGTTCAAGTCAACAACATCAAGATTCACAATTAGCCCAATTACACAATAAATGCCATACCAGAGCCCATAATGGCATCTGTGTGCCCAATAATCTGAAATTCCACATACAAAGCTATAGGGAATTGTATGGAGATCATATTGAACATATGATATGTCTATGGTACTGGACTTTGAACATTACATACATATTAACATACCACATATTACATCCAGAGCATATAAAGTTATGTATGGATATAGATCAAATTCTGGTCCTCCAACTTCACTGGCTAATTTCTCAATTAGAATCTCTCCATTAGAATTGAAGTCTTCCACAAACTTCTCCAATATTTTGAAGTGAAATGTTGGGGTTATCAGCTTTCTGTGTACTCTCCATTTGTTACCTGTTTAAAGAAAATTATTGATTAATATTTATTCACTTGAGTAGACAACAAAATAAAATACTTTAGTAAAACAATACAGAGTTGGCCAGAAGCATAACTACATAGGTAATTAGAGGTTGAACATTTCCGTTTATTTAATTGTACAGAGGCATTAATATTTGCCTGTTTTCCTGTAGACTTATCTCAAATGTACAGAATGAATACTAAGCCTCCATCTTTAAAGACCAGGGCATGACAGAGGATACTGTAAGATTGAAATTATATATAGGATAACATGATTGGAAACGGGAATAAAGGCAATGTGTTATTTGTCCCACAAGTCAATTTAGATAATATAGCACTGAACAATAGCACACAGTAATTGAAGTTAAATGTCAAGAAAATGCTAACCATCTGTTGCGTGCAACTATACTCAATCCTGAAAAGGCTGACATTCTTGGCTTTTGTCACTCAACAACATGTAGATCAGAGAGTCTACATTGTGAATAAATTCTATGAAACTTAGCAGCAACAAGATGCTTTCCACTCTCCCTCCCCTCTCCTCCCTGTTGCTCTCCCTCTCTCCTAGATGCTAAATGCTTGTTGTTAGCTAATGCTGGATTTCTGACAATGACGCTAAATGCATGTTACAATATTCAGCTGTACTGTAAGCCATAGCTGGTTTGCCTTAAGGTACTGCAGTGTTATAGTTCCACCTGACATTAGAATAAGTGTATCAGAATTATGTTTAAAATGGGGATGCAAGAATTGTGCAGGGAGGTTTTTAGAAGAGAAAGGATGCTCACTATTGTGTCTCTATACATATATGAACTAATTCCCTTAGTAAGTAAGAATAAATCAAAATTAAATAGTGAAGTACACAATCATGTTACTAGATGTAAATATGACCTGCATTATACTAGCTATAATGTAAAAGCTGTAAACAAAGATCCTTATATAATAGGACTACACTTGTACAATAATCCTATATATAATATTAATTAATTTTTAAGTTAATTGTAAGCTATGTAAATATGTTGTATTTAAATTGACAATGCTCGATACTGTAAAGAGTCTATGGGCAGTAAATAAACTACAATTACAATATATTTCAAATTATGAATTAATGTCAGCAGCTGATATTTATGTTGTGTACATCAAGCACGAGCCAGTTTTCAAAGCATGAGGTGTGATCCAGGTGACGCCGTGGCGAGTGGTTGGTCGTTTGCCTCTCCCAGGGATCTGCATGTGGTGGACGAAGCAGCATCTGGGTGGGTTTTCTCCAAGCTCTCTAGTTTCCTACACCACTTATTCCATAAGCTGCTCCATCGTCACCTTTCCATGCATTTCATATCAACCTCTTTCTCATATCTGGTGCTGGGTTGACCAACTGCTTCAAGTCTGTATAGATTTTAAGATCTCTTTTTTCCTCTGAGAAAGTCTATTGTAATTATTGTAATTCCCAAATAGTGAATTTATTATTACTAATTATTGTTGTAATATGGGGAGGGTAATTAGATGAAGAAGAAGAAGAAGAAGAAGAAGAAGAAGAAGAAGAAGAAGAAGAAGAAGAAGAAGAAGAAGAAGAAGCAGGAGGAGGAGGAGAAGGAGGAGGAGGAGTGACCCAACTGTTATACAGTACTAAATTATGATCCTAGTAAACCTGTGTCAGTTGTACTTAGAGTGACAAAGGAACAATTTGGTATGTTTGAGGAGTACATTTGGGAATTATAGTCTAAGCTTAAATCTACATTAACTATGGAAATAATGCTTTCCCCAATTGACATTTGGAGGAAGTATTTGGTTTCATATGCTGAAACAACAATAATTAGTAATAATAAATTCACCATTTGGTATTTACAATAATTACAATAGACTTTCTCAGAGAAAAAAAGGATCTTAAAATCTATACAACATAAGAGTACATTATAACTAGTGAACATTATTTACACATCACATTTCATTTATATATTAAATACTGTATACTATACACAGGTATTCTATTGACCATTTGTACATTTTATCTTTGAAAAATTGAATGTTTACAGTTATTCTTAGAGGAAGTGAATTGAAAAGTTTTACACCAGTTATTTTGTAGTTTGTTTGCAGTCTGTGATATGACATATCAACTCTATTCCTATTATGTACATCACCCCTTATAAGCACATCATAGATACACAAATTCTCTTTTATATAGGTCCAAACAGCATAAACATCTAAATTAACTGCTGTGGCAATTTCTGTTTAGGAGATCTTCCATTTCTTATCATAAGTAAAAATAGCATAGATCAATTTATATCTATGTTGACTTTTATGTTAAATTAATCAAATATAATCACAGACTAAATAAGCTTAAACTTACAACAAAGATTTACATACCTGTACCAGTAAGTAATCCAGTTCCCAACCATGGATGTAGAAACCGATATATAATTGATTTATCCAAGAGTTTGTTGTTACCAAAAATATTCTGCCAAAAGAAAAAAATAAATATACATATTTTACAACTGTGTTTAAACTTACGTGTGTTAGAATAGGAACAGAATTCAAACATAGTCAAGATATTATGACTCAAATTCAAGAAAAAACTATTTGGAACAACATGCTTTGGCTTTCACAGCAGGTAAATGTAGTAAAATGTAGTTGCTGGGCTTGGAGGCCGTGATCCAACATTTTATAGAGAGACATGGCTTTCTTTTGTTTTGCCAAACAAACACTTATTTATGCTTTCAAACTTGTTCTCTCATACTAGGATTGTGCAGACTTTGTGAAAGTTGAATCAACTTGAATAATTCACTGCTACAGCTAGGACTTAAATTGTGTATCTTTGGCTCTTTGTGCCAATGCTCTTATTACTTTAACCACCAGGCAAGATGTGTATCAAACATTTTCATCTAATTGTGGTATGTTCAGGATGGAATGACATACAGTTATGACAAGTTCCAGTTGCACAGCCAAAGCTCACTCATTATGCCACTAAGTTGTCTTCTTGAGCCAGTGACATTGGTGTGTAGCCTCTCTTCTGCCTATAGTTCTGAGAACTCTGCATGCACGCCTGCGCCCTGTGCTTTTCTCCCCTCCATCACATCTCGGGCCAGCTATATAAACAGCGTTGAAAGGCTTCTAAAGCGAGCTGGTGAGAGTCTCGAAGGGAGGCACAATCTATAAACTTAGAGGACTCAACAGCAAGGACTGACAAGAATGATACAGCATGGCAATATTTGGTGAGATCTATCCATGATTATTGTGCATTGCAGAGAAAACTATTTTTGCCTATAGTTTACTAAATTCTCATTCAGGTTCTTTCAGCAACTTTTCTAAATTCATTTTATGATTCTCTGAATGTAGGGCTTTCAGTCAGAAAGGGAGTTGTAGGTGTGAGCGGTGTATGAGTGCCAGGCTTACTCCAGTCACTTTTGGAAGCATTCTGGGCAATTGTGGCATGGCTAGTATTTTGGAATGCTGGGCTGCAGGATTCTTTGTAGTGTCACAAGGTGAACCCAAATGACAGCTTTATATTGTATTGAGCTTGAACTGGAGTAAAGTTTTTTCTATTGTATATATTGTGGAATGTATGTGTTGATCCTGTCAGCCTTCAATTTTGATTTTCTTTGTATCAGTTTAGCAGTGAGGTTTGCCACATTTTTCTTTGTATATTTTATGTCTTGTTAAAGTCAGTAGCTTGCTTATTTTTGAGATCAGTTCAATTCAGAAAGTTGAGTGGAAACACTTGCATATATAGATGTCTAGTCTTCCACTAGAAAAATGCCATTTTAGCATGGGGAACTTCATTCCCCATTTTGTTCAGTGATCAAGTTATATTACTGTTACATAATACGTTATATATTATTCTCAGTAATAACCTCGCTTTATTTATCATATCTATTTTCAATGTAATTATTGCATGACCAAATATATCTATTTTTCTTAGAATTGTAGACCATTTACAAGCACATAGAGCACACCATCCATCAAAAGTGGCTCATAATATAGTATTACCTTTTCCCATGGTTGATCCACAAATACTTAGCTTTCTGCACTTAGTCAATTTTCTCTTCCATTTAATTTATTTAACAATTTCTGTCCACTCCGCCTGGCAGTTAGCGGGAAAGGGGTCTTGCAGTGTTTAACTGCAGATTATTTGGTTGCTTGGCCAGGGCTGGTTGCATCATAATTCAAGATAATCCTAATTTCAAGGCAGTTTCAAATATGACAGACATCTTACCTCAAAGATGACTTGCAATATTTTAAGTGCATTATTGCTTTATAGTTAACCAATATTGAAGATAATTTGTGATGTGATATCACAACACTAAAATATGCTATTTATCCTGACATATTTGCCCATTTTCTTACAAACTAATTAAAGAAACTTACTTTTTGAGTTACTCATGCATCAAGGTTGTAAGGATCCTGTTATGAATGAATCAAACGCATGGACATAAACAAAGCTTTGAAATGAAATAATATTAAAAATTAAGCTTGTTCATCTGTGATTACAAGTATTTGAACAAGTTTTATCATCTGGAGTGCAAGAGAGAGAAAATTCATACATGTAGAAACAAAATCAATCCTTTGAGAGGTAGAACTGGAACTTAAAAATTCAATGCCACCAACAGTAAGTTTGTTGGTATAAATAAATAAAAAATCAATCCTGTTAAGTAGTAGCTATTTTTTAATTGCTTGTGTATGAAAAAATGCAGAAACAGCTTTTTTTGTTCCATTTATAGCTACATTTAACATTTATGGTCATATTGGTGGCTTTCCCTCTGAAAAAAAATTACTCATCGGCAATGAAGTTCATTTGTTAAGCATTGTGTTAATCTTTAGGTTTGTTTACCTTGGCTTTTTCTTCATAAACATTAAATTCACACACACTTTTACTCTCTCACTCTTACTTCCAGACTCCAGGGAGCATGCAAAATAATCCTGGCTGAAGAAAAATCCCCATCCCCCCAACTGGGAATTGAATCCAGAACCCTAAATTTGGAAATTACCATGTACTGTACTGTACTGTACTGTACTGTACTGTACTATACAACTATAATGTAAAGAAAGCATATTTTCTGTCTTTGCAAACACACGTGGTCACAGAGCGATACAAAGCAGTGGTTTATTTGCTCTTATTCTCATACTGGACAGAGTTTAAGCTAGTAATAAAGTTCCAATACTTACCTCAAGATACTTGGCTCCAGATATCAACACAAAAAGATCCCCTCCTATCCAAAAGCGAGTCACAGGTCCATATTCCTTATTTAATCTATTCATTCCATCAAACATGCCTGTAAAGTAAAGGAAATGTATGACTGTATCATTATTAACATAGGTGTTTCACCTCCATCATATTCTTTAAGGGTTAGATCAGGATGACCTCCAGAAACACACAATTTTTGTAATATCTCAGAATTCTTCTTCCGCAGTGACAAATAATTTTTTTTTTTGCCAGGGCTTTTCCTGAATAGACAAATGTCAGAAATCTTAATTTCAGTGATGCATAGGATCATTTGTGTATTGTTCTTTTTCTTATTCATATAAATGACTCATCTTTATCCATTAGAAGTACAGTTAATTATTTGTACAAGACACAAGCATACTGAATAGATAGCAAAAGTATAAATAGTTGCACATTCAAGTTTTTAATTCCCTAATGATTCAATATAATAAAACTTTTTATTTAAATAAAATAGAAGTCATGAAACTTATTCACCACAAGTCCCCAAAACATATCCATAGCTCACAGAATTTAGAAGGCAAAGTATATTTGTTCTTTTTTTTATTCTTTTTATCAACAGGCAACTGAATTTCACTCAGTGGAAATCAAAAAATACCTGTTTCCATAGCTCTAGGATCTGACTAATAACAAACAGGAATTGGAAGTGTCATTTTGGAAAGGGTATTCAGAGAAATTGGTTATTTGTATACAAAATTTACAAAAGTGGATAATTCATAAAAGTGGATTTGTGGTGTCTCAAACTAATAGTAAGGTGTGCTTACCTTTAGTGTTGGTACCAAATTCCAGAGCATTTCCCAAAATGGGCAATGGTTTAGGTCCTGGGACATTCTCAGCTAGCTCCCTCATTCTTCGAGATGAACGACGACGTATGAGTATAAACATCATGAGTAGCCCCAGGAAAAGGGCAAGTATAACTGGTGACATCCTGCAACAAAAGAAGAGCATTATATTAATATGACAGTCCACATGGAAATGAACCAGTGCATTAGCAAGGAGAGGTAGATGTCCCAAGAGATAGTAAATAGCTTTTGCTAGTGACAAATTTGCAAATTATACTTTCCTTTTGCATAGATTACCTTTCGTGTTAAGGCAGGAGCAAGTTGTGAAATTTTGATGCAGGGAAGCAATAACAAAATATACATACTGAGCTCATTAACATCATTTTTAATAACAAAGCACATCCGGTGGATTTTTAGAAAATAAATAACAAACTCACCTGTCATTTAAAATGCACATTGATTCTCCCGTTTTGCTTGGCAAAATCCTTGATGACATCATCGTAAAACAGAGATCTTTGAGACAATTATTTCATCAAAGATTTTTCAACTGATGAAACTTCCAAATGAGACAACCTACCTAGATCCGTAGAGTTTCTCACAAATGTTTAGAGCAGAAAAGCTTCTCTCCACAGAAGCAGTGGTTGAGAGTGTCAATGTTCACAAAATTGTACAATCTCAGAGTAGGCTGCCTCCAGTTGATTTTCTTTTATGAATTTCAATAACACACTGACACTACTAATGCTGTTAATGCTTTTCTTTGTACTGAACACTATAGACAATTGGGAGTGCAGAGATACTGCAGCAAAAAAAGATCCATAGTTAGCAATAAGTGAATCAAACGCACTTTGTGGGAATGGAGGACTGCAATGTTTTTGAAAATTTGAGAGCTCTAAAAATGTAAAACTCTCAAAATTATTGAATCTTGAAGTTAACTATTCAAGAATGTTGTCAATTATTTCACAATACAGTTTATAGTAACTAGTTTCCAAATCATCGACTTCATCAATGCAAATTCTTTTAGACTGTGGCATGCTTCATGAAGACTATCTCTCCAGACTTCGGATACAGAGCACTGGACAAGCATGAAGCGCAAAGCCAATGGACAATGAGAGCAAAGGAAAAGCAGCCAGATAATGTGGGAGGAGCTATACGCTGTTTTCCGACAGCTTCTCTGAAGCATGCTGCATAGCTGTGATTAAATCACATTTAGCTTTTTCTATTAAAACTCTGTGTAAAGACTAAATAATGTGATAAATGCCTGTATGCCAGTAGCTGTACTACTGTTCTTCACAAAGAAATATATATATTAAATAAGGAAAAATTGAAGCTATTAACAGTGAAGCAACAAGATTCTAAAGTAAGAACAAATTAGAAACTAAAAATTTCACTTATCTTAGTATTATTTGCTGACCCTGGGTTTCAAGCTCTGTCCAACTCATTCTCAAAACTGGAATATATATATTTACACTCAAAGAAATGTTGTTGTTAGCTAATGCTGGATTTCTGACAATGAAGTCATTAATGCTCTTGCTCTCCAATATTTTTCACTGATGGATGGGGCATTAGAAGTGGCTGGGCATATTTGAAGGTGGTCTCGATCCATTTCCTCTTGCAGACCACATAAAGGACAGAGTGGTGAAGAATATATCCCAATTCTACTCAAAGAAATGTTAAACAAATTATCAAGACACAAGACCCCCACACATGCATAATCAACTAATCTCCCATGATCATTCATTGCCTTCCACGGAAGCTCGTTTCCACAACCAGGCTTCGGATACTTTTGGAACACTGAGCGCCCATGAAACGCAATGGTGATTGTGAAAGCAAAGGGATAATGCTAGCCAAGAGATAATAGCAGGCACAGCTACATTTGAAACAAAAATATAATAGGAAACTGTACACAGTGTGGATGATTTTAAAAGGTTTGGCACAATTGGTTTTCCATAATTTTATAGGGAAGCAGTGCTTCCATAGAGTATATTAAGTAAATATCCCTGTGTTAAGATCTCCCTAAGTCAAAATTTTAACGTTTTAAACTTGCAAAATACATAATGTAAAAGTTCAAGTTGTATTTTGAATGCAAAGTTTTCTTTTCCAAAGAAGATTTGTGTTTCGTTTATAATTTTTGTATCACCAAGCACATAAAGCTTTTATTATCTACTGGTGGCAGTAATATAATCTCTCTTAATACGGTGGCAGACATAAAAAGCAACAATCATATTATGCAAATTGAATTACTTATAAGTCTAAAGGAAACCAATGCATTGTCAGACCCGTTCTCGTGACAACAAGCTGCTTTGTAGGAAGAATAACTTCTGAAGTCAATGAAATAAGTTACTTTAAGTATAGCAGGCCAAAAATGAACCAAAGTGATGTTGCCAACAGGTTCAAACCTGAATGTTTTTCATAGTCTGAAAGAAGATCCTAGATAAGCTACACTCAGCAGGAGTATCCTAGCAAAACCTAGCAAAATGTGCTCAACAGCAGTGGCATAACTAAGGCTTTTGGGGGCCCCCCTGCAAATAAATGTTGGGAGCCCTACTTACTAATAAAGCTTAAAATGGAGAAATTAAATATTACGTATTTACTCACATAGAATAAGTGTTAAAATAACATTCCCTAATTTCCCACACTGATGGTTAAATAATATACACTTGCTAAATGCATAATACACATAGATGGAATAAAATCGTTACCTGTGCAATATTCTGGATAACTCAGGTATTAATCCAAGCAAACTTCTATTTGTGGTACCTCAGATATTTTTGAGAAGCAATAATAATGAACAGCTAGTTAGAACAACACATATTGAATAATGTCTATACCTTATGACCAAAGTCTAAAACAATCCAAATTCCTGGCCAATTGAATACATTTTCACATAAGTACTAGTTGTACTTTAATAATAATAAATAATAATTACCATCTGAAGGTTATTTAATCCTGGGACATAAAGTACTTACAATAGTAAGTCACCATTGGGGTAATTTGTCGCTGATGTGAGACTGCCTTTGTGGTTTACCGGGAGAAATATGAACTGGTTTGAGAATTTAATGCCATTCTGGCAGTTTGTCACAATAGCTCAATGGTTAGACCAGCTGCCTGGTAAGCGGAAGGTCTGTGGTTCAAATCCCAGTTGTGACATTGAATTTTTAAGTTCCAGTTCTACCTCTTAAATTTTAAATTTAATTCCATTATAGTTGTATGACGCCTCTAATGCCGAATATTTAGTTTCCATCCTCGCTGCGAGTTCGTTCTGGATTTATAACATTGATGTTGTTTTCTTTAAATTGAGATTACTTTCTTACGAAGAAGTGTAAGAGAAATGTTGGAATGATATTCTCTTTGGGTCTACAAACACCTTATACCCCTCACCCTTGTAGACTGACAAGTCGACCTTTGAGACTACCTGGTATAACTAATAGATAAGCCATCCTGGCTTCCCCCCACAGCCAGGAGCATGGGAGTCGGAAAACATTTGTCGCCGACCCTGTACACTACCTTCATCATGTAGCATATATGTACTATGTATTAATATGTGAGAAAGGAACTCTCCCGCTATCCTTCTATGAAAACGATGAGAAGTTCACACATTAATGTATAAGACTAATACAAATCACTTTAATTCCTACAGATTTTTAAAATAACGTCGGAAATAATTTGTTTTATGTTTACTAGATTGTTAAGTTGAGAATGCAGGCCATTCTGCAAAAAATATATTCTTTATTCTGGGCATTCGGGCACATATACGTAAACTTGTACTTAAAACAATCAGTGTGCTCGTATGTATGTCTATTACGGCGCAGGCGCACATCAAAGCAGATCCAAGGTCAGTCACTTCACACCACTATGTTGCTAGGCAGTACACGACCATGTCGGCTAAGAAGAGAAGCTGATTCCATGACAATTCGAGAAGCTTCAAATGTCGGGCTTTCGCGAAAAGCTTCGAAAAACGCCGATTTCCAGACAAATCGTCGGTACCTAATTATCGGCTTTATAAGAGAGCTGGATCGACCGTGTTTAGGTGTTTTTGAGACCCCCTGATTTAAACAAAAAAGCATTTTTGGAAAAAGACGTGTGTGTGTGTGTGTGTGTGTGTGTGTGTGTGTGTGTGTGTGTGTGTGTGTGCGTGCGTGCGCGCGCGCTTGTCAGTCTGTAGACAGCATAACTCAAAAACGAAAAGTTGGTTAAAAACCAAAGTTGATATTTAAGTTTAATGTCTATCAAGAATGCGACACGAAGATTTTGAAGAAAATTGCTCCACCCTAAACTACCCTTTAAATGCAATTTTTTTTTTCGAAGATTTTGATTTTCTTGAAAATGGCTAACGATTTTGATTAAAATGCCATTTTATGACAAATGGAACGTATATTTTGAATTTTCTGGCTATAGCCTATGTATCATCATAAACAAGAGATAGACAACATCTTACTATATAAAAAAAAAAAAAAAAAAAAATGTAGATCTCGCTAAAACACAAAATTTATGTCTGAATAGTTTTTGTAGAGTGAACCGTTTCGGAGATATTGCTTGTTATTAGTGTCGGTTTCGGAAAACAAATTTTCGTGAAATGGAACATCGTTGTACATTTTTTTATATGTTAAACGTGCAAAGAGAACAGGATCTCAAAGCTTTAAAAGATTTCACTATAGCTTAAAGCTATATTCTAATATTCCCTATTCCCCTTACACCTACAAGGAAATAAGCAATAAGACAATTTCTGTAAACGCTTATCTCAAGTAACAGGAAGAAGATATAGGAACAAGAGTTTGTAAGAATGGTTGCTACAAGGGTAGAGAAAGTCATGTGAGTGCAACACATCAGATTTTTTGCTTATTACCAACTTCCTGTGGGCCATCCAGGTTACTGCTTGTGAGAGGTTAGATAAGAAAATCAAGTAAATGTGTTTTCTTTATAAATAATAGCAGTTTAGTATTACGTAATGTGGGAGAAGTTTCTAATGGGATGTTTTTGACAAGTTCAGTTTCTAAAGACAATTGCACATGTTTAGGTAATTAGGAATAGCATTTTGAAACATAAGGAAAGGGTGTTATGTTGTGTGTGAAATTTTGAATCGACGTTTCTCTTCATGCATGTACCTCTGCAAATAAGAAAGAAATCATCGAAAAAGGTAGAGAAACTACCATTAGAGAAACACAAATCTAAACTTGTATGCGACATTTTAATAACGACATGTGGCGTAGAATGACATAGGTTATAAAAGAAAGCCAACTTATTTTGTTGACCGTGACTCCTCTCAATTTACCTATCTGTTTCCATAACAGACTGTCATCGCACGCCAGTAAAAATGCAGGACATATCCGGAATTTTCCGGACGTCTGGTAATCCTAAGTTTATTGCATTTGCCCGAGGGGAAAATGCTCACTAACATGCACACGAGCTCTTTTTTGCATGTGAACTTGGTCCTGTGCTTCACAGACAGTTTGTAATCAAGGACAGTGTTATTTACTCGTGGGAGTGGCTGTCCTTGACTGCAGTTTATCATGAAGAGCATTTAAAGTAGGTACCTAGTTCCAGCATGCGTGTTCTCCTAAAATAGCATCTGGGGTACCTACCAAGGTGGCGTCCCCTCAGAAAATCAACCCTAACACAGTGGCGAGGCGAGGCGAGGCAAGGCAAGGAAGAGCAAATAGGGGCAGATGCTTCGCAAGGGATCGTTACCATGCAATGTATTCTTCTCTGCTTCCGATAAACATCTCGACCTTGTTTTCGCATCACTTAATCTGACATTTCTAGAAAAGTGCCATGAATCATTAACATGGGTAGTAGAATGCTTTTTAATGGATATAATTTGTAACGCAAGCTGCGAATTTACAAAGGCTGGGGAAAATCTTGTAACCATATTATTTACCTATATCAGATATTATTGTTGTTATTGTTGTTATTGTTGTTATTGTTGTTATTGTTGTTATTGTTATTATTATTATTATTATTATTATTATTATTATTATTATTATTATTATTATTATTATTATTATTATTATTATTATTATTATTATTATTATTATTATTATTATTATTATTATTATTATTATTATTATTATTATTATTATTATTATTATTATTATTATTATTATTATTAATTGCTATGCAACATAAAATTTCCATCGGTTCACCAATGATCTCGTTTCGTCGGATTTCATCGCAAGCTTCCAATTGGAGTAATGACACGGTTCAAATCCATGCACATATACTTTATTCTTTTATTTTTGCTGTCAGGTGCTTAGGGTTTTTTAAGGAAACCAGGAAAAGTAAGTTTGTCATTATACATGCTTATTCTGTGAGTAAATAATTAATTTGAACTCGTAATAATTTCTAAAACAAGTCAAAGACCTCATGCAATTGATAAACGAAAGAATATCGATAGTAATTTTGTTGATTTTATGCCGATCATTTCAAGGAAACTTGAGTTGTGATTCGTGTGAAATACAGCTGTCATTTCACGTAATGAAGGTAAGGGTTTTACCTACTGGCTTTTTTATAGAACACAATATTCTGAAAGAAAAGGTTACCTTTCAGAGTTATGAGAATGAACATGTTCATTTCAGTGGTAAGTATCAGTGCAGAAAAACCTGCGTAACCAAGAAAGACAAGTGGAGTGGTTAGAACAAACCTAAAGAAAATTACTCATCTGATTGCTAAATGAAGCAGAACTCACCCTAATGTAAGGTTGGAGAACCATTATCTTATCTTATCTCGATGTCTACATTTAAGATTGTTTCGGACTTTCCCTCTTCCGTGTATTTATATTTATGTACTATTATTTACCATGTATGAATAATATAGTATACATTGTCACAATAGACACAGAAGACAAATATTCACTTAGAGACAGGGGTGGACACAGGCTTTCTTTTCAGGGGGGGGGGGGATGTGATGAGGTGCTACAATTACAAAATCTGGAAATGTCATCGTATGCACACATACACGCACCCCCCCCCCCCCCCCCCCACATACACACAAAGGTTATTGTCTTACAGAGTTAAAGAATTGCATTTAAAGAAGCCGACGAGGCTTTTTACACCTTTTATCCAGAAGGAACTTGCTGAATTTTAGCTTGCACATTTTATGTATATACTCGTACATTAACGCTAGTGCATCCAATCTGTTTGGTCCTATGGTGCTTGCTCCTTGAAAGGGTCTTCAGGTAGGTACCTACCGTAATGTTGAGAACAAACGTTCTGGTGTTGCTGTAGTTACCGGTAAAGTGCAGAAAACCTTAACGCCTTTTGTATGAAGGGGAAAATAATTTCAGTACACCTATTCAAAAAGGATATAAGCCCCCAATGTTACTACTGAAGCACTCTAGGAGTTTCCTGAAACTGCAGAGCGATTTGTCCTATCGTAATGCCGTAGATGTGATTTTGTAGATGTGATTTTGTAGAATGACTTAACATATTACCTGCTACCATACATTTGATGTGTTGCACTCAAATGACTTTCTCTACTCTTGTAGAGAACCATTCTTACAAACTCTTATTCCTATATCTTCTTGTCTTTACACCTTAACCAATAAAAAATCTGATGTGCTGCACTCACATGACTTTCTCTACTCTTGTAGAGAACCATTCTTACAAACTCTTATTCCCGTATCTTCTTCGTGTTAGTTGAGATAAAAATTTGCAATTATCTTATTGCTTATTTCCTTGTAGGTGCAAGGGGAATGTTAGAATACAGTAGGCTTTGTGCGATAGTCAAATGCTTTAAAGCTTTGAGATTCTGTTGTCTTTGCACACTTAAGATATAAAAAAAAAAATGAACAACGATGATCCATTTCACGAAAGTTCTAAGTTTTCCGAAACTCACACACATAACAAGGAATATCTCCGAAATGGTTCACCCTACAAGAAAGTGTATTGAGACATAAATTGTGTATTTTAGCAAGATCTACATTTTTTGTATAGTATGATTTGGTCTATTTCTAACGGCTTACCAGTTATGCAAAAGTCGTCCAGAGTAAATACGACTACAGGGGCTATAGCCAGAAAATTCAAGATACACATTTCATTTGTTATAACAATATCTCTAACATATGACATTTTAATCAAAATCGTTAGAGCCATTTTCAAGAAAATCAAACTTTTCGAAAAATTTTCCATGTAAAGGGTAGTTTAGGGTGGGGCTATTTTCTTCAAAATCTTCGTGTCGCATCCTTGAACGACATTAAACTTAAATACAAACTTTGGTTTTTAACCGACTTTACGTTTTTGAGTTATGCTGTCCACAGACTGACACACAGACGGATCTTTTTCTAAAAATGCTTTTTTTGGATTCAGGGGGCCTCAAAACATATATTTCCGGTGAAATCTCGACATCGAATTTTTGGGTGGAATACAATACTTCCCCTACTTACCAGTAGAGAAAGTAAAAAATGAACAACGATGTTCCATTTCACGAAAGTTTTAAGTTTTCCGAAACTGACACAAATAACGAGGAATATCTCCGAAATGGTTCACTCTACAAAAATGTTATTTAGACATAAATTGCGTTTTTAGCGATATATGTAATTATTTGTATAGTAAGATTTTGTCTATCTCTCACGGTTTAAGAGTTACTCAAAAGTCATCCAGAGTAAACAGGACTACATAGGCTATTCCCAGACAATTCAAAATGCACATTTAATTTGTCATACAAATATCTTAAACATATCGCATTTTAATCAAAATCATTAGAGCCATTTTCAAGAAAATCAAAATGTCCGAAAAATTTTTCATGTAAAGAGTAGTTTAGCGTGGGGCCTATTTTCTTCAAATTCTTCGTGTCGTATCCTTGAAAGACATTAAACTTAAATACCAACTGCACGCACACGCACGCACGCGCGCACACACACACATACACGGACCTTTTTCTAATTTTTTTTTTTATTCAGGGGGTCTCAAAACATATTTTCGATGAAATCTCGACATCGAATTTTTGGGTGGAATACAATATTTCCTCTACTTAGCAGTAGAGAAAGTAAAAATTATAGATTTATCAATACAATTACTCACAAAACCTCATTAAACCTAATATTAATTTTTATGATGTTAATTTAGAATTTTTATTAGGTTATTTTTAAAATTTTTAGACATTTTATAGGTCATTTTTGCCATGTCAAGTTCCGAACCCTACTTATAACACTTGAACACTTGCAGGTACCTACTTCTGTTCTTATAAGAACGCACGGAGATATTGAATATTCAAGCCAATAACAACGAATACCTACGAAATGGTTAATGCCACAAACTTCTTTTGAGGAAAATTTTGCTTTAACGAGATCTAAAAGGTGGTATATTTTGTCTGTTTTTCATGGTTTACCAGTTATACATAAAGTATCACAATGAAGTAGATTTAACAGGCTATCCGCAGAAAATGCAATACATGTTATTTTTCATGCAAATATCTTGAACGCATACTATTTTAATTGCAATCGTTAAAACCATTTTTGAATGAATAAAAAATAATAAATTTTTCATGAAAAGTAATTTAATGTGGGGGCGGTTCTTGAATAGCGTGTCGTATTCTTGGAAGATTACGAGTTTAAATAACCAAATTCGGTATTTATTCTACATTTTGTTTTTGAGTTAGCTGTTTAAATTCACACGTTACTGCGCCCACTCCTAACTTTTCCTAAAAGTAGCTATTTTATTCAAGGGCCCCAAAACGTACAGCTCCGGTGAAATTTCGATATCGAACTTTCTACACAACGAAGGGGCCCCCACGCTAAACAGTTATAGGTTACTGGTATCAAACCCCGTCCTCTACTTATCGGTACAATAAGTAGTAGAGAAACTAATAAAGCCTATAAAGATGTTACTGAAAATGCACGTTTAGATAGTCCGAATCAAAATAAACAAACAAAATGTATTTATGCGCATGCACAACAGAACGATAACAACGAAATTTCAACTTAGAAAATACTGAAATTTATATTTTAATCACTCTTCCTTTAAGCATGCAATGGGCTAGCTAAAGTTTTTAGGGGGTCAGCCCATACCTAAAGTCCCAATTATATAAACAAATTTTGATTATTTTTTATTTCCTTAAGAAATGTATAACGATTTTGTTACCGCACCAGCACAGACTCTTTTTTATGGAATGTTAAACCTTAAATTATAAAACACGCATCGCTAGCTAGTATTAAGTTACCCTTTTTAGGCACCAAACTGACGAGGGATAAAATTTCTATCTCGGTTTCTAGAATTAATGTTTACTAACGAACATCCACCGAAAAACTGAACAGCACAGAAGAGTCATTTTCATTGTACAACCGGACCAAAACTTGGTCATCACGGGAATATTAAGAACAAGCACCCAATTTTGTTACGTTAGTGAGCTACAGGATTTCACTAAAATGATAGGCGGAAATTTACTAACACCTGACCGCTTACTTGTTTGTAATGACCTGCAACGACTGTCTCTCGCAGATGAGCAGCAACTCCCAAGCATCTGACGCCGCCACAGATATCTGTTGATGGTGCCCAGTTCGGTAGGTATTAGTTCCTTGTGCAATCGCAGAGTACACCGCTAACGCTGCGAGGCAGAGTTCAAAACGCGCCGGAGACCAGGATTCGAAACATCTCCAGATAGTTCAAGAATCGAATACATCGATATTTTGCATTCGAATTCTCCCATAAGTAGTGATGGTCACACTTTAGGAATTGGGAACCAACAAACATGCGCATGTACATACCACGAGTACAAGCAGAAGATTTAGAAGTTCAAATGAAATATCACATCCTTCCCTCCCAGGCAACATCACGCATCTAAACTAGCCCTAAGGTCATCCAGTCTTCAACTTTCAGGCCAGTATGTTTTGTAACGGTGCAACAAACTGCCCGACTGCTCATCAAGGGCAGAGGAGGATCTAGGATTCCTCTAAAGAGGGGTACAGTCGGCAATAGAGCATTTTAATTTCCTTCAGATATCATATAAATGATCATATGATCACATAAATTATCTACTGATAAGGTGATCATAATTTCAGAATATTTAGAATATTTTACCGTGACGCCCCCGCCCCCTCCACTTCTCTCTTATTCGCACACGGCCTCCCCACCCCCCCCCACTTCTCTCTTATTCGCGCACTCAAGTACACACATAAAAAAAGAGAAAGGGAAAACATACAGCCCGCCTGCGTGGTGTGGAGGTAGCGTGTTTACCCCACATTCAAGAGGTCCCGAGTTCGAATCTCGTTTAAAGTGAGCTACCCAAATGTTTTTTTCTCCTGTTTTTTACTTATCCTGAGAAGACAAAAGCCCTGTGGACCCCGGGCTCATTTGATCATTACTTCGTCCATTCAGTTGGTAAGGATGGCTAAATTGGTTAGGTGCTGGCCTACTTGATCCCAAGGTCGCGAGTTCAAATCCGGCCCAGACTGACGGTTTTTAAGTGTGCTTAAAAGTGACAGCCCCACATCAGTATATTTACTGGCATGTAAAAGAACTCCTGCAGGACAAAATTCCAGCACACCAGCGGTGCTGATATGACTCTAACCATTGACAGCATCATTTAATATTTATTTTCACCCATACATTCATCTTTCAATATGACCAACCAGTTTGAAGTATGTAAAACCTAAAATAAAAGACAATACTTAAAAAAATTACTCATACCTATGCCCTATGTAGCAATCACAGTAGCAGAACTTATAAAATACTGTATCTTCTTCAGGAAAAATTCTTACTGCAAACTTTCATTAAACATGTACTTATGCTTCAGCATTATCAATGAACAATGTCTGAATCTAGAAAGGGAAGAACTGACACCACATTCTCGACCTTATGAACCGTTCAATCAGTGTTCGAACCAGACTTTCTGATGGTGGGGGGACTTAAGCTTGTGTCATGTGTGTATTTATTCACTACAAATGGGTATTATTTGGTGGCAAGAGTTAAATGTACAATTTAGATTACAAGAAATAATTACATAAACAATAGTAACACAATAAACAATAATAAATGGTTCTATCAGATTATACCTACCATGCTTATGGCTTTATAATATAACAGCTGATTTTTTAAAATCATTAATTACTAATTTATACTCATCTTGTCAGTATAACCAATAAATTTACCAAGTAAAGCTTGTGTTGTACTTATGGCAATAATGGTAGAATACCAGTGGTAGTAGCATTGGTGTATTATATAAAACGTAGCAAGCAGAAGCAGCAGCAGCAACAATATGCATTTTACTGTCTTTAAGAGCACCATGATTTTGTATTTCTGAGCAGTACGGGCATATAACTCCCCCAAAACTGTTTGATGAAAGTAAGAGACAATTTGCTTTTTGTTTTTCAAATCTAGTTTTGTCTACACATCCCCCAATTAGTGTAATGCATTTCTTTCACTATTTTTGCTAATACATGTCACTTTCAGTGTTGCAGTTTTTGCCTGAGAAGCTGTAATATTAGTATTACTTGAAGTTGATGTCTGAAATTTGAACTGGAATACATCAATGTCATTACTTTCTGTAACTTTTTGCCTTCTTGTCCATGCTGACGAATAATAGAACAGCTAGATCCAACTGAACTGAATATTGCAAGCTGCAATTGTTATTGTTGGCGCAGAATTGCTGGAATTGTGACCCTAAATGCCAACTCAACTAATGAACCTGAAGATTGTTTATTGTTTAGCTTACTTGCAATATGATATATTTGCTTACTCACAGCTCGCACTCGTACCATATACAGTCTGCATCGAAAGTGTTCTGTGTCTTCTAGTAACAGTAAAAACAGTACAAAGAAAAAAATATTTCCTTAGCAGGGAAGAAATTCTTCTTTGACGAGCTGGGGAAATGATTTAATGAGAGGAGGAAATCCCCCCATTAATTTGAACCCTGCACTCAATGAACTGAATTAATAAAACAACAATCAAGATATGGTACAAGTCCAATGCCAGTGCTGGCATACTTTTTTATATAGAAACTACAGAAAATCATGAAGTTCCCTCTATTGCCAGCTATCTGAAAGTGTCAATAATGCTATCAGAATTCATATGTAACATGATTACTGCTTACTACTCAGCTTATGCAACTATCTTGTGAGTCCATGCACTGCAGTATGGTAAAATTATTCAAGTTCATATTATGAATTACTCTGTCACAATTTACATTGCATCTGTTATTTTAAAAGAGCTGGAACAAAATTAATCATCAGGATACTAGGACATCATTTAAAAAACCAGGACGTATGCTCCATTATCCGCTGATTAACCTTTGGATGCAAGGAGAAATCAGGGTTTGACTTAACGGAGGGGACTTGTCCTCTCATCAAATCATTTCAACCGGCTCATCAAAGAAAATTTCCTTCTCTGCCTCGGCAATATTTTTACTTTCTCTACTAAGTACAGTAATTCCAGCCAAAAATTTGATGTCGAGATTTCACCAAAAATGCATGTTTTGAAGGACCCTGACTTCAAAAAAAGTATTTTGTGTGTGTGTGTGTGTGTGTGTGTGTGTGCGTGCGTGTGTGTGTGTGTGTATGTGTATGTGCACGCTTAAGGATGCGACACAAAGATTTTGAAGAAAATTACCCCACCCTGAACTACCCTTTACATGCACAATTTTTTGAAAATTTTGATTTTCTCAAAAATGACTAAAAATTTTGATTAAAATACCATACATTTAAGATATTCTTATGACAAATAAAGTGTATATTTTGAATTTTCTGGCTATAGCCAATTACTCTTGTTTGCTCTGGATGACTTTTGAATAACTCGTAAACTGTAAGAGATAGACCAAATCTTACTATACAAAACATGTAAATCTTGTTAAAACACAATTTATGTCCAAATGAATTTTTTTTTGTTTTTTTAACTATTTCAGAGATATTCCTTGTTATTTGTATGAGTTTTGAATGCTTAAAGCTTGCTTTTGAATGGAAGATCATTATTCACTTTTTAATATCTTAGTCGTGCAAAGAGAATGGAATTGGAAAACTTTAAAAGAATTGGCTCAAAGCAAGTATTCCTGTATTCCCCTTGCACCTACAAGAAAATTCGATCATTTCTGCAAATGAGTAGGCGTAGGCTTTCACAGCCGGTGTTCGAAATTCTAAAAGAGTCTTCCGGGCTGATTTGCCGTGGTCTGCTGGAGTAACTTGGTCCAGACGTTTCGTCCACTACTACGGTGGACATCATCGGTGGCATGGTCGAAGTCTTCTTGGTGAAGGTACAGTTGCGTCTGAGGCGCTGACTGTCTGGGATGCGGAATTTATACATGGAGGGGTCTTCTCTTATTGGCTCAGGGCTCGCTGTGGCAGTGCGGTTGGTGGGAGGGGGCTAGCTGCATCTCGGGCGCTACTAGATTCTGATTGGTTTGTGTTGCTTGACTGTCTGTGTTGTTTAATGTTATCGATGACGGGGTACCAAGTTTTGTTGAGCTTAAGGGCTTCCTCTTTCCTATTGAAGTTATTCAATAAAGAATGTTATCGATGACGGGGTACCAAGTTTTGTTGAGCTTAAGGGCTTCCTCTTTCCTATTGAAGTTATTCAATAAAGAAAGAGGAAGCCCTTAAGCTCAACAAAACTTGGTACCCCGTCATCGATAACATTAAACAACACAGACAGTCAAGCAACACAAACCAATCAGAATCTAGTAGCGCCCTAGATGCAGCTAGCCCCCTCCCACCAACCGCACTGCCACAGCGAGGCCCGAGCCAATCAGAGAAGACCCCTCCATGTATAAATTCCACATCCCAGACAGTCAACGCCTCAGATGCAACTGTACCTTCACCAAGAAGACTTCGACCATGCCACCAATGATGTCCACCGCAGTAGTGGACGAAACGTCTGGACCAAGTTACTCCAGCAGACCACGGCAAATCAGCCCGGAAGACTCTTTTAGAATTTCTGCAAATGTTTATCTCGACTAACATGAAGAAAATATGGGAACAAGAGTTTGTAAGAAAGGTTAGTACAAGAGTAGAGAAAATCATGTGAGCACAACACTTCAGATTTTTTCTGTTTACTGTACTTCTATTACTACTCTTTTAAAATACAAGAACACACAGAACACTTTCGATGCAGATTTTACATGATATGAATGAAGTTGTGAGTGAGCAAATGTTGTTAGCTAATGCTGGATTTCTGACAATGAAGTCATTAATCCCCTTGCTCTACAATATTTTTCACTCATAGAGCAATAGCAGTAATAGTAACCGCTTTTAAGAGAGCACCATATTTTTATGTTTTGGCGGTCACATCGCTCTCTCACAACCCCCAGAATGTCTGGAGGACCACACCTGTCGTTGGTTTACGGGTCTCACCGACCTGACCAGGAGAGTTATCAAAATAAATTCACCGACCATATCCTCTGATTACCAATCAGAGGACGCATTACATGCCATGACAGGTCAGCACGTTAAGGGTTAATATTTTAAAAGAATACTTAATAAGGGTTAATACTTAAAAGAAGGTAATAACTAATTTTATATATTAAAAATTGCTGGAATTTCACATTTTTTTTTGCAAAATAAGGCAATTTTGATTCAATTTGCACTCATTGTTAAAATTTGCAATTTTGCTCCAATCTACACACATTGTTAAAATTTGCTAAAGCAATAATGTTGATTTATTGATCAACATCACATAATTCGGAAAGATAATGGGAATATTATGTCTGCCACGAAAAGGGAGTGCCCATAGTTATAGCATTTCCATTTTTTTATTTCACTCTGCTAAGAATACGTTTAATTACTCAGAAAGGAAACAAAATATTAAATTATCAGGAATCTACCGTGTCAACTGTGAAGATTGCGATAAGATATATATCAGCAAAACAAAGAGAAATTTGGAAACCAGAATGAAAGAAGCGTCAGAAATATCAAATACAAAATCAGGCAGTTACCTGATGTTGGACCAGTCGATCAACAGCTGAATGATAGAGAGGATCATCTCTGAAACTAGTCCTGTGATTAATATTATTACAAGTTGGAGCAAAATGTGTTTATAAATATCAATATATTTTTCAATCTATTAATATGCTCCACTATTTTAAACACTTCATTTTGATCAATTTTATATTACTCATTAGTGTTATTAGAATGTATTGAGTGAGCAAATGTATCATATTACAAGTAAGCAAAACAATAAACAGTTCTCAGGTTCATTAGTTGGGTTGGCATCAGGGTCACAATTCCGTAAGTTCAGAGCCAGCAATGACAACTGCACCTTACAGTATTCAGTGCAGTTTCTTGCAACTCATTGTGCTATTGTTCATTAGCATAGATAAATTTGTGACAAGAAAATGAAAAGTTGCAGAAAGTAATGACAGTGATGTATTCCAGTTCGAATCTCAGGCTTCAACTTCAAATAATTTCTCAGGTAAAAACTCAGCACTGCTACCACGACCATGATCGCCACCGCCACCACCACATTTTATGTACATATATAACACACTGATGTTGCTACTACTGGTATTACCACTATTATTTCCATAAATATAATACATAATTAATTTTCTCCCTCTTGTCAGAAAGTCTGAGAACAATGGGGTAAATTAAATTTTAGGAAAACATAATATTTATAAAATATAATTTTAGACATAGTATTAAAACAGTTTGATTACTCAGTTTTGTGTAAGTTATTTATTAATCCTCATTGTTTGAGAGCTTAATTCTTATTCAGAAGTTATATAATAATAAATGTATGGTGGATTTCATCTTGGCTGTCTGTTATTTCTTTCATTTCTTTATTTTTTTCTTTTCAATTTAGTGGAACATGTTTTAAGATGTTTCTGGAAAATAAATAAATGTTCTACGTAGAAGCTAACTTAGGGAGGGAGATTTTCTTGAAAATCTTTGTCACATCCTTGGAAGATGGTAATACTAAGTCCACTCATTGTGAGAAAAAAATTGCAGATGAGTGAGTAGAGAAAGTAATGTGAATGCAAGACATTAGATTTGTTTACTAATGGCAGATGTGAACTATAGCATATGTGGTCAAGCAAAAGCAGTAAATCAAATTTTAAAATACAAAAAATTGGGAAGACTTGTGTATCATCATTAAATGAGTTTCTTCCAATCACCGTTCTCCATAATTATACATAACTTCAACTATACACATTGTTTAAACCACACATAACACTAGTAATTTTCAAGAAATGCTATAAGCACAAACATGAATGTATCTTACCTTTAAAATCTGGTGCCATCACAGGCTAGCAGTAGTTTCTTAGGTCACTTACGACATCTGGTGATCCCACAGGATATTCTCAGCAGTTTTGTGTGTTTGAACATCATCTGTTGTTCGTCACTCTGGATATTATATCCCACCAAATTCTTCTGTCTTGTGCACTGCTAATAGCCCTGTAGTGTTCCTTATTTCTTCCTTTTCTCCTGTACCCAAATATTTTTCCTAGTATTATTTCCTTCTCCATGGATATTGACCTCATGAGATATTGCACATAGTACAGTTTATTCTACAGAGTATGAGATTCCAATGAGTTACCTGGTTTGACTTCTATACAGAGTCTCTGTTTGGACACATACTAAAACATTTATTTGCACTGGAAGCGTGCTGTTTGCCAGTAGAGTTAGATATTCATAGCCCTTTAAATTCTATATAATTAATTTCTCATAAAAATTATAACTGCTATAAGTAGATACCTTCACCAAAGAAGATGTTGGAAATGATGTTCTTGTACCACCATATATCTCTCATACCTTTAAAGCAAAGGTCGGCAGAACTGTACCAGATGATATGACATAATACTACTGCCAGGGGCAAAGCAATACATAGCCCTCCCTCCTGCAACCGACAGCCATTCAAATGTAAAAAATCAGTGGTGTACACCTCACTGACATGAACAGGGTTCTTTGGAAACAACAAAAATGCAAGGTAATCTTCTCATTCCAAGAGGAGTGGGAAGAACAATATTTTTGCTGTGCTATGGACAAGAATGTGAAATGTCTGCTTTATTTGAAAGTTTTGATTTGTGTTTACAAGTGAAACATCAAAGGACATTACAAACATTGTCACAAAGATTACAAGTAGGTCACAGATAGGAAATGTTAAGGCATTTTAAAAGAATAATATAGAACAATTTCTCCATAGATGTAACCATAACATTTAAATATTCACTGAAGCTTCACAGTCTAGAGAAGAAGTGAATTAGAGAGTACACCAATTTTAGAAAACCTAAAATATTAAAGGTCATTGTGTAAAACCACAATTAGAAAATAAAACTGGTTTAGATTTGTTTAGAGAACTTGATATGACAAAATTTCCATCTCTCCATTCATTGCTGCATATATTAGTACTATGTTGGGTCAGCATATATGTGTGAGCAATTGTTTTCTAAACTGAAGATAAAATCTAAAAGCAGATTGTGATTGACAGATGCTCTGTTGTAAGTACCTGTGGATTAACATTAGATGTATACAAAACTGTAATGCTCCAGATGAAGTAGAGAATAAATTATTGAAAACTAAATGTTCAAGCCATCCCAATTTGTATACATGTGCTAAACATATATAAGATCAAACACGTGTCATTTATGCTGCCACTGCAACTTTCAAACCCCTCCTTCAAACTATGCATCATGTGCATGATGGGTTGCATTCCATAACATCACCATTCGTGCAATAGCAATGACCAATTTGAGTACTCCTCCTTTAAAGAAAATTTGTTTCAAAACTGATTAATTCTTTTTCTGACATTGTAGCAATTTATCTTCTTATACTGTCTTTCAGTTTGTCCAATGTATGTGGGTTATTTCAATACACTATTTTTTAAGGTCCTCATAAATAATTGCGTATGGATGAGAAATTTGTGAAATGGAATTTAAGGAGCTGTAAATATCTGACTCTGCTGGCAAACTGCAAATTGCCACTAGGCTGTTCATATGTGCAAATGAGGTGCTGTAAAAGATTTGGTTCATTTCTAAGTCTATGGTAAGCACAATAACCTCCACCAAACCCACAGTTCAAAAGCATAGTTTCCTTTTATATGCTTTACATAGGATCCAGTTCTCTCTTCCATATATCACAAAGGAAACGTCATGGATTTTATAATTCTCATATTTGTATATTTTTTTTGAAAGTGGCTCACAGGAAGTTGAATACCAAAGTCCAAAAGCTGTACTCCATAATATTAGGGCTTGTTCAGTCACAAGGTTCATGTAATCCATTGAATAAGTGATATGACACATATAATGGAACACAATTCAAGTGACATAATAGCCAGAGCATTAAAGCTAACATAACGTTTATCTTTAAAACTACTTTTAAGGGCTTTACTTTCAGAGGATGCTCAAACCGTTTTAGTCCACACATTTTTCATACCTCTTTAGAAAACTATCCAATCACTTGCTGTACTTCACAATGAAAAATGCTGGTAATTTCCTGGTGGATATTTTGTTTTAATTCTTCCAAGGTGTGTAGATTTGTCTTGTAGACTTATGTTTTAAGTTACTCCAGAGATAGAAATTGCAGGGTTTAGGTCAGGGGATCAAGGGGGCCACAAATCTCTACTAATAATACTGTCCTGAAACACACTTTCAAGTGTTCTCATTGAAAGATTGGCTGTATGAGCTGTTGCAGTCTTGTTGAAAAAAGGCAAAATCACACTCCCTGTCTGTTAATTCCCCAATAAAGAGGGGGGAAGGGCAAATTTGTATTCACATATGTATGGGTGTCAACTGTAGACTCAAAAAAAATTGGGCCTATAACACTTTTTCTGCTAATAGCGCACCAAATAAATATTTTCGTCATAAAGGGGTACTTCATGAACAGTATTACATTTCTCAGAGCTCCAATAACGATTATTTTGTATACACATGTCCATGAAGGTGGAACCAAACCTCGTCCATGAAAAATATTAAAAATGGGTCTATTTCGCCATTGTATACCCTGCTGAGAGTTCACTCACAAAATGTAAGCCTAATTACAGGATCATCTGGTTGAAGAGCATGTGCCACAGTTATTTTATATGGTTTTAACTTAAATAATTTAGTAGCTCTTCGCACAGAGCCATAAAACATGCCTACCTGTTGTGAAAGACACCTAAGCAATTTTTGGGGGCAACTCTCCAAACGATGGATGATGCTGTCTTATGTTTCTTCAGTAAGAACTGTATGCCATCCTTTAATTTCTTAGCCTCAACACTTTGTGGCCTGAAATTTATCGTAAAGTTCATGGATTGTTGTACGGTCTGAAGCTTTTACACCTGGAAATCTTTCTGCAAATCATCCTTTCACTTGGCAAGCTAAGTTAACACATACAAGTCATAAGTAAATACATGCTATGCAGTAGAAAACATATGCTGAGCCATAATACACTTTGTGACTAAGTACAGGACAAAATAGTAAGTCACTTGTAATAACTGAACCACATCATATCACCTTCAACTCAATACTGCAGTAGGCCCAGTAGAAAAACACCATGCAGATGGTTTGGAGGCTTTTTATCATCCAATATAACAATCTTGGGTAATATTTACAAGAGTGGAGTTCAGTCATTTCATGTAACCTTGATACCTGAAACAAAAATAACTAAACCACATATCTTTAATGGGTTAAAACTATGAATTACATGTTTTACAGGGAATTAAATTACTTTTAGAAATTTATTAGCAGACAGCAATTCACTGAATTCCTCAACTAAATAGAACTGATTTAAAATTTATTTAATTCGATTTTAAATTTGCTTATAGTTCTCATGTTTCTTAGATATGAAGGGAAGGGAAGGTAAGATAAGCACTTTGGCGCCTCAGCCATATGACCTCCCTCAAGGGAGTCTCCGGGAGGGAGGGATGAGGTGAGAGGAGATAGGTGACCAGGAGCACTGACAGAGCAGAGAGGTGGGTCCCTAACATTCCAGATTCAAGCTCTCCAGAGACACCTGGTACAACCGGCATCCTCCCCCACAGGAGGCAATCTCCTTGGTATGCTCGCAAGCTGAAGACTGCATCACCAGGATAAGGAGGTTAACAGAGAGCATCCTTTTTTCCTGACATGCAACACCTGAGATACCTGTCGACATTTGTCAACGCTGAAAAAACCAACCTGATGAAGGGTGAGTGAAATGAGAATTTAAGGGAGAAATTCTGGGGATGCAATGAACCTTCCCAGCATTAACAGTGACCTGGGAAACCCTGACAAAAAACCCATGGGTCAAGAAGGTTGGCCACAGGAATCAAACCCAAAACCTGAATAGATATGCAAGTTGATATATGTATCATTTTATATTATAGTGTTTTATTTTATTTATTGAAACAATAACTTCCGGTATTTATGAGCTGCCATCAAGAGCAGAGTAAAACAAACAAATTATAAATGAATTCTGTACAGCAAAAGCATTAATAAAATTAAACATTACTGTGAAGGTAGTGACAACAATTCAAAACTGTATTTTTTCATTTAGTCTGATTGTCAAAAATAAAATTAAAAGGTGAAAAGGACAAACATGATAACAGAAAACAGTACAGTAGAACTCTGCTAATCCGAACTCAATCTCCATAACTTTAAAAAACAATAAAAAGCTTATTTGTAGTGTAAAGAAAACATTTTTATTGTAGAACTGACAAACTCATTATTGAAATTACATACATCAGAACTAAATGTTTATTGCACAAAAATGTTTTGCTGTATTTTGTTGTAGGCAATGTGCCTGTACATAATGCATTTAGTCACTGTTAATCATTTTCACATTTACTTAGGTACCATAGCGGTAACTATCACATATTTATGAAGCAATTTTCACTTAACTTGCAACATTAATAATCTTCTTCTGCCGTGAAGAACTAAACTTGTTTGAAGATACGATGTTACGCCAAAGTCGCACGAGCATCACATCATTTGGTGTGGCAATGGCATGCTGTTCTTTTTAGCGTAATACCAATTACAATAGTGAAACAAACAACTACATATGTACCGCCACTATCGCATGTGATCGGCTATGTCCATAGGTCAGAAGAATACATTGTCATTATGTTGTGCACAATAATCACACCGTTGTCACTTCCTCACATCGCTATGGTACATAACCTTGTAGCTGCTAATTCTATAATTGAATTTATGTACAATTGTTTTTTCACTTTTCAGATAATTCGAACATTTCTGAATCCAAGCAGACCACACCCCCAATTAATTTGAATTAGCAGGTTTCTACTGCATATTAGAGTCCTGCATGGGCCGACATTCTTAGGCTCGGCCCAGCCCATCCTGGCCTCAACCAAGCCCATACCCAGCCCGAGCCCGAGCCCGAGGTTCGAGCCAGGCCCAGCCTGATTGTGTAATTTTGCTTTTTTTATTATTATTATTATTATTATTATTATTATTATTATTATTATTATTATTATTATTATTATTATTATTATTTGAAACATTTAAGCAGAATAATCATATAGAATTCCTAGTAAAGAAATACTATTCTCGGAATTTCGGCATCAGTGGCCAAAAGATATAATAAATTATTTTGTATCTCTTAATTTTCAAGCCTGGGCCTGAGCCCAACAAACATTTTTCAAATTAGGCCCGAACCTGGCCCATGGGCCAGGCCAGGCCTAGGCTCGAGCCCGTGCATACCTCTACTGTATATAACTCTTAATCCCCTAAAATAGCTATTTTATAAATCTAGTTTAGTTATGTGTAGGTGGATGCAATTTATTTTTATTCTGTGTGTTATGAGCATGAACTTCTAAACTTATGGTGAAATCAGCTAGATTGGGCTTAACCCGCATTAGAATGTCTTATGTAAAAGCAAAGTTAATGTATTCATTTTTTAAAGGTGTTCCCTATAACTTTCTCTTCTTAAAATGCAAACCACATTCTCAGTGCTCTTTTTTTGAAGTTTGAAAATCAGATTGCTGTTTATATAATTTCCCTACAATATTATCCTGTATATTAAATGCAAGAGTGAAAATAGGCAAAGTAACAGATTTCCAGCATATCTTCAGTTTACAGGCTACAAAGGAGTAGTCTACTTAATTTCACAGTCAAATTTGCTTTGAATAAAACATTTGGCTTTTACTTTCTGTGTAGTCTCTGTGTGGCATTACTCAGGTCAGATTCCATTGTGTTCGTTTATTTGTGGGCAGTGGAGGAACTACACATATTCTACCTTACCAGTATACAGATTATGTGTGTAAACGCAATAACAGTGCCAGCAATCCATGTGTATTCCTAAATGTCCTGAGTAAAAGCAATAACAATTAAAAGTCAAAGTCACCTTAAAGATTTCAAATGTGACTTCAACATTTTACCTATTTAATCTGTTGGCTAGTTAGGAAACAATACATACATAAAATACTTCTGAAAAATACTGTAATTTAAGGGTCTTTAGAATCCTCCATTTAAAATACATAAGGATGGATTTTGAGTTTTAAATATAGTATTGTTCTCTAATAGATTATAGGGTTGTATTATTCCACACAGTATTAAGGTTCCTTATTGTCAGTATCTGTCTTGAACACTCTGTATAAGGTAGTAATGGTGGTGGTCATAATAAAAGTTTGACAAACACAATTTTATGCAAAAAATTTATTTATCTTTACAAGTCTATTTATCTACAAATGAGGTGAACATCCCAGTTATGGAAAGTGCATGGAGTTCTTGTTCGGGACTTTGATAAAGAGAAAGAAATACATACACATTAGTGAAGGTGAAGCTCTGGGATCCCCTTGCAAAGGAGGATTATAAAATAAATAATGCTTATCTAGGCTATTATGGGTTAGGGGTTTAAGTGCACATATTTTGACAATTGGTACCTTAGTATGCATCCACTTCAGTGTGCAAGTTGTTTTCTCTGTTTGTTTATTAGTTTTCCCACAAACTAACCACAAAGTTTATATTATCTGATGTTTTTTGTATGGTCGTAACAGTGCCACGGAATGAACACCTGCCATATATAATATTGATTTTGCTACACACCTGAGGCATGACTTACTAGCGTAGGTAGCACAAGGTCCTTGGCCTTGCAGAAGACATGCAAACTTGGTTATAGTACACCATTCGTTATCATGAGACTGTTATGCCTTCTGTGCCACACCTGCTTAGAGGTACTAACCAACCTGAAAACATACTGCTCTTATTAAGTAAAATTAAAGTCCGCAAATGAAGCAAATATTGATGTAATATTGTTCATTACGCTGCTCTCAATTACTAGTGAAAGTATCTGCTCTTACACCCATAATAGCCTGTATATTAAAAAAGAAATAAGTAAAACACTAATATTAGAAACTGAGTGTGTTGAATATGCGTTCTGATCATAGAAAATAATATTAGAACACAATATAACACTCCTCTTCTGTTTTGATGAATAGCTTATTATATGAAAGGTTCAAAGTAACAGAGGCATAATTTAGAAGCAGAACACTGTAATATTCATGCTTCATATAAATAATATATAAAAGTAATGTGAAGAGTAATTTATATGCTTCTGCTCTTTATGGATTAATTAAGGTAAAGCATCCAGAATTTGTGATATTGGTTTAATGAAAAATCCTTGATAAATTCACATATATCTGTTATATTACCGATACCAAAGGTGACTGTTTCAGCCATGCTATATTTACAACATGTGCAAATACTTCAAATTAAACAAAAACTCGTACATAAAACATAGTGAAACAGTATTTAAACATTTATAGCAACCAGCTCCTACAATGGAATGAAAGAAAAAAGAAAAACATTCAACATTTCAAACAAGTCCGTTAGATGACATAATCTTACTTGAAAAGGATATAATCTTGCTACATGGAATATTTTTAAAATGACTACAAAAAATTACTTGACTCAAATTATCTTTTAAAGAGCACTACATTTTTGCTGTTGTAAGTTTTGCTCTGTCTCTTACGATATCCTAGTGATACAAAATTATACAAATTAAAGCTGGCTTGATAGGCTGTTCACAGAAAATTTAAGATATACATTTTATTTCTCATGTCAATATGCCAAATATAAGATATTTTAACCAAAATCATTAAAGCCATTTTTGAGAAAATAAAAAACACATTTTTCTAATAAAAGATAATTTGGAATGGGGGAATTTTCATAGAAATCAAAACCTTTATGCCACAATCTTGGAAGACACTGCATTTATGTACATACGGTTTTATCCAATATTTTAAGTTATGCTGTTCATAGTGGGTCTCAAATATGTATTTCTGGTGAAATCTTAATTTTGAATTTTTAGATGGAATGCAAAATTCCACTATACAGGCAGATACAGGAGCAAGAGAATAAAAAGAATTAGTATAAGTATTTAAATTCTCTTTTTATTTTCACTATACTCATACTGTTCTAGCATTTGGCCACCATATTTTATTGTTTACTATTTTGATCAAGAAATAAAAATTTAGATTTAAATTGAAGAGAAAGAGAAGTTAATTATCTTGAAGGAGCCAGGCAGAAAAATAGCTGCAAGAAATTTTTACATTTGGAAACTTTTTCTATCTTTACTACTACATACTTTGATTTTATTTACGGACATTAGCATTGATTACACTAAATAAAAAATTAACATTGTTTAGTTGCAATCAGTAACACTGACATCACTGTATGTTTTACTTAGAGATTGGTTTCTGAAAGCGGTTGTTCCCACCATCTGAAGATGTCTGTCAAACAGCTTCTGATGATGGAAACAATCTTTTCCTGAAACATGTCTGTAAGTAAAGCATAAATCATGTTGCTGTTACTAATTCTCGCTCTACATTAAGAAAAATGCTGACCTTTCATTCCTGATGTGTGTTAGACTTTTTGGGTGTAAAACTTCTTAGCATGTCAAGGGAAGTGAAGCTGGTGGTCTCCTGTTTTAGTTATGGCATGTATAAGAACCTCAAGAGAGCTCTGAGCAAAATTATGCAGTCTCTCAGGCCATATATAGAATGGGACACACAGAACCCTATCAGTTACAGAGCGTCTATAAATAAAAATTCAATTTATTTTCGAGAACCACTAGTGAGAACATGGGCATTAGCATTAATTACACTAAAAAACAAAAAATAAAATTTTGGCTGATATTCTTTCTTAGTTTACATACACTATCAATGCTTCAGCACAACGCATGGCAATGGCCATTTATTTTATGGGAGTCCATACCATTTCTCATCATAACTGGAGGACCACCCTTGTCCTCCGTGGTCGGAGGTAACATGCTAGTCTTTAATATATGAAAAGAAGCTAGAAACAGTGACATGTTTTCTAATTTTCAAATGTTGAGTCAGAATTAGTAACCTGACATTGCTTTATGTTTTACTTACAGATTGGTTTCTGGAAGCGGTTGTTCCCTCCATCAGAAGATGTCCGACTGTCGGACAGCTTCTGATAGAGGAAACAAACTTTTCCTGAAGCATATCTGTAAGTAGAGCATAAATGATGTCAGTGTTACTAATTCCGATTCTACATTAAGCAAAATGCTGACCTTTGATTCCGATGGGTTGATGGACTTTTTTGGGTGCAAAAATCCTTTGCATTGGAAAGGAAGTAAAGCTGGTGGTTCCATGTTGTAGAACTTCAAACCTTATAAAAAGGTCTCTGAACAAAATTAAGCTGTCTCTCATGCCCAATGGGATTCTGAGAACCATTGCAGTTAAGGAGCGTCCATAAATAAAAACTAAATTTATTTTGGAGAACCACGAGTTAGGTTTCAAGTCTAACCTCTGGCATTGAAATTCTCATTAGTTATGTCCAGTACTTACAACTAAGCCATGGACCTAAGAATAGTCACAGTTTAAAGAGATACAAATAGCAACAACATGCAATAACGTTTAATGGTTTTGGTCAAGAATAAATTGGGGATAAGGGTGTTAAAAGTCATTTTAAAACACTGGATTTATGCCACTATTGCTTTGAGACCCTCATATGGTTATGTAGTGGTACAGACAGCAATTGATAAGTTTCACATTCAGTATTACATAATAAAAGTAAAACCAAATAAATAACATAAATATCTCCTACAGGATATTGTGAATGATTTTGTGATATATATAAATGTTGGTTTTTATTCATGAACATGAAAAGTGATCCATCGTTTGTAAGGTGCGATGAACATTTTTACTAAAGACCATCCAAGTTTGTCAGTTTGTTAAAATTAACACTTTTTATATAAAGGATGTGCATGTACTTTCTGCTTAGAATAAAATTACACATGAACATACAAAGAAAATCAAGGTTAGTGTAAAGGAGGTGCTCATGTTCAAAAGTAAACAGTATATTACGATTTTATACACTTTCATCTGAATTAAAGGCTGATTTTATTTGGATCAGTACAGAAGAAATATACAGAGCATCTCCGAATCTTCACTTTAGCCCTCACTGGAGACAAACATTTAAGTTATTATTTATCTTGTTCTGGTATTGGCTACATAACATTTTTTCCCCTGGCCAACATTTTGCCCATTCATTACAGAACTTTTCTTGGGTAGTATGCAAAGTAATTTAACTGCAATCCAATATTTATACTTGAATGCTAATTAATATAGATCAACCCATCATGTCAATAGCAACTAATGGCATTAATGAAGTAATTGAGTATTCCAGGTAGGATTCAGTTGTCTTTCATTGTTGAAATTTAAATTGCTTTGGTGTTTAAATACTTCAATACTCTTCTGGATCATTCTGTTAGGCTAATTGTCACAAATGGAGGCAACATATGGAAATTTTATGCTTTTGCAGGATCTTATATATTCTGTCCATGACACCATGTACACATTCTTTCTTGCATTTCTTTCATGGGTCACAACGTTGACACTTGAGCCATGAAAATCTCCACATTCATAAGTATGTTCTGAGTAATTTGCTCTGATTTGTATTTATATTTTTGGAAGTATGTACTAGATTACTATAATCTGAAGTATTTCAGTATCATGTTTCTACTGATGTATGGTGTGAGAGTCATTTCATAAACAATGCACACATGGACAGTTCTGCAAACAAGAAAACTGCAGTGAAAATTATGTCAATTGCAGTTGAATCTTGAGGAAGAAGCACATGTTTTATTGCATAATTCTTCTCTGTGTTTAATTAATGAGAACTAGAAATGACACCTGCATGTTCTTACATATGGTTATCTTTGAAGACCAAAGGTTATACATTAGTGTTGAAATTTTACTTGGCAAGACATCAGCATTTCAAGAGAAATTTGTGCTCACTTTATTGTAGGTGCTCATTGAGTTAAAGTTTTTGTGATGAACCTACACAGGGAAAAAACATGATGCAAAATCAATAAGAGCAGAAACATTAACATGAACACAGCATAAAACATGTGATAGATGCTCAGGGAAAATCTTCAAATGTATAACTTTCTGAAGTCACATGGATTCCATCAATGTCTATTTTCTGAAATGATACTGCTAATAGAAGCAGAAATGCCCAAGCATTGCAACTTTGCTGAAAAAAGGATTCCATGTTGAAAGTAAAACATTCTTGTTTTGAAAAGTGAATGAGATTTTGAGCCCATAAGAAATTTGTGGAGAGGTTCAGCTTCCCTAAGACTGAATCAGAGATCAAGCAAGTGATGATCTGTGCTTTTGATCACCAAGAAATCATAACAGGTGAAGGACTACATGGAAAACTGTTCAGCTGTGTATTATTATGACTGTGCAGAAAAATGCACAAAACTGCTCTTAATTGCTCAAGAGGGTGACTAATTCTTCAATAACCCTTTCCTGCACATCAAGACTATTTTAACCAAAATGCAGCATGAACAATGATGGGAAGCGTTTCCTCATGCTTCATATAGTCTGTGTATGTGTCCATAGGACTTTTACCAATTTCCATAGTTGAAAGAACCCATACAAAGGTGTCATTTTGCTTTTCTAGAAAAACTTTATGCTGCCATTACCCAGTCATTCCACGGAGTGAATAGTGTTTAATGTCCATTCTTACTGCAGACAACACCACAATGGTGGTCAATGATACATGACTTGAAATGATAATTGGGAAAGGAAATTTGGGAAGGAAACATTCTAGCACCTCCCCAACATTTGCTAGTTACCCGGAAAAAACCTGATTCAGGGAGGTAGAATTTAAACATGAGTCCTTACTTTTTGGCTATCTGTGATTGTCCATTCTGAAGATAAATAGAAGCTGTGCCTTGGATGTAATATTGAGATCTCCCAGATGTTGGGACTCAATTATTGAGAAGAAGTAGAGGTAGAGCAGAGATGGAGAGGATTCCACACTAAGCCAACTGTTTAGCCTACTGTATGCCAGTAGGCATGTACTGTCAGTACTGTATGTCAGATCCCAGGAAGAAAGGGTGAAATGAGAGCATGTGGGAACCCGAGCAAGTACCATGAGCCAGCATGAGGGTCCCTAATGTGTGCTGGAGATTCTTCATCTCAACAACAGGGTTTGTCAAGCAGTCACCAGCCTCATGGGTTTCTACAGCGGTCCACCCAAGCAGGTCAAGTGACTACAATGCTACCCATCTGTAGAGAACAGCAGTTACAGTTCGCAAAGCCACAGCATCGCCAACTTGCCCATTGCCAATATGTCTGACCCTGAAAGACCAGACTGAAACGAAGATGAAATGAAATGGAGGGACAGGAAAGTCAGGGGATGTAATTATCCTTCCCAGCATTTGCCTAGTGACCTGGGAAAACCCCCGAAAGAATCCATGGTCAGGAAGGTCGACCATGGGAAACGATCCCATGACCTCTCGAATGTGAGCCTCACATGTTACCATGGAGCCATCTTGCTCGGTCAGTTATTGAGAAGTAAAGAGATTAATGGTCTTAATGGCTTAGAATTAAATATGCAAAAGGCTAGCTAAACAAAATAAGTCAAAATTACAACATAAAAACATCACCACACAAAATGGCTTTTTAGAGAACTGCAAACAGTAAGAGCAAAAACAATAATACAAGATAGAATAAATAAACTGCTCCATTTATTTAGGCTGCAATGTCTCATACTTACAAAATGACAAACAAAATTAACAAATTCAACCAGATATGCGGTACTACCAAGTGAAAATTAAAAACTGCAAGGAGACAAAAACAAACTTTTACAAAGTGATGGGTGTTCCAGTGTTAACTTATGGATCTGAATGCTGGACAATGCCAAACAAGTGGAAAGAAAGATACAAGCAGCAGAGATACATTTTTAAGACATGTAGCAGGATACACACTAAAAGATAGAAGTGAAGACATATGTAAAGAATTAAAGAGTCTTCGACTTACTAGAAAGAATTAAAGAAAATCAAAACAACTGGAAACGATATGTGGATAGGATGGTTGAAAACCGCTGTACAAAGTTGGTTTTAAGATATACACCAAAAGTTCAAAGAAACATTGGCAGACTTAAAAGATGGGCAGAACGGTTTAAAAGATGAGACTGGAACAAGCCAAAAGGCTTAACCATGAAAGGTGGTGGTGGTGGTGGTGGTGGTGGTGGTGGTGGTGGTGGCAGTGGCAGTGGCGATGGTGGTGGTGCTGCTGATGATGATGAAAGAGATTATATTGGAAGATTGTAAGCAGACATTGTAAAATAACAGTTTTAATAAAAATGTGTCCATTATTTATGAAATAACCCTCACATATTCATGGTATTCAGGTAGCATTTGATTCCTTAACAATAGTATGAATATGAAGATTGGTCAGATTCAGATGTTGCTTGTGCATGTTGTACACATTGCTCTACTCCATGTTGTTCCATGGATTTTATACAAGAATAGTTACACAAAAGAACACTTTTGCTGTCTTTATTACTGTTATGAAGTAAATCTAACTTCACCATTGCCGGTCCCAAGACCGGATGAAAAAGGAGGAGCGGGAGGAGTAACACTTCGTACAAAAACCATGGTTCTGTTGGTCTGACTGATGATACCATGTGAGGGCCCCTAGCCAGGGAACAGTGGAGACCTCAACGGCAGCATAGGCAGAAAGGGAAACCCTCAGTACGGCGAAACTGACGGAAGAGGCACCCTAACCTCACTCAGGGACAGAGCGAGGAACCACTGCCTTGCGGAGAAGGAGAAACTTCTGAAGTGCAAGAGGAATTAATAAGAAATCTGAGGAATTGATAGAAGAATTGGAAAGAAGAAGAATAGATATAATGGTTATCAGTGAAACAAAAAAGAAAGGAACAGGATAAACAGAAATTGGAAATTACAACATTATTTTTTTGGGGGTAGAAAAAAATGGAGAGATCTAAATCCGGAATTGCTATTGTAATAAAAAATAATTGGAGAAATAAAATAATATTCCTGGATAAGTGATGGAACAGTAACTCTACAATTAAAGTTAGGAAGAAATAATCTGGGACATATGCTCCTTCCACAGGAAATAAGAAAGAAACAGAACAGTTGTACAATGAATTGCAAGGTACAAAAGAAAAAATAAGTAAAAGTGATCAGGTCGTGATTTTAGGAGATTTCAATGCACGAATTGGAAACCAAACTGTTAATGATTTAATTGGCCCACTTGGAGAAAGAGATGTTAATGGTAAGGGTATAATTTTATGAGATTTCTGTATGCTTAACCAGCTATGAATTACGAATTCCTTTTTTAAACATAGGGACATTCATAAGTTCACTTGGATGGATAGGGGATCCAAATCTATTATAGATTATATAATAGCAGATAGAAGATTTTGGCCAATGGATACAAGAGTTTATAGAGGAATAGAAATTGATTCTGATAATTTTTTAGTTGTAGGAAAAATAAGAACAAATAAAGTCTACTTTAGAAAAAAATACAAAAGGAATCAAAAAGGATATTCAAAGTACAATTGTTACAACAAGAGAGTATAAGACATCTCTAAGAAAATTGAATACAACAATACTTAAAACCAAGAGTTGGCACTGTAGAAATAGACAGGTCCAATTTAAAAGAATCAATAAAGAAAGCAGCCTATGAAAGACTGGGAATCCAAAAACAACCAGACCAAAAAGAAAAATTGAAAGTTTGGAACAAAGAAATAAAAGCAGAAATCAATAATAAGAAGACAGCTTCTTTAAAATGGCTTAATTTAATGATAGAATAGAATACAAACATAAAAGAGCAATAGTTAGAAAATCATCTAGAAAATTACAGAATGAAGGATGGGAAAACTTTGTAAAAAAAATGTAGAAAGAGATGTCACAGGAGCAAAAAGATAGTGTTTTAAAGTATTCCAACAATTACAAGAACAATGTACAAATAAATTAACTATAAATGAAAGTACAGAAGAAGAATGTACACAATATTTCCTACAGTTATTATATAAAGACGAAGAAGAAATAAATGTAGTTGCTTCATCCATTGAAGGATATAATGCTATAACACTAATGAAGTCTTAGAAACCTTAAAGAAAATGAACAGGAAAGCCAAAGGAATAGATGATATATCCATGCAACTTTGGAAATATGGAGGAAAACCACTTAATATTAGAATGGTACAGATTTTTAATAATATTTGGACACATGGAACAATCTTCCTTTCATAGAAGTTTGAAAACAATGTTGTTGTAATTAATTTAATTTAAAAGGTGAGTCAATAACACTGGACAACACTTACAACATAATTTTCCGGAACACGTTTGAGAGGTAGATAATGGAGGAAAGTTAACCTTCGAAACGCGTTCCGGAAAATTATGTTGTAAGTGTTGTTCAGTGTTATTAATTGACTCACCTTTTAAATTAAACATGAACAATACCTAGTGATTGGAAAATTTCTTTAATCATACCTACCCATAAAAATGGGGAAAGAAGTCAATGTTCAAATTATAGAGGAACCCCACTTTTGACAGCAGCATCAAAGATGTATGTATCTATTTTAAAAGATAAACTTCAGAAGATAAAACTGGAGAAGAACAATGTGGTTTCCGGAAAAGACTTAATGTATCGATGCCATATTTGTAGTAAAACAATTAATTGAAAAATGGAAAGAATTCAACATTCCTATATATATTCTAGATTTTTAAAAAGGATTAAAAGAGACCTGTTGCGGAAAATATAAGAAAGATATCAAATCCCAAATAATTTAATAAATTTGATCAAAAGTTTATATGAGAACACATTTAGAAAAGTAACTAGATCAGGCAAAAATAACAGATCAGCTTGAAGTTAACCAAGGTCTACGACAAGGATGCAGACTCTTCGTCTATTGTTTATTTTATATCTAAATGAAATTATAGATGAATGGAAAAAATTAAATCCTCTAGGAATAAAAATGAATAGAGGAAAACAATTACAAACAATTTTCACAGATGATCAAGTACTCCTAGCAGAGAATTAAGATGACTTACAGAGATCTGTGTTTAAACTACAAAACATCTTAGAAAAATACGATACGAAAATATCAGAAAACAAAACAATCAATGGCTATTACTGGAAAGAAACTCTCAAGAGTAAAGATAATAATAAATAATAAGCCAATAGAACAAGTCACAGATTTCAGTTATTTGGGTTGTCAAATACCACAGTTTGACCATCCAAAAGCACAAAAAAATGTGAAAAAATATAATAAATCAGATGGTATAATCGGAACAAATTTCGGAAAACAAATGAGAAAAGAACTTCCAGTAAGATTTCACAATATCATAGCAAAACCGGCTCTCCTTTATGGAAGTGAAAGTTGGACACTTAGAGCAAGAGATAGAGCTAGAATTAACAACTCCCGAATGAGGTTTCTTCATTCATTAACTGAAATAACCCTAGGAGATAGAAAGAGAAGCAAAGAGATTAGGATACAGTGGAATTGTAGAGAATTAGTTGAGGATATACATAATTATCAAATTAAATGGCTACAATATTCAGAGAATGTCAAATTCCCGTTTACCAAAGATAATATATCGCTTCAAAGCTCAAGGTAAAAGATTTAGGAAGACCCTTCAACCAATGGAAAGACCAGTTTTCGTAATCACAGATCAGGCATAACACAAAATACTGCTTTGATAGAAGAAGAAGGAGAAGAAGAAGAAGAAGAAGAAGAAGAAGAAGAAGAAGAAGAAGAAGAAGAAGAAGAAGAAGAAGAAGAAGAAGGAGGAGGAGGAGGAGGAGGAGGAGGAGAAGGAGAAGGAGAAGAAGAAGAGGAAGAAGAAGGAGAAGAAGGAGGAGAAGAACAAGAAGCATGAAGTAAATCTAGAAACATTTAACCATATATTCCTGTTTGAGTTGAAACCCTTCCCTTGTGGGCAGTTTCCACCACTAGATATTCAGCCACGGCCAGAAATGAATGGTGCAACGGTCTGCGAAACCTATTGTAAATAATTTCAGGTAAGTATTCCAAGAAGACTGTAAAAATCATCTGATTTACAAATTAACTAATATTCCATTCTCTAACTACTGTAGAACTCCCAAGCAGGAACTCCAAGCACAACCTTTCTTAGGGAACTCCATACTCTTTCCTTACTGGATAACAAGAGAAGATATACACAAAACAACATAAATATTGCAAAGTACCTTAATAACATAATACTGCTTCAAATGGATACAATCAAGTTTTAATAACAACCCTCAAAATATAAATTAAGAATTGCATCTCTGTGCAAAGAATTTCTATTACCTCTTTCAAATGACAGATTTTTAATCAAAAGATACAATACCTGTGTTCCTTACTCCAGATTTACGCTTAAGCATTTACATGCTTCATATAGTTTAACAGATTCGTTGTATAGAACTGCAACTAAGCATAGATTTCTGTTCATTAATGCACAAAGATATATCTACTTATAGCACAAAATATACAATCTACTTCATAAAATCTATTTGGTATATAAATGCTTGAATAATTTTGTGATGTAACAAATCCATAAATATAAAAGCAACATTACAATATGTCTACATTTACATGTAGAGTTTACATACATATACAATAGATACATATTTATATATAAGTATTTTTTTTGTTGCATCTATTAAGCATAAAGAAAATATTTTTATTTTAACACCGTGTACTTTGGTCCGTTACTTCGCTGGTGAAAAGGAAATTGCTTTTAAATTATATACGTATATACATTTTATAAGTTCTTTTCATACTGATTTTGATAAACACTGTGCTGACTTTAGGAAAAGGGAGAATGCACTTTTCTAACAGTTGTTATTGTTATGTATTATTGACATACTAAATTTGTTTAGAACATTTGCTTTGATAATATCTGCGAATTGCCACAGACAATAAAACCTAATTGAGCTTGGTACACACGTAGTAATACTACACTAAATGACTTGCCTAACAAGCATGAGCACACTGTTCTATTACATTATTGCACTAGGTGCAGAGGGCGTCTAGTCCAGCTCAAGTCTATCAAGTTCTTTTCAGTTAAACACCAAAATGTTATGCTTTCAATGGTTATATTGTTTCCTGAATACTTGGATAAACTATTAAAGTTTATAAACAATTAATTTTGTATGCTATCAAAGGGTTCTCATCAACCATAATCAATTCATTTTTATGGAAGTCTCATTCTCAGCCTCTTCAGAATTGCAGATTTCAGTTGTGTAAGTTGTTTGTCACACCAGTTCTCCAATTTTAAGATTCAATTCTTGAGTAGAGACAGGGAAGTCTGTATCAGATTGATATTTCTTTCTTAAATTTGAGCAAAGAAACAGGAAGAGAAGAAAAACAAGAGCATTTTTTTATGCTCAAGTACTTACCAAAATTTCACAGTTCAGTTTCCATATATGCGGGCTACCTTATGTGGATGAAGTTTGAGTAAAATACAAGAGGACCAAGTGAGATGGTTCAGATGGTAGCTTCCAAGGCTTGCATTTGGGAGCTCCTAGATGAGCTACCCTGACCTCCAAAAGTTTTCTTTGGGTAATTGGATGAATGCTAGATTGTATTATATATACTGTAACGCCAGACTCAGCACAAAACAAAGGATTGTCAGGGTTAAGCTATTTCATGCCACATGCTGGGTCAGCAAGCGGGCAAAGACAGCCAAGGTCAAGGTGCCTTGCAACGCTTGTGTGTATGTGACTAACAATGGAAGCCACTACACAAATGAGGCTTTCTCTGGAACTTTGGAGAAAGATCTGGTCACATGATCACTGGCGTATGTGTAGAAGTCTAGAAAGGTCCATGAGACGCCATCCCCACTATATAAGGACACCAGAAAACAGCAGGGAGTGAGTTTACAGTTACACATACGAGTTGGGCAGTGAGTCAGCGTGTGTGAGAAGCTGTGCATGTGTATCGTCATAAAAGATATGTCGATTGTCGTGAAGAAGATTCTAATGGGTGTCAAGTGACTACATTGTCGTAATGAGTGTATGAGAGACAGAGAAAGTGAAGACACTGAAAGAACTGAGCAAGATTATGAAAAGCAAAAGTTGTGAAGTGTTACAGCACGAAAGAATGTAGACTGTGTTAATGACGAGAAGAAAACCATCAATGTCCAGTTGATAATGGAGGAAAGCTAACCTCTGAAACATGTACCAGGAAAATTTAAAAGTGAGAGTTATTTAGTGTTATTCATCAACTCAAAATCCATATTTAATGTGATTCCAACAACAGTCATCAACTTCCAATATTTATTATTAGAACTGAGTACTTGTGATAAAATTTTAAAAGACAATAAAGTGATAGAAAAGTAACCAAATTGACTTGGTTGTTTTGTCACAATACCATGAATTTTCCTGATCTTTATTTTGGAGGGTAACAGGGTTAGGTGTGGTGGATGGTAGCATGCATCAGATATGCTTTGAGGAAGGAACTGTTTCTTCCCAACATGGAACCTCCTGTCCATATCTATCCATTAGGATAGCACAAAATTGAAGAGATAATGTGTGGTGTTCAAATTGGAAATATCAGAGGATTCTGCTCTGTTGCACCTGCTGTCATCAGATTTTGTCACTTTTTGTACTCTCTCATCTCATTCCTTCATCTTGGAGGTTTTTAAGTGCAATAATCCTAGCCTTGGTTAAGCGCTGAAATCCTTCTCTATTTCTGATTATCCATACTCACAAGATTTAACCTGAGTAATGGATGACCTTTCTCACTTCAATGTTCTCCACTGGAAAAAGACTAGAACATTTTATATTCTAAAGTTCATAAACTTCATGCTTACAATAAGTTGCTTAAACTGCCACACAAAAATGAATGGGAATGCAGTGCTTGAATGACAACATAAAACAGGTTGCAGATATTTTGTTTTATGTACTATGTCAAAAGGATTTCATTTTTGCAGCCGTTATGAAAATATATTGGCAAAGCAGAAAAATAACATGACTTGTGCCATATAAGTTGGCAATCCTCTGTGACATTGCATAACTGAAATTATTTAGGCTTAAGAAAGAATTGAGTGCATTTGATGCAATACTACTTCATTATGGATATCAAAAGCTGTGAGTTTTGAGAGAGAGAGAGAGAGAGAGAGAGAGAGAGAGAGAGAGAGAGAGAGAGAGAGAGAGAGAGAGAGAGAGAGAGAGATTACAATTACTTAACCCACTTACAGCTACATGGGCACACTAACTTTTCTACCTTATTGCACTATTCCCTTCCACCCCCTTACTCACCAAAATGCATCTACTACTAGGTATCAACCAGAATGATTACAATCTAGCACTTATTTGCCTTTTTATACTTTATTTGCTTCTTTACCATTAGCACTGTGTCTTCTAAAGACAGCCAAACACAGTTCAGCATCTTTCAATGTTACTGACCATTGACATCGAAAGAGGGTACTCAGGTAAAATGATATAACCTCAGCCAAGTAAGAAAACAGTAGAATAAATCAAATACAAGTATAAATGCTCTCCTCAAATTTACTAAAAAGATATTTTTTGCTTATCTCTCAGAGTTCCCATAGGACAGGTGTTCCGACCCCTTCAGCTGCCGTACTGGAGACCCCTAGGATTCATGGTACTTCTCACATTACCAGAAGTACATGGGCCAAACATTCAAGCCCTACCCAAAAAGGAGCTGTTTAAATTGGATTGGTCTTGGCAGGATAGCGGTTCCTGATACTATGGGAGATTGGATATGTCCATGTGGTGATGCCCAGGCAAGGTTATGAGACCCCTCAATGTTCTCTGGTACTAGCCTCGAGAACTATAGCTGGTGTGCTAGAATCTGGCAGCCCACTGAGGCTTTCTGTAATCTTTCTGGATGGGTTGACGTGCATAACTGGCACATACACTTCTGTCTCATCCAGCAAGGGGTGCTTTTTAGAATCAAGGTATTGTCCTAATGGAAAAAGCCATGGTGGGAGCTGGGACTCAGTTGGTGCTTGTCCGTGGTCAACAGAAGGGAAGTTTCGACTCTTAGTGGACCCTCTCTGTTAAGTCTCACCAACACTGATACAGGTGAAGTGATGAACATACAGCAACACTCTTTTGCTGAAATAAGTGGCCACAGACCGTAATTATAATTTTTCATTCATCTTTGTACATAGGGTCACTTAAAAGAAGCATGTCCCTTCCAACAGGATATGCCTCCTGGAAGAGTATGATGTTGAACCCACAAAGATTAAAATTCAGTAAATTTGATGTGATTGACATTTTAGTTTATTTTCTAGTGACTGTTCTTTCACATATTTTTACTGCCTAAGATTTCAAATAAACCTGAAAAGTAATTCAACAAAAGTTTCTGCTAGTTTGTTGCATCTTTACTGTTATAAATTAAACAGGAAATTTAAGTAATTATACTTTTTTTTAAAAGAGGTAAGTTACTTACCTCTAGAAACATGTGGTGCAGTTTTTATAATTATGCTTCGTTGGGTCTTTGAGCTATTGAAATTTTTGTGATCTCAGGGTGTGGTAACGGATGGAATGAAAAATCACATGATGTTTCTTCACCACAATGTATTATTTTATTAACACTTTTTCGATAATGTGTATAGCAAGGAACTAGTATACAAATATATATGGTTGGTGAATTTATTCTGTTAATTCTCCCGGTCAGGTCGGTGAGACCCGCAAATCAACGACAGGTGTGGTCCTCCAAACATTCTCGAGGTTGTGAGAGAGTGATGTAACCGCCAAAACATAAAAATATGGTGCTCTCTAAAAAGCGGTTACTATTACTGCTATTTTTCTCTTCTATATTGGAGAGTAAGAGGATTAATGACTTCATTGTCAGAAATCCAGCATTAGCTAACAACAACTTTTTTTAAAGAAATTTATTGATGCAATCATTTACTGTAACGTTTTTAACATATCTGAGATGAATAATTGTATGCAGTTTTTAAGAAATGTGTTAATGTTTATTATTATTTGACATATCCAACAAGTAAATAATGTTATGAATGAAAATAAATTGAACTGAACGTTAACAATTTAATAATACTATATGCGCTCTTATTAATGCACTCTTCAAAGATGTCTAGAGAAATACATGATGAACATTATTTGGAGTTTATTGCAACTCTGCATGGAAAAGGTAACTGTCCAGGGTAGGATGTCAGAGATGGTGTTGGGGAGAAAATTAATTTTCAAAAATGCATTCTAGCAAATGGTTCAGGAACCAACAAGACCACTCTTCAATTGATATTGGAATACAATAGTTCACACACTTCAAATCTTAGCTGTAAAATTATATATTTCTTTTGTACCTCTACTGAACTGAGGTCCAATGTTCCAAACAGCTAAATGCTTTTCAATGGAAGTAATTTCCAAAGAGAACTTCTCATGTTGAATGGCAATAAATATGTCAAAATAGATCAAATGACACTACGACTATACGTATAATGTAAGTAGCAAAACCCAAGCTTGCTTGCTTGCTTGCTTGCTTTAAGTAGTTCTTTTGGGAAAATAATGCAGATTACATATGAGTGTGTGGTTTTGTCCTAGAAAGATCTTACTTGAAAAGAGAAAAATTATTGCCTTTAAACAGCAGTTAAAATTTCTGTAGTGTTTGCTCAGTTGATTAGAGGATACCATCAAGTTTAAAGACATGTTACTTTAAATCACATATAATTTACACTAGTTCTCCCTTAAATATTAAATGATTGGCCGAAATCAATTTAATTTTATATGGGTTCTGCAGGTCATCTGTGATATCATTTATGACGTCATACTGCATGGTTTTAGTGCAAGTTTCACATATGAAACTAATGAGCTAACTGTAGGATCATTTTAAATATCTGGTGATTATAGCAGATCCCCTTGATCTTATTGAATTTATTGTTTATCTACTTGAGATCAAATCTCTCTCTCATTTCGTGTTTGTTATACTCATATTTTTACTATTGATTTCAATTTTTTATGATAGTAGATGATTTTACACCCAAGACTGTCTAGTGAAACTTGTCCTAGGTCTATAACTACAATTTGCATCTCCTTAAAAGTATTTGAATATTCAGTATTATGTCCTGACAAGTGATATAATTTCTATTTGGAAATTGCTTCTAGCTGTATAATTTTATGATTTAATTACAAAGTAGCAATTTCAAATATAAAGCTGCATTTTACAGATCTTCTCTTTTATTCCTTGAAGGGAAATAAAACGCACTTAAATTAAAAAGGAAAACCTAGTTTAAAAAAACAAAAAGTGAAACCTCACAAAGGTTTGTACAAGTATGTACTTGGCTGCATATTTCAGTAATTAGTGTACATATTATATTGAAATACATCAGACTTGACTACTTAATTTGACGGATAGTAAATTGATTATTTTATATCGTATTCCATTGCATATTCTTTAATAGCAGCAGTCTAACCCTCTTTAAACTATTCAAAAGAAAACTATCTTACACAAATTTGAAGTCCAAAGGTTTTCCTTTTTTATTTCTCATCACCTAAGAATTTTTTACAACTCACTAAAGAATTACTGTTTATCATGGCAACTGAAAATTATGATAAAAAACTGCAAGAATGACAGCAGTTTGTTTTCTCCAAGTATCTGTCAAAATATTTCCAAGGCAATCAGAGATTCTGGATACGTAGAGGTTACATATTTTACTAATGTTCAAATGTCAAAATAAACACCTATTTATACAATAGAAAGCTTTTAAGGTCTTTTTCTTATTTTTCCAGTTATTTCAGGCAAATATTCTTGAAAGAAGAACCTTTGTGTTACAGAGGGGGAGAAAGCTATATATTCATATATATGTGAATGTTAACCCAATTTTGGTTCTTCCTTAAGCTGTTCAGTATCTGTCAGAGCTTTTGTGTCTGATAAACTTGCTCCTCAATACTTACATTGTCCATTCAAACCAAGTTGTAAAATCGAAATAATTCTGTTTACCTTATATATATTTTGGCAGTTATATTTCTAATTGGAGGCCTTTCTTACAAAAGCCACATTTGCTGCAAAATGAGGAAACTAATTATGTATATCAGCTTCACTACTCTACAGTGAATTAACTACTGTTTCTGCCACAACCATCTAATATTTTGAGAGGATTTGAAAAATATATATTGTACATATACCTTCACTTTCTGTGAAAACCTTATTTGAATAAATTTAAATATTAAATACATTGATTTAAGCTTGAATGAAAGAAACATATTTTTGCTTTAGCATTTACTTACATGTATACAAAGCAAGATGAAATAGGTTTAGTACATTTCAATTATTGGAAGAAAAAAAAACTTCAGGTGATAACAATAATAGATAAAATAATAGATAAAAAAAAGCAAATAAAGAAAACATTTTTATCTCAAATCTAATAGAAATACAATAAAACCATTTTATTTTCACACTTAATAAAAAGAAGACTAATATCTTATTTTTATTTAAAGATTCAAAAAAGGAAAAAAAAAGAAAAGATATGCAAGAGCTACCACTATTAGGAGCTGATGAAAGCATGCAAGACCACAAATCACTGGCCACAAATACCAACACTAACCCACATTTCTGAAGGTATGGGAGCTATTGCAAACTTGTATCAGAGATCTATCTTTCATCTCACGCATTAGAAAATATACAGTGTAGGAGAAAGTCTCAGAAAACCTCTTTCTGTGGGGGGATAAAAGAGAGCCAGTAATACTAAAATACCACAATGCAATGCAAATGAGAAATAGTCGATTGTGCCAAGGATTTCAGTTTGTCATCAATAACTCTGAATGGTGAATACAGTGTCTTCAGAACTTCAGAATGGAGGAAAGACTTGTGGCTGCATATGGGCTACAAGCTACCATAAGCTGAAAATGCAAGAATGACGACATTCAGGCTTTTAGGGCTCATTTTAGTCATGCAACCAAAACATGCTGCCAAATTGGAAATGTCACAGTCAACAATGCACGATTTCAATAAGACAACTTGAAGCTGGAAGCTGTTCACTGTATGACAATGAATGAATTGATATAAGATTTGAGGAAATGCTTTGTAAGAAGTAATGCTCTGGAAAATGACACAGCATAGTACCATAGTTGCTCTTGCACAAATTTTGCAGGTACAAATGTGATCTTCTAGATACCTTTCCATTGATTCTTTTTTTGTTTCAGGGATGGATAGAAAACTGAATGGATGCTTCCTAAAATGGGACAGTACTTTTTTAAAAAGAAAATACAAATTGCATGCTGTGATCTACATCAGAAACTGCAGCCATGCTTTCTAAGTTTGGCCAATATTGATGTACAAAGCTTGTAGTTTTATGGAAATTTATTGAAACCATGGTATTTTGTTTAGCTTCAGCAAAATTGTGATGACTGACACTTTACACAACTGACCATGCAGACACTGAGGCTACCTAGGGTGGCTATTGCTATTTTATTCATAAGTATGCTAGACTCTATGGGCAGTTTGTTTTCTTGGCATTTGCAAAGCTTGACTTACTTTATTGTGATAAAATTATGATTAGTCTGTTTGTGAGTATCCCTTCAACTGTTGTACTGGATCTTTTGCCACTATGTAAATTAGTAAATTAAAATTCTAAGTTATTCACTAGTTATTGTTTCAATAAATTCTATTAGCTGTTCAAATATTAAAAGTGCTCTAGTTCAAAATATTGATTTTTGAGATAGTGTTACTACTTAGGGATGTTGAAATTGTCTGTGCAAGGTAAGGCAGCACATGCCTTGAGGATAGTTGCATCATGTTAACTAGAAACAAAATGCTAAATTATGAAGAAAAAAGCCTTAAGGAAGAAACTAAGGACACGAGGTACATTTTAGTACTATATGCTTCAAGTTTTCTGTCTTTGACTATGGTTGGACAAAAAGTGTGCAAAACATGTTTTCTCACAAGTAACGTATTGTGACACTGGGCTTGGTGCACAAAAGAAAAGGATGGACAGGACCAAGCTACTTCACACCACTGGCTGGTGTTCAAGGTCAGGCTGCCTTATGTATCTGTTTTTGTGCATGTGACTAACCATCGAAGTAGTGACTACACAAAAGGGGTTTTCTCTGGAGCCTTTGAGTGTTGCCACTGGCGTGCTTCAAGGAGTTTGTGAATCCCCACTACATAAGGAGGCCAAAAATCAGCAGTGAGTTAGAGTTATGGACTTGAGTTGGTCAGTGTGTGTGAGACAGCTGTGTGTGTGTGTGTGTGTGTCTTGTCATAATAGAGATGTCAGTCATTGTAAAGAAGATTCAATGAGTGTTGAGTGATTGTAATGTTGTAGTTAGAACATGAGAAACAGAGAAAGCAAAGAAAGACACTGAAAGGACTGAACATGCTTACAAGAAGTAAAACTTGTGAATTATGATAGCATGAAAGACTGTTGACTGTGTTGACGAGAACAAAACTGTGTATCAGTGATAAAATTGTAGAAGACGATAACATGATAGAAAAGTAACTGGACTGGATTTTGTAATTTTGTTAAAGTACAAGAAAGTGATAAATACAATTAAACTGTATTGCAATATTTCTGCAGAGTGTTATGGAATACTCTGCAGAATTATTGCAAAGTCAAATTTTGACACATCAGTCTCACTTATTTTGATTTATACATTGAATATGTTTTGACGACCTTCAAACTCATTGTTAGTATTGTTGACTTATGTTTGAAAAATCAATCATGGTTGAAGTTTTATGCTGCCACCTGATCTTCTTGAGGTTAATTTGACTGTCCTTAACTTGCAATACTTTAAAGTTTAATGCAGATTCAATTAAATCAGCGTTGAATAAAGGAATGGCTTCTACAACCTCTTCTGATAACATTTTATTACGTGGAAGTAGGTTTCTGGTTCTCTTCATTGGCCTTAAGTGAACATGTATGTACATATGATAGAAGATGATCAGATGACACAACAAACACCTCAAGCACAATTTACTCTCTAAACATCAGTCGACATAGAGCTCAGTATTGAAACAAAGTTCTCAAAATATATTGTATGAATAAACCAAAGTATCAAAATTCAACTCGGCAATATTCCTCAAAGCAATATTTTTCTTTCTGCTCAAATAGGCATTTAGTTATTTTATTTATACCAACAAACTTACTGTTGGTGTTTTCAAACACACAAGCCATGTGCGTGCAATGTTTGAGAGGTAGAATTGGAACTGAAAAATTCAATGTCACAGCTGGGTTTTGAACCACAGACCCTCTGCTTACCAGGTGGGTTTAATGGTTAGAGCACCCGCCTGGTAAGTGGACGGTCTGTGGTTCAAATACCAACTGTGGCATTGAATTTTTCAGTTCCAATTCTACCTCTCAGGCATTTAGTTTTTCATTTGTCTATATGCATGGAATCATCTAAAAGAGCACACATACATACCCCTTCTACTAGGCATGTCCAAAAAATCAATACTGAACTACATCTGATATATGACACTCAATTATTTTCTCATTATGTGGAAAATTACTTGATTCTGATGCGTGTGGTTTTTGCAAGATATGTCTCCACTATATTCCATAATTAAAATTACTTCCTTCAAAAAAGAAAAGAAATAAAAAGAACAAACACATACACACATTTGTTTTAAATGAGGGAATTGCTATTAATATTGTAACAGCTCATGCTTGTTAGACATTCTTCAGCATTAGACGTTAACTCTTAAAGACCTTACCACTTGAGCTACAACTAAATTTTTAAAGTGAAATTTATTTTCAATAAGTGAAATGCAAGTATTTTGCCAGAAAGAACCAACTATAAAGATCTTTACATAAACACAGTAAGCAGAGATATTTCATTACCATGGCACAATTTTTATATAGACAATAACAATGAAATTTAAACACAAAATAAAACTGTTTCAAAAAGTGCCTTATCTAATATGCATAATAGTTTTACCTACTTTTGTTCAAATATAGTGCTTTTTTCTCTGAAAAAAGCAATATATGTTAAGGGGAGTTAGAAGGCAAACATACAAATATTTTTGACATTACACATTAAGTCATGAATACGTTGAACTGAAGTGATGTACATTATTTAAGATGAATTGTGTTACTGACATAATTTCACTTCCTGTTTTTTGAGCAAGCTGGTTTTGGTGTTGTTCCTTCTGGTGTCCCATGATGAACTTACTGAAGGACTCCAATGGTGGGAATTTCAACTTCACACCAATGGATTAGAAGTACAATTAATATGCGTTTCATTTTTACCAGAACTAATCTTTGTAAAAAAGGAGTTCAGCAATCCAGCACAGAAATATATAATCCCCTTCCAAATTCAATAACAGCTACAAAACATTATAGTTCATTTAAATCAAAAGTGAAGGTTTTTTTGCAGAACTGTTCTACTTAGTTAACGAGTTCTTAAAATTTAATAAATATCCATTTGTGCAGTTTGTTAATTTTATATATCTTGCTCTATAATTATGTTCCATATTTAAAAAATATATCTGCTTTTCTGAGTCTGATGCAATCAATTTTTGGGTTTTGTAACTTTCTAACCATATTGCTAGGTTGTTTTTATCATGCCATAGAACACTTTTGCTTTTGCAATTGGCTATTGCTGCCCCTTCTATACTTTTCAGAGATTAAAATGCCGCCTCTGCAAATGTTCTAAATTCTATGAGTAAATTAGTAACAGACTGCAATCTCTTCAGAACTATGTAACTTTTTTGCAAGAAACTATAGTACCATTTGCCTTGAAACATTCTGTGCTGTTTATAAACTGCCGAAGTAGAATTATGAAAGACATTTTCAGAAATGGTTTCTCTTCTTCCAGTGCTTAAATTCCATTAATTATTCTGCTTCAGTTTACAGATAAAATGTGGTCAGGCAAGTGGTCTAAATAGTCCAGTATTTCTGTCAAGGAGGTACATAAACTTAAATAATTTAACATTGAGAAGACATAGCCTTCTAACTTCCCTTAAGAACTATGGCTTAACTAGGTTATTACAAATCACATTCTTGATCTGCTACATATATTTTATAGGAATTACATTTCCCATCAGTATCTCAAGTAACCAGCAGAAAAAAAAAAAAAAAAAGAAAAAATGAGTGTTTAAGCTTTTTTTACCATAGAAACACAGTCATACTTCACATTCCTTTACCTCAACAGCATGGAGGAAATGCAATAATGCACTATGTCTGAAAATTCAGAGCAACTACTAATTGACTTGATTTTACATGTTACGTGCCACAGAATAAGTATGCGTCAGCCATGCTTTATCTTCTCTGTTCAGTACTCAGGAAATTGTTGCAAATGAGGAGCTAGGGTAGAGTGTAACATCTTGCTGGTGTTTTACTTACATTGATATACATGACATGTGATACCCAACAAATTTAGTAATGCCCCAAAACACACCCATAATGATAAACTTGCAAGTGAATGGTCTAATGCACAAACAGCAGCTCAAATGACTTGTGGCACCAGGGCAATATGTGATGCAAGAGTACAAATATGGAGCTCTAAATGAGTCATTCCTGTTTCTTCACTTGTCATTCCCTACTAACAAGGGAAAGGCCTATATTTAAACAGGAATTATTTATTCAGAATGTATACAGACTTGAAAAGACTACAGAAGATGTAAAGTCATTTGACTATGTAGCAAACTGTTTGATAGATATGGGCCATTGCTCGCTCTGCACAAATGAAAATGGAGATCTTCCACAAAGTGAAGAAACCAGAAGGGCACGTTGCAATACATACACAGGACAAAAGAAACTTCACAGTAAGCTTCAAAACATTCAATATGCACTAGATCTAATGCCACTTCAATTATACTCTTGAAATTGGAGACATATGGGAACCATATACTAGATAACTTGCAAACATATGCAAAATTTGACATTGCCAGGATTTTGACAATAAAAATGTTATTTTCAAGTTTAGATTTTGGATTTCTCACCAAAGTTTGAACATGATCTGTCATATATGATTATGAGCAAGAAATTTGAAGCACTAAACATCACTTAACCAGAAATACCTTGAACATGTTTCGAGTACTGTTTATACCATCCTCAGCATGTGTAACTGGTTTCCTGTTAAACAGTTTATTGTACAATTGTTCAAGTGGTGACGTTATGAACCTCCAGAAGTTGTTTGGTGATGAACTGATGACAAATCAAAATTGATTAAGCAATCCATGTTTCTGTAACATGTGTAGTTTTACCCATGTATCTAATTGGCTGAAAACTGACAGCCTTTAGAAGGTTATGTTATGTTATCCAGTTGAATTAGACATATGGGGAAAAAATAAACATAAGAAAAAAGGATTGCTTAGTCAATTTTGATTTTTCACCAACAAACTGCCTCTGGAGGTTTATATTGTCACCACTAATCAGACAAATGCTAAGGATGGGTGCAAACAGTGCCCAAAACATATCCAAGGTACAGCAGAACACTGCTAATCCAAATTAACTGGGGGTGTGATCTGTTTGGATTACAAAAAAAAAAAAAAAAAAAAAAAAAAAAAAAAAAAAAAAAAAGAAATGTATATAAATTTAGCTATAGGATTAGCAACTACAAGGTAACATAAATAGCAATGTGAGGAAGTGATGTTGATTAATAGACACAACATAATTACAATGCATTCTTCTGAACCTGTGGACATGTCCGATCACTTGAAATAATGGCAGTATGTAGGCAATTCAGTTTGTTTTGCTATTGTTAGTGGTCATTCTACAGTAATTTATGCTTTTTGTTCATAAATTAATATAGTATAGGTAAACATTATTTATTTATGCCAACAAACTTACTGTTGGCGTTTTTAAACACACAAGCCGTGTGTGGGCAAAGTTTGAGAGGTAGAACTGGAACTTAAAAATTCAATGTCCGCTTACCGGGCGGCTGCTCTACCACTGAGCTATTGTGACAAACTGCTAGAATAGCAGTTTGTCACAATAGCTCAGTGGTAGAGCAGCCGCCCAGTAAGCGGAAGGTCTGCAGTTCAAATCCCAGTTGTGGCATTGAATTTTTAAGTTCCAGTTCTACCTCTCAAACAGTATAGGTGCTTGTTTGTATTATACCGTGCAATACATGTCAACCAAATGAAGAAATAGTTCCTATACATAAAAAGAAAAATGGGATGTGCTTAAGGGAGTTGACAAGGGGGAAAGTACTACAAAATTGGCTATTGAATTTGGTGTTGAGGAAACCACTATCAATGGCTAGAAAAAAAATTGGGGGAAAATTGAGAGCTTCTGCAGCACAACTAGTGAAAAAACATTGGAACAATGCCTTGTAGTTTCAATAATGAATTTGTCAGTTCTATAATAAAAATGCTTTCTCTACACTACAAATAAGCTTTTTATTGCTTTTTTTTTAATTATGGATTTTGTGTTTGGATTATCCATAATTTCAGATTTGCAGGGTTCGGATTATCCAGAATTTTGGATTTGCGGGGTTCTACTGTATTTCATGTTATGTGATGTTTAGTGTTTCAAATTTCTGGTTCATTAGTCATATTTTAGTAATGTTTATAAGATTCTATTTAATGATCTGTCATCCTTGCATATCTTATTCTATGGCAAGAATGAAATGTCCAAGGGTTGGACATATTTAATTAGTTTTGGTGATATGATTATATGCTCAACATTAACTGTCATTACCAGGTCAAGAAGACCACATAACTGGCCGGGAGGGCTCGGGGCGCTGACCATGCCCCACCATCCAGTACTGCACTTCACCAATGTCGCCTGTAGTGGGCAGAGGTGGGGGATGCAGCAACTGGGCAGTAGGCCTTGGCCCTTCATGGGCTGTTGCGCCGGGGTTTAGTTAACTGTCATTAACTGTTCATCCACCAATTTGCTATTCTCGTCAGCACTCCATGAATCACAGAGCAGAGTATTCTTGGTTGCTTATGAGATTTTCAGAGAGAATGCTAAAGAGAAGTGTTTTAAAATGGGTTTTGGACATCTTAGCAATTGTGCTAGTCTTTATATATAGATAATTTGTGGAAGAGAAACCTGTGGCACATTAGCATGCTTAGCAGAAAAATGAGGCCTTACATGGTCAAATGGCTTTGCAACCTTCTTCAGTGAGGTAAGTCCATAATATATAAACATTGAATGGACAGTTCTTGTTCAAAATGAAGTCCTTCCCTTGTAAGCATCTCTTGTCTCTTTTGGTTAACCCTCTCAGTGGCTCTGGAGAGAAGTGTTATGTGACATTCATAGAGCCTTATAACAAGATATAATATGCTAATTATCACTTTCAATTAACATTTAATTACACAGCCACAACACATTAGTATGAGAAATGCTACCAAACAAACACTGAAAAGGAAGCATTGTTAATCTGAACTGTATTCAGATATTTCAAGTGGAACTTGCACTTAATGATTTTCTAAAATAATTTGAAATTAACAAAGAACACCATTAAACTCATTTCAAACTGGAATTTTGTTTAGCTACAAAATTTAGACCGGTTCACAATAAACTGACAACAGGAACCAGAATGAGAGTGGAAAGCAGTGAAGTTGCCAATTGCCAATTGTAGTGGAATTCTGCAATGCATAGTGAAATTTGATGCTTTTGGAGATTTTGCATCAAAAAATGAAAAAGTTTGAAATGGAAAAATTGAAAATACATATTAACATTAATAAATGTATTTTAATTGTTTTGTTCCCCACTCCAATAAATGACTGAAATATCACTCAACTTAATGCCTAAATATCACTCTGAACCAAAGCTGTTTCAATTTCTGAGGATTGTACGAGCTCAGCAAGGTAACGCTGTAATCTGAACAAAATCCCAATTTCAAATGAGTGGAGTGTTCCTTATGAGTCAGTCTACAAAAAGCATCTTTATTTTACTGTCCTATAATTGACATCTGCAGACACTTTTCTCTTTGCAACTTGAAATGTACCATTCACAATGAAAAGGACACAGAGAAGTTATTTACTGTATACACTGTTAATTACAGCAGTTTTGTTACACATGAATTACTGTGACCTCGGATGCACATAGTGGTTGGATTTGTAGAGCTGCTGAGGTATTTAAATATGCAGTATGTTATAACATTTTAATTTTTATTTATATTATACAACATTTTACATGCACAATATTTAGATTATCACATTGGTTATGCCTTCTAATTTTCAAGATATTATAGGCCTTTTCTGTTTAACCCTATATGTACTTTTAACTCTAAAGCTTGTGTTCAGTATGGAACAAACAAGTATTTTTATGCTGATTTCGGTTCTCACGCCTATTGTCTATCAACAGTGTACGATAATATATTATCCAGATTTCTTGGAGTTAAAAATTGATGTTCATGAATTTATTCAAACTCCAAAGTGCTTGTAAGTAATATAAAGCTACGTTCTGTTAGTAGTATTGTCAATAGTAAGTAGTTGTAGTTCTTTTGACCGTTTATAAAAGTTCCCATTAAGTTTCTGGCTCAGCACATATTTCTTAGCATCTTGATTCGATCACACATCACGTAAGTTCATTTATTTTAAATTTCAACTCTTCAAAAATATTTTCATCAATATTCTAAATTTGTGTGTACATCATTACAATTTTCTATTACTTCTTAAGCACCATTTTATCAGAAATTGTTTTAAAAATAATGAAAAACATGACCTTTTTCATTTTATAAATATGTTGTTTTTTATCAAGTTTTGTTTTTATGGAGGGATAGTTTGAATAGAAATTTTGACTGTGCCAATTGTCTTCTTGTGAATCCATGTCCTAAAACCACAACATTCTGGTTCTTTAAATTTAAATATTTTCCTTGCATCGCATTTTGTGATCATGAGCCAGCAACTCTCAGCTTTTTATAATAATGTTGAATTCCTGCATTCTGTACTATCAAATTTCTTTGACCCGGTGGTGGTTGGATGAGCCTGTGTCGTTTGACAATGTACTTATGCACAGGTTCATCTAACCATGTTGAATGATGCTGGCATTGACTAGGAACTGAGGATGGGAGCAATTAGCTTCTGAAACATATTTTTCATATTAAGTAAGTGGTGGTGTATGAAAAATTAAATAATAATTGACCTAAATAAAGCCATTGTTTGAAGACTGTTACAACACTAAACAAGTGCACAGACCATTGTGAGTGAAAAGTGCATTAATCTGAAGGCCAATAAATGAATATAAAATTCTCATGAGTTGTGAGTCATGACTAAATCTAACAATGCTGTAGTCTGTACCATTCACAGTACTTTCCCCTCCATTTCTCACTGCTTGTAACTCCAATAGTGTCATTTGAAAATTGCATTAGCTGACAAAACTCATTCAGTAAATTATAAGTGATGCTTTTTGTAAACATGAATGTCTCAAGGCTTTTTATAAAACAAATTCAAAGTATACCTGTTCTACAAAACAATTGTCTCTCTCACACACACAGATAAATGAGTACAAAGTTATAACTTAACATTATTCTAAAAAGAGCTTTACTTTCCTTAACATATGTTTAAGTATATTTATTCATAAATAAACAGTATAAAAGGTACAAACTAATATTTTCATGACAATAAAATCACAATTAAGTCCATTGTAAGTTTAAACTAGAAACTGTTGCATTCAGACTAGTTTCACATCATGTAAAATTCAGAACAGGAGTTAAGAATCAATCAGTGCAGAAAGCAAAACCTTGATTCATTGAATAGTATACAGACTTTGCAATTCTTGAATATGCAACCAAAATTTAGATCAATGAAGTTGAAACAGTGATGATCATACCAGTTAATTCAACTAACAGCTTCTAAGCACTCAGTGATTGGGTTGAGCAGACTTTGTGTTGCTAAACTCCCTACAAGAGGCCCCCTCTACCATAAAGTTTTAAATGAATTTACTCCTATCATAGAGCCATTTTCTTGAAGTAAATTTAAACTTGTTTACAGAAGTAGTAGTTTTACTCAAGCCAATTTAAACTAAGATCAGTTTAAACTTTCCTGCTGGTATATTAAAACCAGAGTTTAAACTAAACCTTCTGAAATAGTATACGCAGCAGTCATAATTTTCATGCAAAAAGTAATTTTACTAACATAGTAATATTTATTTAATCTGCCACACACTAAAGAGAACTGGAATATATGTCAAGATTTTTTAATAAGATACAGGAAGATGGTTATGATCTGGAAGAAGTGTTATGCATTTTATTATGAAAAACTGAAGCAACACAATTCTACAAATTAACAAATATCTAGAGACTATAAGCTTCACATATCCTAGCATTTGCTGCAAGTTCTCGAAATTAAAAGCAGACTGGTTTCACAGTATATTTACTGTGTCATTGGTTCCCTCTTGTTTATACTGGTTGGTATTGTAACAAACGCTACATCACTTAATATTTCTGTATGTTACCAACCACTGGAAACAGAAGAAATTTGTTAATAGAATCAACTGGCAGTATTTCAAAATTCATTATGGTGTCCTTATTTTTCAATATGAATATCTTTTAAATCTATGGATTCATTTAATTAAACAATTTAACCTCTGGATTTATTTCATGATTAAATGACCAAAAGTGATCTGCTACAGTTGATTTAAATTGATAAATGCCAGAATTCTTATAATTTGGAATTGCATCCTTTTTAGAAAAATTCCACAAACTTTTTATATTATATTTTGCTTTTAATTACAAGAGCTTGCAGAAAATGCTTAGATAAGTGAAACTTGTAGTCTATAAGATATTTGTTATATTTGTAGAGGGTTATACATGCTTAGATTCATTCAAGAGTAAATGAATTTGAAAATTGCAATGCAATTATTTTTAATGGGTTCCGATTGCACAATCATGCAGCAAATGTGTTACATAAAATAAGGACTCTGGAAGGAAAAAGAGAAGAAATACCACGGAGTTCTATGGGATAGGGGCAATGGCACACCGGAAGTGGATCGCAGCCAACTTCAAATGAGGCACATGCTAACAAGAATAGCAGTACATGGCTTCCATCATATGGTTTGTAACAACTCAGCCTTTCATGAACTATCAAAAACTTGCAAATGTAAATTATGTGAACGCTGCCACTTAGAACTCTGTAGCAAATGAGAACTTTGTAAATCAATAATATAATGGTAATTATATTCTTATATGGCTATTGAGCTGCAATACAAGTATTAAATCAAATAAGAACTAAAACTGCTATAAAATTATGCTGTTTCACTAGAAAAAAATTAATTTTGCTCCAGGGAGATTTTTAATTATTGCTTATCATAAATGAATGCTAGTATCCCCACAAGCAAATCAGAGAACTTTATAGTAAAGAAGATTTCTGGAGGAAACAGACCATAACAGACTTTATTCACAAATATGTCTTATATGTGATACGTGATCTGGACATTACAAAAAGATCTGCATCATGGGAGTTATGTGATCCATAGGTAAAAATGAACACTATTGAAAATCTTGCCAATTTTAAATTAACCAACAAGTGAGCCATGTTCTGGCTGTTAATATTCAACCCACATTCATTTTTATATGAACTTAAAATCACTGTTTATAGTGTGTCTTATTTTATTTTATAACTCTCTAGCTGTTACTCTGAGCAAGTAAAGAAACAAGTGTGCATCCAAGAATTTTAGAATAAATAAAAATTAAATGAGTTATGGTATTATGCACATTTTATTCATAATCATTTCATGCATATCTAGTTAAAGAAATTAACTTTTCATGCACATCTTTATAACTGAATTTTACAGTGCAGGTGGTTTCTTTGTGTTCTCTGCGGCTTAAATGGTTACAAAGTAACAATACTTTTATTCACAGACAGTTATGTTGAACTCAAAGCACTAAATGTACCCTGATTAGCCAAGTGGTTGCTGACATGATAATGCAGTATAGTCAACTTTACTTTAAATTAGGAGGTGTCATTTTAACTAAATGACAGCCACAAATACTTGCAAAAAATATTTTAGTTTAAATCAATTACTGAGGTTAAACCAATTTAGTTTACATCACATTTAAAACATTTTGTAGAAAATGGACCTAAGTACCTGCTGTTAGAAAAGGACAGATAACGTAAATATAATATAAAATATCTATTAAAATATTACAAGTACTGTTTTGATAATGGGCTCTTTTAAACTGACAGTGTGCATGCTAAACCTGGAGAAATCTTGCAGTACTCTTTATTAAATACAAATAAACATTTAACTCAATAAGAAAGTAGAATTAAATTTTGAGCGGCTTTATGTGACGAAAATAAATACTACAAATGACAAGAAAATACACTACAAACTTTCCTACTGTATATAACAAGCAGAAAGGTTAAGAGATTATAATTAGATTTTTACTCTAAAAAAAAAAATAAAATGAGTAAGCTTTTCTTACTATATATAAGGCAAATATCTTAGTATTTTACTATCTTCTAAATACATCACTAATTTATTAACAAAAATAAATATTTGATGCTTAATATACAGTAATGCTCAAGCCCAGAAAATAATTATATAAAAATTACTTGTGGGAACCAGCTACACAGTGTACGTCTTATTGCTTTTCTGTCTCTCCTGAAAAATGAGAGGGAAAAAAATTAGAGAAGGTAATGGTTCCTTTCTGCACTGATTTATTATGAAGCAGTTACTTATTTAAATAAATTACATATAAAATATTTGGAGCACTAACCAAGACCAAAAGGTTAATAGGCAGGCCCTTTAAAAAAGTATGATGCAACAGCAAGATGGCACTTGTCATCTATCACTTCAAGGTACTCAATATTAACATTTTTCACTTCTACAAATTTCACCCGATTTGTTGCAAGTTTTATCACTGAATTGTCCAGTATTATTGGAATGAAAAATTAATTTTCTTTACTCTATAAAACCTAGATTCTTATAAATTATCTTCAAAGAATTAAAATAAGGGTTTATGTAAAATGCCACATGATGAACATTTGAAAAATTTAAACTTTTAAAATGTTGCATATTATTCCACAAATATAATTTAATAGTTTCTCTGTGTTTGCACTGAAGCTTTTTTTCTGAAAAATAAAAGTATGCCTCTTTTAATTTTCTAAAAAGCAATCATTTATTAAATTATCAAAACCCTACAATCCAAAGTTGTTATTTATCTGCAGAAACAGTTCTTTAGATCTCTTCCTCAACCTTCTAAGAAATCTAAAAATCTGAAATAAGTTAAACAAAACTGCATCATGGAGAACATTTCAAAGTAGCAAAAATATAAAAGCACAAGATTATAAATAAAATCAAGTTTTAAAATTTTATGTGCTATTTGCTTACACCTGCACACATCCATTTAAACTCTCACTTGGACGGTAATTATTATGTATTTATGCCAACAAACTTAGTGTTGGTGTTTTTAAACACCAACAGTAAGTTTGTTGGCATAAATAAATAATAATTACCATCTGAAGGTTATTTAATCCCAGGACATAAAGTACTTGCAATAGTAAGTCACCATTGGGATAATTGTCTCTGATGTGAGACTGCCTTTGTGGTTTACTGGGAAAAATACAAACTGGTTTGAGAATTCAATGTCATTCTGGCAGATTGTCACAGTAGCTCAATGATTAGAGCACCTGCCTGGTAAGCGGAAGGTCTGTGGTTCAAATCCCAGTTGTGGCATTGAATTTTTAAGTTCCAGTTCTACCTCTCACATTTAGACTTTTAAATAGCCAGAAAGGCAAAACAACAACTGGATCTTGATTCTACAATGTTTCCAGATCTTTCCATGAAAATTTTAAAACAGTTATTTTCTTTCAAAATATTGTTGAAAATTTAAAATTGAGTACCCTTAAAACTAAGAACCAGTATCTTTGTAACCAAGGACAGTAAAAATGTGTATTTCTCACATGATACGAGTAATTTTGCGCATGGTTGTCATGTTAGCACTCAGAAAACACGTTGCATACTGGTTCTTAGTTCAAATTATCTCCATAGCAAGATTTTAAAGATAATACAATTAATGTGCACATATTTAAAATACTCAATAGTAAGTAATAAGGAACTGAAATAATATAGTAACACTATACAAAACAAACACTTTTAGCCCTCAGAGAGATTAAAGTCATTCCACACTCATTATCCTGAACATAAATGGCTATTGTATCTGCCAATGGGTTAGTAATCACATTTATTTATGAATCTAAATCACATCAATAATGTGATAAAACATGATCCTCTCTGTATGAAACATTTAAGTAACTGCATGATAAATGTTGTCATAACCTATTCACAATGGCAGTTATTCATTTAGGGAAAAAAGCTAAGAGCGGAACTGTGTGCTGGATATTGGTAAGCATTTGTGGAATCCAACACACTCACACATACATACATCCACCCATACATTAAGCAAGGATTTGGACCATTAAATATAAATACTCTAGTCTTATTTATATGCTAGTCATTAAAATATATTAAAATGTCTATGTGCTGAGAAAAAAAAAAAAAAAAAAACACTGAATTCTACATAAAGCAATAATTAAATGTACACAATAAGGATTCTTTGGTGCATTTTACATACCTACTCTAGGAACAACAGTCTTACTGAGCAAGCAACATCTTGGCATGCTATTTCTCCCCTAAAATGGCAACAGGAGAAAATGTGTTTGTATGTTTACCATAATGAACCACAAATACTGACTGAAGATTTTTAATTGACTAAAGTGACATAAGTAAATGTAATTGCCACCCAGTTGGTCATTATTTTCTCACAAATGTGATGTGAAAAAAACTTAGTACAATTTCTGCTGCATTATGTAATGTTTTGAGGCTACATTGGCTTCCTCATAAATATCCTAGGTTTAATTTACATTGTCAGTCCCACACCAAAACTAGGAATATGTAAATGTGTTTACTTATGAGTAATTTAATTTCTGCATACTTTACTTATTCATAGAAATTAAAAACTGCTTCCTAAATTTACTGGCTGCCATTAGGGACAAGGTAAACATTACAATTAGAATGCTTACGAATAGTAGTAAAACTTACATCATAGATTAACAAGAAAAAATAATAAAACATAAAAGTTTATGGAAAGTAAACAAAAATACTATTGTAGAAAATGGTAGTATCTGGGTGAACTGCTCTAACTTGCTCCCACCTTTTGGATTGCTGTCTTCAAAATATAAGTGTAATATTAATTTCCCTATACATATAAAAAATAAAATTTGGTATGGAGCACTGCAAATCTAATGTTTCATCTAGATTTTCATAGATTATCAACAGTTTCTGGAACAGGCTACAGAAAGTGTAAGAAGTTTGGAAGTAGGTAGAGGAGAATGTAGAGCCGAACTTTGACACACCAACTACATGGATACATAAATTTATGAGGGATAAATATGCAATTGATGACCCACTCCTACATACATTACAGAAAAGTAAGTAGAAGACATAAACCAAAAATGAATTCCCTGGTATGTGCACCACAGATCGCAATATGACAGCACTCTGGCACTAGATTGAAATTTCACTGAGGGATGAATGCATGATTGATCACCTGCACTCCCAGATACTTTATAAGCAAATAAAACATGTGAACCAAAGATGGAATATCCGGCATTTGTGTCGCAGATGACACATGTGAGACCAGACCCAGCAACTTCCCGCCACATTGAAGCAGTTCACAGATGCCACATATTTCTCACCCAGATGTGTATAACCAACACATATCTGGAAAAGTGAACCCTAAAATTGGCAATTTCAATTTGTCACATTACTTTGTCCCACACCCACTTTGTGTATGTACTATAGTAGCCTGTGATGGAATGTTAAAGATTAGGATAATATGTCAATTATAATTGTTAAAATGGTTATTTAAATACACTTAATACTTGCTTATATTGTATTAACTGAAAAATATTACCTATGTTAATTGTATTAATTATATTTTATTATCTTGTATATGTTCAGAACTATAATAAAATTCAAACAGAATATTAAAGTGTAACTTCTATTATCAGAAGCAAAGAACATACAGCCTACATAGGTAGGTTCACATGCCATAGAAATACATAACTAAATGTACTTGTTACCTATCATCATGTGAATTCTAACCACAAAGAAAATGTTACAAACTTTATTATGTCTTCAGCCTTGTCACCATTCAGACATATCATTAACCACCTCTGTATGAATTTATCAGAAGTAGTTCTGCACATATTTGACAACTAATTGTACTAACAGATGGCCAGTTCTTTATACCAGTTAATTGATTTCATACTGAGAATAAACAAAATGTTAAATTAAAACTCTTTGCCTTTATTTTATTTTACATTACCCTGCAGATGTAGTTCTCAAATGCCTAAGTCCATTAAGAACTACTGCAAGTCCCAGCAGCAAACAAGTGTCATACTTAGGAAGACCTTTCAAGACTAGCAAACCATCTACAAAAGCAAATCTTAAAAGCCTGACTAAACTAAATCCTCTACCAGTCCACTTCAACTTAAACTTTTAGTTCACATTTCAACTCATAATGAAGCCTTATCCATTTTAGAAAAACCTACCTACTTTTTGATTTCAACCCTCAATAAATCTTGTGAGGTGCGCACAGATATACATTCAACATTAATAAACAAAACTGTTCAGCTGTCACAATTGTTAGTGGAAATATTTCCTGCTAACTCAAGCAACCTAAGCAATCACATTGCTGCCATCATGCCTGTCAGTTTGTCTGATGACTGCAACAGCTAGGAATATATTGCAATGGAACTCCAGATCACTGAAAGCAAATAAAGATAGCCTGAATATAAAACTTAATAGTGCAGAAATAAGTATTGCAGCAATTTCGGAACTGTGGCTCAAACCCTCTCAGCCTTTTTCTGTTAACTATAACACTGCAAATTGTGACCATGAAGATGGGTATGGAGGTGTTGTGTTCCTTATCAGACGAAATATACAATACAATTTGTGTTGACTTCTCTGGTAATCCAATGGAAGCTACTCAAACAAATATCAATTCAATCCTAACAACACTCATTATTTCACATAAGCCTCCTAAAATTATAATTTCAAAAACTAAATGTTGAAATTAGCAAAACAATTTTTGCACTTTCTTATTGTGATGGGTGGTTTCAATGGACATAGTCAACTGTGGGGATATGATATAATCAGCAATATGGGTAAACTTATTATGCAAATAATGAATGAAGAAAACTGGATTCTTCTCAATGATGGAAATGCAACCAGGATTTCCAAATATTAATCAAAAGTGTCCGCTTCTGATCTTACTTTTACTACACCTGCTCTCTCTCAGTGGTTCAACTGGCAAATAATTAATAAACCCTTAGGTTCAGATCATCTTCCGATAATTAACAACTTTAATTTCAATCAATATAGACCTCAAACCACATTTCCATGTTACAAATGGAATATTAAAAAGGCAGACTGGTTATCTTACAATTCTTTAATGCAGGAATATTTATAAAATTGTACTGTTTAAGAAAAATCACAAACTATGAACAATTAACATCCATTATTGAATGTGTTGCACAATACACAATTTCAGAAAATAAGCCTCTAATGTGAATAGTAAAATTTTCCCACCTTGATGGGCCACCGATTGCAATATTCTATTGCAAAAGAGAAAAAAAGCACTTGAAATATACAGCAATAATTCTACAAATCTAAACTTCATTAACCTCAAGAAAATTTAAGCTCAAACAAAGGAAATTCTCAAAGACAAAAAGAGAATACAGTAGAAATTATTTTGTAAATCTGCATTACATACATATTTGCCTTCAATATTATTCTTAAACATCATGGAAGATATTCTAATGAATCTAACTCTGCAAACATGCAATAACTGTTTAAATATTAATACGCCCTCTGATGAGTCACATTTTACTTCAGTCTTTCTCTATTAAGTAGAAACTGCTCTTCTTTCAAGCAAAGATACTCCTTCTGGTCCTGATGATATGCCTTACAAAATGATACAACATAAAATGTCCAAGAGTGGAAAGGAAATTTTCCTTAAAGTGTTAAATGAATTTTGGAATGGAAAAATCCAAATTTCTATACTTAAGTTAAGTAGAGTAGTACAAATATTAAAACAAATTAAGGATCCCAATGTTGCTTTGCCCTAACCTATAGCTCTGCTTTGCACCCATAAAATTCTAGCAAAAATTATTAAAAACAGATTGGAATGTAAGTGCTGAGGCTTTCACGGCCGGCATTGTCAACTATGTTAAGTAGATTTTCCGGGCTTGTGGGCCGTGGTCAAGTTGGATTGCCTTCCTCCGACGTTTCGCTGAAAACTGCGTCCAGCATCTTCAGGGTGATCCAATTAGTGAACTCCCGAGTCCAAATATTAGAGTCCAAATATATATGTCTCTAATATTTGGACTCGGGAGTTCACTAATTGGATCACCCTGAAGATGCTGGACGCAGTTTTCAGCGAAACGTCGGAGGAAGGCAATCCAACTCGACCACGGCCCATAAGCCCGGAAAATCTACTTAACACAGATTGGAATGGTTTGTTAAACATTATAAATGCCTTAAAAAATTTTAAATGGGATGTTGCAAAGGGAAAAGTTACAATGAATTGTTGATTACATTAGTCACATACATACAAATTACATTTAGTGCCAACAAATATCTTGCAGCTTTTTAGACAGAGATAAACAGTCCTTATGACAAAGTAAATAATATTTAATGCAAAATCTCCTAAAAATGGGCATGCCTTCTATTTTTGTTAAAAATATATGGAATATACTTCAAGACAGAAAGTTATTTATAAAACACAATAAACTTACGACAGAATCTCATCAGACAAGCCTAGCTCTACCTTAAGGATCCATATTATCACCTCTATTATTCAATATTTACGAGTGATCTTTTCTCTGTTGAGTTTATAGAAACTTGGCTCTGGTACGCTGATGATCTCTGTTTTTATTGTTCTGGAAAATCTTTAGAAGAATTCAAATCTAAACTGCAAAACTATGTTAAATTCCATGATCGGCTTCAAAATAATGATCTTGAAATTTCTCGAGATAAATCCTCCAGTGGTATCTATACAAGATGCAGAATTCAACTTATTGAATCTCTGTTACTGGGTCCATAAACAATATCTCACAAAAATATGGTGCAATACTTAAGTCTGTGTATTAATGAGCTGATATGGAATTCTCATATTAAATCGATAGTTAACAAATGTGAAAGAGGATTAAACATAATAAAATCTTTAATGAGCTGCTGATGGGACTGCTATCACTTTATTGCTCTATAATAAGATGATTGCGGATGCATGTGTTATGACTCTGCTACTGAAACATTACTTGTACAGCTTGACAAGATTCAGGATAAATCTCTACTCGTTGCATTGGTCTAATGCAATCTATTCAAGTAAATGTCTTATTAGTGGAAAAAAGAGAGTGTTCCCTAAATGTTCAACTCCAGGCTTTATGTAATAAACTTATCACAAAACAATTAGCAAATCCAAAGGGCTACATTTTCAAGAAAATGCACTTTGCTGAACAAATAAATATAAACCTACTCCTCCATAGATTAATTCCTTCACTGATTTGAGACAGTACAACACAACACTTTTGCATGCTATAAAACTACCTTGTTTTAATTTTCAGCATGTTTGTATTCAGCCTTTGCTGTAACAATATTCCTTTCACAGATAATTCAGTTGAGAATACATCTATTTTAAATGAATTCAATTCTGAATACTCTAAAGCCACTCAAATATTCACTGATGGCTCCAAAGATAAGGAAAATATTGGCTGTGCCTACACTGACTTAGAAAGAGGTAAAAGTACAATCTTAGTGTAGGTTAAAGCCCATTCAGGTATCAATGGAAATGAAATTATATCCCCACACATTTTCAATAGATCTGATTCACTTATCATAATGCTCTTTGAACAAATGGTGGAACAATTCAGCACAAATTAAAGACAAATATTACTTTTCATTAGATCTTGATATACCTGAAAAACAATGCTATGAGTATACAAAAGCTTTAAGGAAAATTATAACTATAGCGCCTTAAAATTCAATCATGGTTGCTTCGCTAAAGCTCTTTATAGAATCAGTATTAAACAGTTTCCTTTCTGTGATTACTGTGCTGGACTGACAGAAGAATGTGATCACATTCTTTGTATGCAAGAAAAGTTGGATAGCAATACATTTCCAAGCTCAGATAGTAAGTTTAAGCATCTTTCTTCCTTGCAACGTTGTTCACTTACTTGCAGCTCAAAATGTTAATGTGTACCTTCCAATGACACATTTTTAAACCACTTAAATAACTATGGCAGTAACACTGATGATATGTGGAATGAAGATGGAGCACTATGGAAGGAGATGGTAAGAGAAACTGGAGAACCTGAAGGAAACCTGCCCTACATGCTAATGGTCTAACCACTCAGTCACAGTGTGGATAACATTAATGTACTGTAATGCTTGAACGCATGCAAGAGTTCTTTGTAAATCAATATCAATTGTTCTCATTATCGTAGTTGTTGGTTAATTGCCAATAAATTACTTAAAAAAACCTTAAGTATCCCATGTATTGTCCAGATTGGTCAGATTTATATGTAAGGCATTGCAAATATCAGTAGGGATAGCATATTTAAGGGAGCCTATATTTTTGCACAGTTCTACTGTATGAGTGCACAAATTTATTTCCTGATTGGCAAAGTGGTATAATTTTATACTGTATAAGGTGATGAAAATAAGGATACCTTTTAAAAATTGCTGAAAATACTTAGAAGGTAATTTCTGGCAGTAAAGTAAGCTGTGATTTTTGCCAGTTCCCTGGTATAGTTGTGTATACTGAGTGGATTTTACATAAGAAGTTAAAAGTGTGGTAGGAGTGGATTTCAAGAGTTGAAGGATAGCTTATAGTTTTTGTTGGGCCCAGCAATATGAGTGCATAAAGTTTTGCTTATATAGGTCAATGAGTATGGCTTTGTACACAAGGGAGTGAAAGTTGTGGGTTAGCTTATTTTTGGCAGGTTCTAAAACCTAAGCATACTAGTTTTGTTAAAATCATAAGAGTATTCAGAGGAAATTTGGTAATCTAAACATATGCAACTTCTCCACTTTCTCCAATAAACCAATTTAAATATTTTAAGCTTCCCATTTCAGTCTTGATTGGAAGTTGTTAAATATCTGCCACATTCACAGTAAAGCAATGAAAAATAAGTATTTATTTATGCTCAAAAACTTACTGCTGGTGTTTTTAAACACACAAGCCGTGTGTGGGTAATGTTTGAGGGGTAGAATCATTGTGACATTGAATTTTTCAGTTACAATGATACCTCTCAATGAAAAAAAATCTTCTGGTACTCATATTCAATGAAGCAGGATACAAATTAGGTGACATGAATAGGAAAATTCCTTTCTGCAACCCCTAATTTTAAAATCTTTCCAAATATTATAGACCCAATGTCAATCTAGAAAAATAGCACATTTCATTGATGAAAGAATTACAAAACTGGCTTTGAAAAATCTCTCCCTGTCACATGCATGCATGCACACAGACATATTTTCTCTCTTTACATTAGCATACATTTTTAAAAGCATTTCTAAGTAAACTTTTTTGCATATTTTATAGTTTGATATGGGACTGACAATATTACTTTTTATAAAAAAAAAAAATGAACTTTGAAGCTCATTTACTTTTGTTAACGCGGGTAAACCACTCGCTTTGCTAACAGATTTCTGATTATAGACTTTTACTGGTTACCCTACCTAACTCATGTTTTATTTTGCTAAACTTAGATGATTTTATATTATTTGGAAATACAGAAATCATCTTTCTTTTCTTTTCTTTCCTATACAGCAAACTATACACAGATGTTCTTAATTAAAGCTACATCATACCTGCATAAAACTGAGCTACCAATTTCTTTGGCCTTACATTTCCAATGTAAGCTTATGTGACAAAATAATTTAATCACAATTGTGATATCTATAGAACAATCAGTCGAGTGCGACAGTTACGCCAGCGTTCCTGCAGCCTTCGATGTTCTTCTAATTGCTGCTCTGTCACAACATGCCTTCCTATTCCACTTCCTGGCTTTAGTTTTCTTGGATCCAAGTTGGCTCCTAAGTTCTGCATTCCTCTGGCAAACTTGGAGAGTGGTGAAAGGACCAAGTCTTTGGTTGCTGCAGCAGGACTCGTAATAACGTTAGTAAAGCCACTACGAAATGACCTAAGGGCATTCTCGCTCTGAGATGAAGTTATATTGAGACTTAGATCACGAACAGATGAGGACCTCTGACCCTCATCAAACTTAACTTGATGGTTTGATGATGGTTGTTTGGATTGCTCCTCTGTTCGATGTTTAGTGGAAGAAGTACCCTGTCGTTTGTCTACCTCGTCTGAAGAGTGTGAGAATTTCCTAACTAACTGCAGTGTGCTTGGTGGTGTTAGTTTCTGCTTGTGTTTAGCAGGCTGTTGCGGCTGGGATGTATTCTCCACTGTTATCTCGGGCGTAGCTGAACCTGCTCGCAGAGGACTTGGAGTGAGTGATGAATTCTGTGAAGTTAGGAGGGGAGCAAGGGAGGAGACATCCAAACTGAGATCCGTACGAGAATGTGTCAGCACATGACCTCGAATGGATACATTCTGTACGACACGGGACAGACAAACGTTATCTATGAGAGGAGCTATGGTACAGAGATTACCATCATCCACTCGCCTAGGATGACTAACCTTTGTGCTCATTAGGATACCTACAGAAGGCAACACTAGGTCTGTTGGCTTTACCTCACACTGCGCCATATTGTGTGCCAAGGATGAGCGCTGGCTTTCATCAAAGTTATAAGAGAGGTGCATTTCTTCCTCTTCATCACTGGAAGGTTTTGAGATGGAATGGGCAGATCCAGCTTCGGGTGCACCCACTACGAACAGTGCTTCTTGGTCCTAGAAAACCGGAAAGCCTGTGAACTTTTATATTTTGTCATATGAAGCTATTTCTAATCAGCATTTAAGCTGTAATTGACATATATTTAAATTAGCAAATGATGATAAAAGGAATTAAACTTTGAAATATGCTAACTAAAAGAAGGGGGAAAAGAAAAAGAGGTTATTACAGATTTGGTTTAATATTACTACATATAAATCATGACATACAATTTCCATTAGCCAGCCTTTATCCAATGAAGAAAATGAGTTAATTTTTTCTTATTTTACAACTGAAGAACAGGTCTTAAAATTAATTTAAAAAATCTAATGTTTCAAGGAAGTTAGATTTTTCCTTTTTGGAAATCTATCATCTGACTAACATGTTATCAGGATAATTTGTTTGGATGAAGAATTGTTGTGAAAGAGACCGGAGGTGAGTGGGAGATGTCTATTTACTGAATCTACTGGTCATCATTTGAAGCAGCTGTTACCAATTTTCTTTTTAACAAGGAGGTATCAGAATAATCCAGAGTTTGCTCCAATATAAAAGTAATCACTGTTGATACCCAGAATTTTAAAAGTTTCGACAATCTTCTAGTTTAGGTTTGCTTATTTGTTCATTCGGTACCATTGCAAGCAGAGCTCTGGGAGGTTGAACATGTCATACAATAGGAACATGCATCATGACTAATAGAATACCCACCACCAGTAATACTATTATTTCCCTCTATCTTTATAAGAAAGAAGAGAAAAGGAAAAAAAAAAGGTTTTTTTTAAATTTTAATTTTAAGCCCCCACCATTGCAAGAGTAAACTACAGAACATGCTATATATCACCATCATGTATTATCTGCCATATATTTAATATTTACCTGTTGAGATATTAATTAATTGCTCAAAAGTGAGTGAGTAGGGTTTAAGGGCCTGTCGACAGCTAGGTCATTAGAGCCCCTTGCTCAAAAGTGTATGGGGAAAGTGTATAAGAATGACTAGATTTTTCTTAAGCATTTTATGTTATTACCTAATAGCTTGAGATAACTCGGAAGGTGGTTATATATTTTTATTGCAGAATAGTAACATCCATCTTGAAACAGTTTTAAGTTATTTACCTGCATGCCTTGTACTGTGATCATGCACAGCAAGGTCTGTTGTGAAGTTATCATAATTATCAGCAAGATAGGTCAACAGAGAATATATGTATTCACCAGCAAGAGTAAGAATATTTTGGGTTCTAAATAATAGCCTATAAGAATGATGGGAAATAAACACCACAAACAATACTATGACCCTTTTTTGTAATATAAACACTTGCTTGCTGTGTGCTAAATTGCCCCAGAAAATAATTCCATCTCTTCAGCAAGCTTAAGTAGGCAAAATATGCTGCTCTTAAGGCATTTTCATTAAACAGATTCTTTAAGTTTCTAAATACGAAGTATGCACTGCCAAGTTTTGGTAACATTTTTATTGATTTCTCCAGCTGAGCTCTTTATCTATTTAGAGCCCTAGGAATTTAGTAACTGATACTTTGGTGGTGGTTATATTTTGTTTCTTTAGCTATTATACAGATTTACTACTTATGGTTTGACAGTAAGAGAATATTCTCATATGACTGGTCAAAACTATCAGACTTTTATGGTTGCCCATTCTTTTACTCAGCACTTAACATAGTCCAAGCTGTGTAAACTTTCCTGTATGTAAAGGGAAACTATGAATTCCTGGGGAAGAAAGCAAAGGCAGAAGCGAATATGCAAGACTATTTTGTTCAGAGGTTCAAAATATTTTTACAATGCTTATATGCCATATCTCTCCAAGTACAGGATGTTATATTTCAAAACATTTGCATTGAAGGTCCCAAGTCATCTTGAGTTCACTAATACAATAACATAGCTTTCTGAAGGAAGGGCAGAAACAAAATTCAATGAGCCACACATATAAAACACATAAGGTTACCATAGCCAGTTTCTCTGTACTCTGTTTCACATTAGAAGTTAAGCAACTTCCTGAAATGCCTGGAAAACTTCATTTAAGGTTATAAATGGTTTGATTGCACTAAAGTTTCCTTTACAGACTCAAAACAGAAATACTGCTTCTCATCCATTTCACAACTTTCTCCTAAGGTAGCCGATTCAAACCTGGCCCAGACTGATGGTTTCTAAGTGTGCTTAAAAGTGACAGTCCCATTGCCAGTAAACTTACTGGCATGTTAAAGAACTCCTGTGAGACAAAATTCCTGCACATGCTGATGTTGATATGATCCTGCCAATTGACAGTATTGTTAACAAACAAAATATTTTTCAATTTCACAAACTTCCATGCAAATTCATAACAATACGTTATACCAGCATAATTATTACTGTCACTGGTCTCTTAGCTGATGTTAAATTTTAACTATGTTGGGAGGTAGTCGGAAGCTTTCACGGCTGGAGTTAGAATTAAGATTTCTTCCAGGCTTAAAAGCCATGGTCTGCTGGAGTTTTGAGGTCCAGACGTTTCATCCACACCTGCGGTGGACATCATTGGTGGTGTAGTCTGAGTCTTCTCAGTGAAGGTTCAGTTACAACAGAATCATTTATGACTGGAGGTGCTGTTATTTGTATGTGGGCCGCTCACAGGGGACTGTATTTTCCCATTTGGTACAGCTTTCCTCAATAGTGATAGTCTTAGGATTGTGGATTTATCCTGAAGGTTTCTGAAGCAAACAGATTTTTGTTAGTCTACCTGATCCTTAATTAGTGGTAACACATTTGTGTATTTTAGTTTGAGTAAAGTGTTCACCACTCCGTTTTAAATCATTCTAAATGCTCTTTGCACCTGGCACTTCTGGTGCCCCATTTTATGTAAGTGTAACATTATCCATTTGCTTAGTAGACCTGGGAGAAACACATGCATTGCAATTAAATTCCTCACAGAGGCTATATCCTTCTCCTTTAAGTCCATTGACTTTTTTTGTATCAGATAATTCCTCTATACTTAGTAACCAGTTCTGTAATTAACGCCTCTTAGAATAGTGAAGCAACAGTTCACCATAACTATATATTCACTGGCATCCAGACTTGTAAATGTAACAAAATGTAACACTCACAATTGCAATGTGCTCTATAATGTTCAAATAATGTTAAGGTGTGTCATTTAAAAGAAAAAAGAAAACAAATTAAAAAAAATTTTAAAAAATATGCCAGATGACTATCATACAGTTCTACACCACAATACTCAATCACTTAGTAACAAAATACATGATATAGAGTACCTAATATCAACACATTATACAGCAGGTCACTGTTCTTTGTTTTAGTGAACATTGGCTTCAAGAGAATAACGCTTATAAAATTCACTAATTTCGTATCAGTGGCTTGGTCATGTAGGGAAGTTAAAAGAAGTGTGGGTATGTGCATACTTATAAGGAAAGGAATTGTTTTCAAAACTATAGAAAATTTAAACCATTTAAAATAAGAATATTTTGAAATATCAGGTTATATCTTTCAGACCTCAAAACAACTATAATATGCATATACAGAACTCCTGACAGCAACCCACACTTATTCCTGACCAGACTAGAATTAGCCCTTAGTAGTGTTAAACACCATGACAAAATCGTAGTACTGTGTGGTGACTTTAATACTGAATTTCAAAGTGAATCAAAAGCCTCATTAGAACTCTTAAATCTTTTAACACTGTATAATTTGGAGCCAACAATTCACTCCCCAACTTGGGTCACAAATATATCCTCAACACTTATAGATCAAGTATTTGCTAACAAAGATCTGACAAGTCTGTGCAACAGAGAAGTCTTTAATATGGGTTTTAGTGAGCAGAGAACTCAAACACTGAACCTTCCTATAACAAACAGATATTCACAATCAACAGAACTAGAAAAGAAAAGAATTTTTAGCGATCAAAACGTTCAATACTTCATATACTCAGCAGCAAATCATGGGAAGAAATGTACAGCTTAAGTAGTGTGTCAGAAAAATTTGAATCATTCCTCCATACACAACATTATTTAAATGTAGCCTTTCCACTAAAAATAATAAAAAAGGTTCCCAAAAAGTAATAGTAAATCCTGGATTACCCCAGGCATAAAAAAGTCATATGAAACTAAACATCTGCATAATTTATCCAAAACTTGTCTGCTAACCCCAGAAGATCAAAACTATATCACGAAATACAAATAAATTTGAACTAAAGTAATTAGAGAAGCAAAAAGGCAGGTAAATGATACTTATAAATAAAGCAAACAATAAAGCAAGCAATAAAACAAAAGCAATCTGGAAGGTAATTAAAAAGGAAACAGGTGTCAATGAAGTTGCTGAGCACAATATATACATTCAAAAAAGGTGGTAGATCCTTATGAAGTAGTGTGCAGTTTTAACACTTATTTTAGTAATATTAGCTGAAAAACTAAAACATGCTGTAGTACGCAATTCCTCTTCCGCAGTGAAAAGTCAAAGTGCAATTCATAAATCAATATACCTTACCCCAACAAATGATGAAATTTTACAGATCATAAAGGATCTTAAATCAAAATACTCTGCTGGTGTTTACGGAGCACCAGACTTCATCAAAAAGTGTGCGTACATAATCGTGAACCCACTGAGATATTTGTACAATATGTCTGTAAGCACAGGTACTTTTCCAACATGCTTAAAAACAGCCCTCATCAAACCATTGTACAAAAAAGGGAAAGAGATGACATGTCCAACTATTGGCCTATAGCTTTACTATCTGTTTCCTCCAAAATATTAGAAAAGCTGTGCTTTAAACAACTCAAACTTTCTGGAGAAACACACACTACTATCCAAATTTCAACATGGATTCAGGAAACATTGGTCAAATAAAAGTGCAATTTTCTCTTATTGTAATAGAAGCCCTTAAAGTTATAGATCAAAAGCAACATGCCTTAACTATTTTCCTAGACTTAACAAAAGCCGACACTGTAGATCACCAGAACTAGAGGGACTAAGCATCAGAGTATTAGCCGTATTAGCTAATGAATGACTAAAATCATACCTGAGTAACTGAATACAAATAGTGGAATTAAAATGTAATGGTAAATGTGAGGACAACTATTGTCATTCCAGTCCCCTCAAAGTTAAATACAGGGTTCCACAAGGTTCCATATTAGGTCCTATTTTATTTCTTCTTTCTGTACACAACTTCCAATTAAATGACCCATCTACAAAAACTATCTTATATGCTGACGACACAAATGTTCTGATCAAAGCAACCCAAAAAGCATTTATAACCGTCATTCAGCACACCACTGAAATAATCACAAATTATTTTACATGTAATAACCTCATAAGTACGGAAAAAAAACTGTAGCAATGCATATACACACTAACAGGAACAAAAATCACCCTGCCTCTCAAGTACAACTCCTTAATCATACACTTAAAAGTTGAATTCATCAAATTCCTTGGCATCTGGGTACAAAATAATATGGAATGGGACACTTACATTAATACATTAACAAAAAACTTGTTCGCTGTGCTACATGATTTCGAGTATTAACTAGTGTACAAGTAAAGAAACAGGGCAGTATATTTTGCGCATGTTCACTCATTACTGAGATATGCCATGGTCTTCTGGGGTGAGTCTCCACTGAGTAAGGCAACCTTCGTCGCACAGAAAAAAATTAAAGGAATCATGGAAGGTGTTAGCCCAAAATCATCCTGCAAACCTCTGTTTAGTTTCATGATTTCAATAAAATCTCTGTTTTATTTCAATTGATAAACTGATGCATCTTTCTACATATTGAATTTCATGACTGTATTATAGTAGACCATGGTGCTATATGCTTACCCTTTGGACATGCAAGGATATTACTTATGAACTTTATGCTTGACCATGACAAATTGTAGTGCTTATACACCACTGTAATGGACCTTGTTATATCCACCTCTTCATAACGATATTGCTATCCACCAACCAAAGATGCACCAGTTCATAACAACACTGGTAATCCACCAATCAACGGTGCACCAGTTCATAATGACACTGCTAAAAAGCAATCAAAAGATCTGCGTGTAGCAATCAATACTTTCCCACCTGTGCACATTCCCACACAACTGAAATCGAAACTATCGATTCCCATATATGAAATAAAGCTCTTCTGTTTATTTAATAATTAGTGTTAACATTGTAAATAAAATTCTAATCCATCTTCTCACTTTTGAAAGGCTACATTTTTAAAGGTTATAGCATATATACTCTCTATATCATTGTGTCAAGGCCAACGTAACAATAAAAGTTAGAAGGTGCAACTATCGATTCTTGTATGTACAATCAAATAACAAATATATGATTAAAATGTTGGACACTAGTGACAATCACATGCACCGTAGAATAATGTTTTAAACTTGACTCATGCCCAAGCATGGGCATATGAAGCTCGAGTATAATGGTAATTAAAATACCATGCGCATTGTAAGATAACAGAAGAAAATAATCCTTACTGGAATACAATTCTGTTTCAGAATTACTAACAGCACTTACCTTGGATGCTGATGATAAAGGTGGTTTGCTCTTCTTGGCATTGAAGCTGTGGCTAAGTTTGTTTAGTTTACTAAACTGTTGGGTGACATTGCTGAGAGCTTTACTGCCAACAGTTTTCAGTGAGAGCAGCTGTGTCTCTGATACATTGCGAGTCATGTGTGGGATGGAGCATACATCAAGATAGCAGCTGCCTCCTAATAGATTCAAACCTCCAGAAGCCAACACTTTGCTCTTCCGTTTCTCTAATCTTCCTTGTCTAAATGGCACAGCAGGTATTCCTGCTATCTCCATTGCCACAATGAATGCTTCAATTATTGCTTTAAGTGATTCTGCAACACAAAGAAGAATCATGTGTGTTACATTCACATGACTTTCTTTATCCATTCTTCAACAAATCATTCTTTGAACTTCTTTCAACTGATCAATGCCAGCCATGAGAGTCTAAGCTTTTACATTAGTTTTTCTATGTATTTCATGTTAACTGATATAGAGGTTTGCAGAAATGCTTTCATTATGCATTTGTACACTTTACTATGCAGCTTTTACTTCCTTTATCAGATAGTAAATAGAAGACATGCTGTATTTCACCTAAAAACTCAACATCAATATCTTGCTAGAAATGTGTGTTTCGAGATCATCTGAACTCCAAAATAGTGTTTTTTGAGAAACGTTTGCACATGTGTATACATGAACAGCCATAGCTCAAAAACAAAATGTCAGATAAATACCTAAGTTAGTTTACATGAATATAATATAAAATGAAGCTAGAAACAGTGATGTATTTGAATTTTCTTAATGTTGAGTTGGAATTAGTAACACTGACATCACTTAGGTTTTACTGACAACATGCTTCAGAAAATAGTTGTTCACATCATCATAAATCTGACACCTTTGTCACGAAAATATCTTAAACAGGTGGTAATGTAATCAAAATAGTTAAGCAGCTTTTGAGAAAATGAACATTTTTAAAAAATGTTCCATGTAAGTTTGGGATGGATTTTTTGAAAATCTTCATGTTGCATCCTTGGAAGATGCTGAACTTAAATACCAAGTTCAGTTTTCTGTAATGTCAGGCAGTGGGTATGAAATTTCAAAGTCAGCATACAGCAATCTACTTTTTAAAGATTTGACTATTGTTTCAGCTCCTTCATTCCCTTTTACCTACAATTAAATTATTTCTATAAATTTTATCTTAATTCACCTTAAGTAGATAGAATAGTAAGATTTTATAAAAATACTTGCAGAAGAGTCGATACTTAAATAAGCATTTAAGATGGGAAGAACACACCCAGAACATATCTAAAAAAATCAAATAGCGCATGTTTCATTATGTGCTGCACAGCAAAAATAACTGACTTAAAAACAAGAAAAATTGTGTACTTCGGTTACTTTCATTCCATGACAACATACATGGGGAAACGACATTATACTTTGGGGAAATGCTATGGGCTGGGAAACCATCTTTAAAAGACAGAAGAAAATAATCTGCATAATGACATGAACTAAACCCAAAGAGTCTTGTAGAAATGTGTTCCAAAACCTAAAAATCCTAACCCTACCATCACAATATCTATACAAATTAAATATATACATACAAACATTGAAACACTATATAATTCACAAAATTATCACAGTTACAGAACAAGAACTAAAAACAAGCTGAAACCTTTCATGCATAGATTGGCACTGTGTGAGAAAAGCCCACTATATGCTGGAATAAAAGTCTACAATAAATTACCCAGCAATATGACAGCAACTAAAGACACAAAATATTTTAGCAAAACACTAAAAAGTCTATTAATTGACAAGGCCTACCTCAATAGAGGGATATATGAATGATGAGCTAGAACCTTACTTCTCATAATGCCTTTTTGTAACTTACCTTGGGAAAATTTATAGTTGATTAAACATATTAACTTATCTAAGGAAAGTAGTATAGACATATTTATATTGTACACTTTGTTGTAACTTTTGTAACTTTTATCTAAATATTGTTAATCTTCCTACTTGACGAGTCACCAGTTTACTGAACTTCTGCTCAAAAATTGTATGCATACGTGACAATAAACCATTTTACCTTATCTTAAACTCATATGAATGACACACCAGAACTTTTTAAATTCCACTAAGCGTGTGGTATGAATAGATAGTAGGTGTGATTTCTGTAAATATGTCAGTAGTTGATCTATTGCTACAGTAGCCATGTGGACATGATTCGAATGGACAAGCAAAATAAAAAATGACACTTTTAGTTACATCAATTTAGGGTAGCCATGTTTTGTTTAAAAAAATAGAAGTTTCCATTTTTTTTGTAGGAAAAAATGGAGAATTTTTTACCAACACAACTGAACGTCAAAATAGAATTTTTGAGACTCATTTTGATCATGAGCACTTTTATTGTTGGCATTTTCAGATTTTGCTTTCTTCTAACAATTTGTATCACATTTTGCAATTAAAAAAAAATCTGATGTGTTGCACTCACATGACTTTCTCTACTCTTGTACTAACCATTTTTACAACTCTTATACCTTTAACTTCTTCGTGTTAGTTGAGATAAACATTTGTACAAATTATCTTATTGCTTATTTCCTTGTAGGTGAAAGGGGAATATTAGAATACAGTAGTTTGTGAGCGATAGTCTAATCTTTTAAAGCTTTGGGATTCTGTTCTCTTTGCATGCTTCACATAAAAAAAAAAAAAGGAACAACAATGTTCCATTTCACGAAAGCTTTAACTTTTCCGAAACTGACACAAATAACAAGAAACATTGCCGAAATGGTTCACTCTATCAAAAAATTTATTCAGATATAAATTGTGTGTTTTAGTAAGATCTACACTTTTTGTATGTTAAGAATTTGTCTATCCCTTACGGTTTACGAGTTATTCAAAATCATACAGAGTAAACAGGACTTCATAGGCTATAGCCAGAAAATTCAAAATGTGCATTTTATTTGCCATACAAATATCTTATTCATATGACACTTTGTTCAAAATCGTAAGAGCCATTTTCAAGAAAAAAAATTTTCGTAAAATTTTCCATGTAAAGGTATATAGGGTGGGGCTATTTTCTTCAAAATTTTGTGTCACATCCTTGAAAGACATTAAACTTAACTACCAACTTTGGTTTTTAACCGACTTTTCGTTTTTGAATTATTCTGTTCGCACACCCAGCCCCACCTCCACAAACCCCCACCCCTGCACACACACACACACCCCACCCATGCATGCACGCACACACAGACTTTTCTAAAAATGCTTTTTTTTGGATTCAGGGGGATCTCAAAACATATTTCTGGTGAAATCTCGACGTCGAATTTTTGGGTGGAATACAATACTTCCTTCTACTTACCAAAGTAAAAATTGTTTGTATGAATATAGAAAGCTTAAAACCACCTGTGATTCAGATTCAATCAATTCCTTAGTGCATCTGTTTCTTACATCAGTGAAAATGCATTGAAATGGAAATCAAAATATAAAATTAACACAGTTTGATAAAATAATATATTTGTAAACGTTTAATAACTTTAGTATCTACTACAACACTTCTATGCTAAGCAAATACTTATTACTTACCTTAACCTTGCATGTATTACAAATGCGGTTTTATTAGTTAAGGGTTTGCTTAGTTCTAAGGTCTATGCTATAAACAAACATGTATATCTTCCAACTATATCAAATACAAAGACGAGAACAAAACAATGAACCATGATGCTGCATATACGTTGCTGCGGTACAGAATAGCTAACTGTATTTTATTGCTATTATCAACATTCTCGAAATAAGCATATGGTTACACAGCAGTGCAATCTATCAGAACATTGCTAATTGTGTTTTGGTCAAAAATTGATTTCCCTCCCTGAAAATTATAGAGAAACGGAGAAATTTAAGACCTAGCAACCCTATATCAAATTGATTTTTGACACTAAAAATGTGATGCAATGACAAAAATTGATTCAATTACTAAATGTTAATGCACATCACTATCAGGAAGTCCAACAACACGTTAGTAGTAATTAAAAAAAATGATGCACTTGGCCTTCAAGGAACACAAGAACATTTTGGATTATTTGCACATTTCCCAGACTTAACCTCTTTGGGGACCTAAGAGACATGATGTACTGAAGGACACCAGCTACACTAGCTGAATATGAAGATACTGAAACAGCATGCAGAGTGATCCCATGGACATAGGAATAGTTAATGTTCTTTGTGCAGTAATTTACCAAAAATAGATGGCGAGCATTTTTGAGAATCTGGTTTAAAACCTACCTCAGATGCCCTCATGTACAGATGGCTCAAGCTAGGAAGTTGTCTGGTTTACGCAGGCACACAGAGTCAGTGGGGACTCCTGCCCACCGCTAGTTGGTGCGCTAGGTCAAGTAGTGGTACCAGTACAATTTTACATATGTAGCTACTTGTGTTTGTGTTAAGATGAGTAAATTATCATGCAAAGTTCTGCACAGCCAAACTCGCAAGGTTATAAATAATGTGACAGAATTTATGGAAAAGGAAAGTGAAGCCAGGACATTTATTATGGATATTAAAAAAGTGAGAGAACAAGTGTCTGTGACAGTAAGGAGTTTCTAAAATGACATTAACACGGATACGTCATAAGGCAAAGGGAGAAAAAGGTGTTGGTGAACCATTGTTTGAAGCTCCCAATAAAATAAGAAAAAGGGTGATAAAGGGGTAATAAGGATTGTTGTTGTTGTGTTTAATGCCCACTTTTACTACTACGGCACCGCAGGCGGTGACACTGATGATACATGAAGATGGAGCACCGGTGGAATGAGATGGCGGGGGAAACCGGAGTACCCGGAGAAAACCCGCCCTGACGCCGCTTCGAGGGTAATAAGGAGGATGATAATTTCTGTCTAATGGAAAAATATCTTCCAACAATACCGAAACTGGTTGGTACAAGCGGATGACAACCGTTACGTCAAACAAACTTATTGTTGAAGCATGTTTTTCTTTATTGTTCATTTAAACATGCAACAAAAAGAAATGTCTCTCTGCAACATTATCGTCCACCATTATTAGGTGTATTGTATGAGATTATACTCAATTACATGACAGATTCAGTAAATTTATAAAATGTTTAAACATCTACATGATTGGTATTTTAAGAGCCAGTCCATACTGCCATAGACTTGCAGGTTTTAAAACTTCCGGTACTATATTCAGGCAGTTCCATAACCAACAGTACTCCTGCTGGTGAGTACCGGCCCAACTAAAGCCCTGGTTGTGCATCAATTGGTATTGCTAGCCTCAATGTGGCTATATGCATAGGAAGTGTAGCAGGATGGGCCCATCCAAGGCTACACACTACTCCTCTTACGGCAACTTGCTAGTTTGAGGCATCTGTATCTACTAATAATAATTAAAACAGATATTTTTTTTATGTTTTGGACTCAGATGTTTACCGATCATTTCTTCATCCGTCTTGATGCCAATAGCCATGTTGTTGAAGAACCTGAGGTTTGTAGAGCGGAAAGTATGAAAATAACCTTCAACTCCTACAACCCTGTAGCTTATTCTAATACAATGGCGTCCTATCTGATTCTTATTGCTTTGTTTAAACAGGGACATGGTGCTCTCAGGTACACCAAACTCTAGCTGAACTATGTCATCTAGAAGAACTCGCTGGTACTTGGTGACACGGTCTACATGGTCATCATATCTGTAACATTAAACAAATATGGAAACTTTTCAAATGAAGATTAATGAAAATTTTAAACTCAGAAAATCATTGCAAGGTAGAATCGGAAATTAAACATTCAATGCCACAGCTGGGATTTGAACCACAAACCCTCCACTTACCAGGTGGGTGCTCTAACCATTAAGGTACTGTGATAACCTCTGGAGTGACATTGAATTCTCCAACCAATTGGTTAGAGCACCCACCTGGTAAGTGGAGGGTTTGTGGTTCAAATCCTGGCTGTGGCATTGAATTTTTCAGTTCCGATCCTACCTCTCAAACATTGCCCAGTAGGTCTTGACTTGTGTAACATACTGCGAGTAATTAACTCTCCATAAATACATTAATTGTGTGTTTCATAGACGTTATAGTGTGTAATCATTCAGTCTATGCATTTATAATACAAACACTCTGTTTAATTAGTTATGTTAAACTGGACTTTTAAAGAAAGTTTATAAGCTCCAAGTTTCTCACTAGGCAGTGTAGGGAGTGAATGCATGTGTATTTCACCGCATTTCGCTTCTCAGCCAAGTTTTTTTAGCCTCTAGAGTCAAATTGCAGATACTGCATTAATCGTATGTGTTTGTGGTACTTTATTTAACTGCGTAGTATTCTGTAACACAGGCTTTCTTTGAACACCATGACTGTTCCCATTCATACGGGGGAGCTTACTTATTCTGCGATGCAGATGTGTTACCAATCTGAGGATCACTTATCTTCTCCACTGGCACCAACCCCAGCTTCTCAAACCACATCTAGTAGCTCCCAGGGAGAAGCCTCCGCATCATCACACCACCAGCAATCAGTCTGTACCCGTTTCTTCACATTGCTCTGGTCAAGTGCAGCCTGTCGACTGAAGCTTGCCTTCCGCCACCTTTAAACCACACAGCCAGGATGCTTGTCGATGTGATATCAAGAGGAAGAAACTGATTCTCCTTTCACTACAGCCAACCGTTTTGCACCCTTGCTTAACATAGATTCTGAAGACAGAGATCATGGTGTACCTACGCCTACTGCTGCTGCTTCCTCATTCCAGAAGCCACCTCTCATTTGTCTCTAATATACTTGAATACTGTTACAAATACTTACAAATGTCCAATGTAGGGGATTACTAGCTTGTTACGCTGGATAGCAGCAGGGTCAAATTCTCTTTTGAGACTATACACAGTTATCGTGCAGCCATACATATTTTTGAGACACAGAATGCAGAATTTTACATCTACCAAATGTGTCATGATTACAACCTCCGGGTGGTTATTCATGGGCTTCACCACACTATTCACACTGCTATGCTAATGCAAGAATTAACCTCTCTTGGGTATTTACCTGCCCAAATGACTCCTGTTTACCATCCCGTAACAAGAGAGCAACTGCCCCTCTTTTTCTTGGATCAAAAGTCGAATCCTCTCAATGACGACATCTATAAGCTTGATCATTTATATTACATGACCGTAAGAGTGGAGTCCCTGAAACCCAAATGGGGTGTTGTTCAGTGCCTGAACTGTCAGAAATTTGGGCACAGTCGTAATTATCACAAACAACCACGTTGTGTTGTGATGGCCACTATCCCACTGCGCAGTGCTCTAAGACTCCTCACACAACCCCTCTGTGTGTGGATTGTAAAGGTCCACATACAGCGAACTATAAGGGCTGCCCTGTTCATCAACAGCACCAAGCTACCCAGTGGTCTCACTCTTATCCCCAATGTACCATCTAATGTACCTTCTGCTGCTGTTCCTCCGCTTCATACTTTCCCTCGTCTGGGGTCTACCTTAACTCGACTTGAATGGATGGTTCTGCGGTGTTTATCAAAACCTGTTTGGCTCACCATGCCCTTCCACCCCTTCTGGAAGACTCCTTCCAGGTTGCTCGGATTCAACTGTCTACTACTTCTGCAAACATTCAAGTTGGATCCTTCTATTCTGCTCCTCAAGATTATGTTAGTCTTGCCGATTTCTGGGGTATTACTCATGCTTTCAAGGCTCCCTTTCTAGTCGGAGGCAATTTTAATTTCAAATATCCTCCTTGGGGTTCGAACCTCTCAAATCCTAGAAGTAAACTTTTACACATTGCAATTCATCAGTTACACCTAGATGTACTCTGTGCAGCTGAATCCACGTTCTACCTGCACCATGGTGGGACTCCAGACATGCTGGATTTCTTCATCGGACGTAACATTTCCCCTTGTTCCCGTCTTTCCGTTTATCACGATCTGAGCTCTGATCATTTACCAGTCCTGCTTCTCTCTCTGATGGTGTGAAGTGCAAAGACCGTACTTCTGTCCCTGGTAAGGCATCCCTTTATACACCTCTTTGCTTGCTGACTGTGCCGCTTTAGTCACTCTGTGATGATGTGGCTGTTTCTACCCTGACTTGTAATATACAGTGGCCAACCAACCTTGCCAGCAGCAATATCTAGGATCCCCATCCTCTTCGGTCTGTGACTTTCTGCTCTCCTGAGATTTGTCTTCTGCATTCCATCGAGGACTGTCGGAAATTCTGGGAACGTATGCATTGACCACTTCATGAAACTAATTTTAACTGTGCTACTCGGGAGCTGAAGGCTGCCCTACATGCTGCACGCTGCAATGCTGCTGAAAGCAAACTTTGAGACTTAAATGCCCACAATTGATCCTTATGGCAGAAGACTAGAACTTTGACATGCCATTCTGCTGCCATACCACCTCTTAAAATTGACAACACTTGGTTTTCTATGCCACTTGAGAAAGTTGATCTGTTTTCTGAACTCCTGGCACAACAGTTTTCACCCAATCCTGTGCTAGACATGGAATTCAATCATCGTGTGGAGGAAGAACTCGCTCAACCTTTAGTGCTCACTCCTTTTCGGCACTACTTTACCCCTCTGAAGTTAAAAATATTATTGTTTGCTCCTCAGCTCACAAATCTCCAGGTCCTGATCTTATTGTGCAACCCTTATTACTTCATTTTCCCTGGAATGCACTAGTCCTGCTAACACAGATCTACAACGCTATTCACCGCAATGCTCATATCCCTCACGAATCAAAGCATGCTACTGTTATCCTTTTTCCTAAACTTGACAAAGCTAAGAATGATCCCCGCAGTTATCGTCCTCTTAGTTTACTCTCCCTATTCCCCGAAATCTTTGAACGTCTCCTTTTGCCTCACCATTATCTCAGCTCGAACAAATTATCCCTGATACCCAGTTTGGTTTTCGCCCTCTTCACTCCTGCTCTCAGCAGCTCCATCATGTCGTTGACACTTCTTGATACATATGAACATCTATCTGTGTTAAATAAGGAAATAATGAAGCTATTTACAGTGAAGCAACAAGAATCTAAAGAACAAATTAGAAACTAAAAGCTTCACTTATCTTAGTAATATTGCAAGATTTTATGCAGCTAACATGTTTCAAGTTGACTCCAACTCATTCTCAAAACTAAACAAAGTTACCATAGCTACTGACGCTCATTTTAATCACCAATCTCTGAAATCAAAAACCTATAAATATAATCTATTGGAGGTATTTCAAAATTCATAATATGGTTCCTGTTTTTTAAAATAAATATCTTTTCCCAAACCATTAAATCTATAGGTCCACTTAATTGTTTTAATAATTTAACTTCTGGATTAATTTCATGATTAAATGACCAAAAATGATCTGCCACAGCTGATTTATCAGTTTGTTTATATTTAATATTTCTAAAATGCTCTTTTATTCTGGTTTCTATATGACATTTAGTTTTACCAATATAAACCCTATTACAATCCAAGTAGTTAAATTGATAAATGCCAAATTTTTTTATAATTTGGAATTTTATCCTTTTTAGAAAAATTTAGTAAATTTTGCATATTAAATTTATTTTGAGGGACTAAATTTATTCCATATTCTTTAAACATTTTTATAAATATTTTATTGACCCACGGATGGTAAGTAAATTTTTTAAAAATACAATTCTTTTATTTTTTGAGGGTAGAAATCTCTTTAACAGCCTTTTGATACTTACATTTTTCTATTTAAATTTTACTATCTTTATTATTTATTTATGCCGACAAACTTACTGTTGGTGTTTTTAAACACGCAAGCCGTGTGTGGGCAATGTTTAAGAGGTAGAACTGGAACTTAAAAGTTCAATGCCACAGCTGGGACTTAAACCACAGACCTTCTGCTTACCAGGTGGCTGCTCTAACCATTGAGCTACTGTGACAATCTGCCAAAATGGCATTGAATTCTCAAACCAGTTCATATTTCTCCTGGTAAACCACAAAGGCAGTCTTTTCCATATTTTTAGTTTCTAATTTGTTCTTACTTTAGATTTAGATCTATCTGTGTGCTTAGGATTGTTTTTGGATACAGAGAAAGCCTTTGATAAGGTTTGGCATAATGGTTTATTACTCAAACTTTCAAGACACCTATTTCCGCCTTCTATAGTCTTATTTGCATAATCACACCTTTTCCGTTAAATATGATCATGGCTTCTTCAAGGCCCTTCCTATTTCCTCTGGGTATCGCAAAGAAGCATACTAGACCCCTTATTGTATCTGATTTATACCTCGGATTTTCCTAGTCATCCTCAACTCACCATGGCTCACTATGCGGATCACGTGGGAGCCATGAGTGTGGGTACTTGTGTTGTGACTGCTAGCCACCTTCAGGGCCTCTGCAATCAAATTCAGTCCAGGTGCCAATGTTGGAGAGTGACTATGCAAGCTCATAAGTCCCGAGTTGTGAAGTTCACTGACAAAAAGAACATGACCCATCATCCCCTTTATCTCAATATGACTTCCATAAGATACCTTGGCCTTATCTTGGACAGCCAGCTCACATGGGGTCCTCATCTCTATAGACTAGTGCAGAGGATTTGTCACAGCATCCGCAACATCCATCACCTTGTGTCTGGTTCCTCACCATTGCCTTTGCGGTACAAGCGTCTTGTTCATACATCATTAATTCGGTCCATGTAGCAGTATAGCTGTGCCATTTGGGGTTCTGCAACTCTGTCACAGATGATCAGGATCCAGTGTACACAGAATTGTCTTCTACACCTCATGATCGGTGCTCCCTGCTATGTGCACAACTCTACTCTGCACACTGATATAGGTCTACTGGAATTGATGTGTATCGTCTGCATCTGCTACAGGAGGCTGCACAATCATGTCTGCGGCATCACAATGCTCTTCCCTGCCATATTTATCTTCCTCCTGAACCTCTACAACGAAGGCTGGAGCACCACTGGTATTCCGATTTGCGACTGAACATTTAACTCTATAAAAATGCTTTTTCTATGACTGTTTTTCTCTATTTCTGTGTAAGGGACTATCGCTGAATGGTACCCTAATTACAAGTTTCATTGTTGTTGTGTGTCTAGTCTAGCGCAACTTCTTATTGTTAGTTAATGCTGGATTTCTGACAATGAAGTCATTAATCCTCTTGCTCTCCAATATTTTTCACTGATGGATGGGGCGCTAGAAGTGGCTGGGCATATTTGAAGGTGGTTTTGGTCCATTTCCTCTTGCATATCACATATAGGACAGAGTAGTGAAGAATATATCCCAATTCTGTTTAAATGTTTTGCCAGACAATCATGTCCCGTAATTAATCAACCTGAAGGTTGCAACTGCCGTTTTTTCGAGGATACTCAGGAATTACTGTTTGAATGTTTGGCGGTTCCCATCTTTTATTCTTTGATTTTTCATAGTAATATTTTGCAATAATTTTTTTGAATTCAGAGTTGACTACTCTTTTAGCTGCATAAAATGACAGCCATTTAAAAGCTCTGTAGGCCGAGAACGGATACCCAATATCCAGCGCAGGGCATTTAAATTGTTAAATGCACTAAAAGTGCTTCCTAAATACACAGCTGTATTTTGCGTAAATTTTAAGTTATTTTAATGAAACAAAAACTGGTATAAAACTCATTATATGCAGTATACATGTACATCATCAGCAATGTTGAGTTGCATTTACAAATCGTTGAAATGGCACTATTTGTTTCACTGTGGTAAAAAGTTAACTTTGCTTTGTCGAACGCATCTAATATAATTTCTCGGAAAGAAACAGTAGTGGACCCATTGTATGTGTGAGCTATGTGTCAGCAAATCACAGCACAATGTGAAATAGAACACTACTGTATGCGTGGTTTATGAGTCATCAGAATAAAGCAGGTTTGCAATTTTTCCTTACACGTGTTTCGTAACTTGGATATAGCTTACAGGCTCCGTTTGTTTCTTTCTTGAAATGCATACGTATACTTTCCTGCTTGTAGCTGAAGTGAGAAGCTATTGAGTGTTACATCTCAGAGCTAAAACATGGCATCAACAAGCAGTGTTGCACAAAGGTTAGCGAGTGGTGGAAGTGTAAGGGCTTCTGAAATTACACACGATAATGTGGAGGACTTCTTGCTGTGTGACAGCAATTTGGATATTGATGGCGAATTTTCCAAATTTGAGGGGGGTGTGGAGGATATAGGTACAAGTAGCAGTGAGGAAGAACGTGACCAACTTCCTTCAGGTGTTCGTGAAGAGTCAGCATTGTGGAGTGCTGAAAACAATTGCAATACAAACAGGCACATCTTCACGAGCACAGGGTCTGGTGTTCAATCCCAGGCTCAGCTGACTTCTGACAGCCAACCAATTGACATTTTTACAAAATTTTTTACTACCGACTTAGTGTCTCTCATTGTTTCGGAAACAAATGTATATGCGTGTAAGGTGAAGGAAGACCTGCTCTCTAAAGGTAAATTAGGGCCTAAGAGCAGAATTCAAAGGTGGACAGAAGTAACACTCAATGAGATTTACAGGCTAATTGGTCTAATTATACTTATGGGTGTTATTCGTAAACCTGCATTATACATGTATTGGTCCACAGATGACATGCTAGCTACTCCTTTTTTTGGAAAATGCATGTCAAATAACAGGTTTACGTCAATTTTGCGGTTCCTTCATTTCACCTGCACAGAGAATGTAAATGACAAACTCCACAAAATTAGGCCTGTTTTCGATTATATTATTTCAAAATTTAAAGAAAATTATGTGCCTGGTGAAAAGGTCACTGTTGATGAAAGCCTAATGCTTTGGAAGGGCCGCTTAGGTTGGAAGCAATACATCAAAACAAAAAGGGCTAGATTTGGCATAAAGAGTTTTGATGTTTGTGAAAGTAAAACGGGATATCTTTACAATAGCTGCATTTACACTGGTCAAGGGACTGACAATACTGGAGACAAAGATTTGGGCTTATCTGGCTCCATAGTAATGCACCTAATGGAACCTGTGCTTGATCAGAGTAGGACTGTGTACTTAGATAACTGGTACAGCTCTCCTAAATTATTCATGGCCTTACACAAAAGAAAGACTAATGCAATTGGAACAGTACGTTCAAATCGTATTGGTTTGCCAAAAGATGTGAATACGAAGGCTCTAAGGAGAGGGGAAATGGAGGTGCGTCAGCTCCCACCTTTGACCTACCTTGTCTGGCAGGACAGGAGGGTAGTTACGGTATTATCCAATTGCAGCTCTAAGATTTTGATGATTGACACTGGAAAAACAGATGCCCATACCAAAATGTGTATTTTCAAGCCTGACGTTATCCAGGAATACAATATGCACATGGGCGGTGTCGATCTAGTAGATCAGGTATTGCAAGCATATCCCTCTTTACGAAAAACAGTGAAATGGTATAAAAAGGTATTTTTGCACCAGCTGGATATAACCATATACAATTGTTTGGTAATTTGGAGAGCTCTAAACCCACACAAGACAATGACCTACCTGGACTTTCGACTATCAATAGCTCGCAGCCTAATTGAACAATACCAGGTTGAGAGGCCTCTTCATACTGGGGGTAGAAAATCTAAAACCCCTGCACCCCTCAGACTTCAAGGAAAACATTATCCTAAAAGGATACCGTCAACAGCAAAGAAGTCCCGCCCATCTCGAAGGTGTTTCGTGTGCTGCAAGAAGGGAATCCGTAAGGAAACTGGGATGATCTGTGGCGAATGTGGAGATGTGCCCTTGTGTGTTTATCCCTGTTTTGAGGCATATCACTGCAGAAGGAACATATAAAGGTAAGCCAGTAAAGCATATAGAATTTAATTAAATGTTTCATAACGGGGGAAAATTAAAATAAGTTGAGTTAGATAGAGGATAAATAAGGGTTAAATGCACAAACGCACAGGACGTGTATACACGTCCATATCGCTCGTCCGTCATTTTAAATGGACATGATTTCACGTCCATATCCCTGAAGAGGTTAACTATAGTTTTCTGTGCACTGCTGATACCCTTTTTCACAATATAGTCTAGCTCAACTATATTGCACTTAATTGTACAGAAGAGTATCCTTAAATTAAAAAGATAAAATATTGCCCAACATGGCTTGTGTGTTTAAAAGCACCAGCAGTAAGTTTGTTGGCATAAATAATAATCAGAAAATCATGTTTAACTTCGCTACTTTAATCTATAGAAGGTGCCAAATCTCAAGCATTTTCAGGAACAGTCAGTAAAAGCCCAGGACAAGCATAATGTTATTGAACTTGGCTCTGTGCTACAGACAATACCACAACCTCATGACATGCATTTGTAACTGGTATACCATCAAGTACCTATGTATTTAGCAACAGAAAAGTATAATGCAAACATTTATACAACTTAATTATTAACCCATAACAAATTCTTGTATATTCCTGAGGCAGTAATTTATTTAATACAAAGCTTATTTAGGGCCAAATACGGTTTAAACTGCATAGGCTTTCACGGCCAGTGTCACCACAGAAAACAATTATCTGGGCTGGTGGGCTGTGGTCTAATGGTAAAACTCCTTCCAGACATTTTGTCCAAAATTGCATTGAATATCTTCAGTGGCATGGCCATAGGATCCTTCTAGTCTCAGCATCTCTCAAGTGTGGCAAAAATAAACAAAAAATCTTCATCCTTAAGTAAGGTTGAACCTATTTCGAGCTATTTCATACCTGCAGTGCTATGTACAATGCGTCAGTCACCTACCATCATGTATGCATAGTGCAAGAATCAGAGACTAACGAAATATTATAGCAAGCACTGCTAGGATTTCTCAATATGCCAATGGCATGACACGAAATAAACAATCTAACTTTCTTGCAACCCTAAATTAATCTAAAGGGCACACAAAATAAGGCACATGAGTATCTCCAATCCCTAATCAGCTATGGTGTGCTGTTGCCGGAGCATATCGCTATGCGAAAGAGACGGAAGATATGCATGTGAGACAGCAGAGATGACGGTGAAGGATTGCAAGGTGCTGAATTAAAACCAGTCATAACAAGTTCTCTCCCTTTAAAACATAGCTCTGTAATCCTATAATTTGCTTCAAATATAAATTCCTCGTCTAAGCAGGCAATTTTAATTCGCAATCTATTGTTTCAAGGGAGTTTATATCCTTCATGATGAAAGTTGGGCCTAAGTGATTAAACTTACAATTCTGGCTTTTTAATTTTTTATCATATCCGATTTTCTAGGAACGTTTTCGTGTAAATATTTTTGTTATCAGGGTGAAAATGAAAGAGTTACATAGCAATTTAAATTTAAGTGGAGGGCATGGTTGTGCATTTGAGCCATTTTCTGATATTTCTCATATTTTTCTAAGTGTTACGCAAAATTTCTGCACATATGTTAATCAGTTTCTAAATTATGTATTTTAAGTAAAAATGTACATTATTTATTAGCAAATGCCTAAGCACAATTTCAGGCAAGTTTTTACGATTATTTTTCCACTGTGGCTTTCTCGGTTGTGTATTTTAGACATTTTTCAGCATTTAAGATGTGCCTTATGATGCAATTTGTAAGTTATCAGAGTGCAACTATGGGAAATAGTTTCCCCAATATGTTCTAACTAAAAGTTGTTATGCAGTTATTAGTGTAAGGCAAATGTGTTACAACATGCTAATCAAAGTTTGGTATATATCCACTTTTTTTTTTTTCAAAGTTGTTGTTGTTAGCTACTGCTGGATTTCTGACAATGAAGTCATTAATCCTCTTGCTCTTCAATATTTTTCACTGATGGATGGGGCATTAGAAGTGGCCAGGCATATTTGAAGGTGGTCTCAATCCATTTCCTCTTGCAGATCACATAGAGGACAGAGTGGTGAAGAATATATCCCAATTCTGTTTAAATGTTTTGCCAGACAATCATGTCCTGTAATCAACCTGAAGGTTGCAACTGCTGTTTTTCGAGGATACTCAGGAATTACTGTTTGAATGTTTGGTAATTTTTTTTTTTTTTAATTTTTTTATTGCTAAGTCTTCAATATTTTTTTTCAAAGTGAAACCCGCAATTGAACAAATTAATTTTTTTAAACCCCAATTGTATTCAAGCTCTATTTTTTAGCAAACTTATCTTACAGCTCAATAAGGAACATAAACATGCAGTATTGTTTAAAAATTGTGAACATTGCATCGTGGGAATTGTTTATAAAATAGCTTACATTTGTGGTTTAAAACACGTAATCGAGGAATGACTTAACATACATGCATCAAACTTTGCAGCCACATTTCTTTATATCAGATACAACACCCAAGAAAGCACTTAGGATTTTAAAAAATTCACCCAGCATTCCCCTTAAAATACAATACCTAAAACTATATACATTCAATAACATATAGGTACTCGAAATTGAAGCTGTATAATCGTTGTGTCCTAGTTATTGCCTCGCCATTTGAAGCTGAAGTCGTTGGTGACGTGACGTTGCCCTTCGATGTAGCTCGCCTCGGCTAGTTCTGCATAAGATCTCTTTATCTCGGGTTTGCGTAAGTGTAATGGACAACCCAAGAACAACTTTTCATATCCTTTATTTCAACTATTTTCGGGAGATATGCCGATTCTATATGTGTATCTGTAGAGGCATCGCAATCACATCCGCGCAGCGCGAACTCCCGTACTGGTCTCTGGTTGAGTACTGACTGACGCTTTCTCTTACCCACGCTAAAAAGCCGTTCGCTCCATTTGAATGTCATGACGTCATCCAAGCAAGCCTCGTATCCAAAATGCTATTTTCTTTTCCCGCAATTTAGAAATGTCCCTTTCTATTATAACATGTTCTTTTATGAATTTCAAATATATAATTACCTTTTTAGGATTAAACGATGTTTACTTTATATTTTATTAGATATCTCGCGCGACTTTTAAGGTTTGTAGAACTAACTTTCGAACGTGTATTTAAACTATATGGTATGACGTCATGACTCGTTAATTTCAAACCAATAATGCGTTTATACTACAAATTTAACGACTATCATTTACTCATATCTTGCTCACCTTACAACACTTCCTGCTATATTATCTATTTATGTTATTACTCAATATTTATCGCAAATCTCATATCCGGCAATTAAATTAAAACGTGTCTTTTTCAAAAGCCCATTCGATCGGAAATCTAAATTTCGGTATCAAATGCCCCCATTTATGTTATTTTATTATTTTATAATAAAATAATGTAAATGTCTTGCCCGAAAGAAAAATTAAAAATTACTCCTGTATTTTGAATAATCGGCAACACTCCCATTATATACAATTTTCAATTACACTGTTTTTGAAATTGGTTATTAACACATTTTCTCATTAATCTTTTTAACATGACAAACAATTATACACTTGACTTAACATTAATCCTTAAATACTAATTACAATATGTTATGGTTTCTTCTGTGAAGCTTTTATATAAAGGTTAAATTTCAAGAGTCTTTCTTTATACTTCCTTCTTTTAGTTCATGTTTGCTCACTTCGCTCTCACTATCACTTGCACTGTGATTTTTCACTTTTGTTATTGTAACACATATATTTATATAAATCCATTACACTCTTCAGACAAATTCTTTCTTTGTCTTGCTGTGATAACTATCTATACATCTAAATATTTTAACAAATGTTTTACAAAGTAAATATTCTGTTTTCTCTCTATGCAGAGATGAACATTTTAACAATCTTTCTGAAGCTGTTATTGTGAGCTCTATACAATATATTTTTAAGCTCTTTGTAGTAGATAGCAATTCACATTCTGCATTTTTCATGAATATGTAAGTACCTGACCAATATATGATTTTCAAGTAAGCTAACATTTACATTTTATCTCAAAGCTGATTGGGCGCCAATAGACAAATGACACTTCCAATTTTTCTTTTACATTCAATCAAGGTTCCAAGGCACCACACGGTTTCTTGTATGGTCGAAGGAGTTGTTTATGCCATCTTCCCAGACATTTTTCATTTTTAACATCTTTTAATTCATAGGTATGATAACCAAATTTTGATATAATTTCTGCAGGACCTTTATATAACAATTCCATCCTTTTGTTCCTACCTCGCAATGCACTTGATAACTTATGGTCTTTAACTAGTACCCAATCGCCTATCTTAGGTTCCCATTTATGTTTTCTACTCTTTTTCTTTAATTTTCGCTTCTCTGCCTTTTTCTTGATTCGTTCAAAAGCAATTTTCGCTCTTTCTTCTTCACTTAACTGAATGTCATTAATTTTCAGTGTTTTTGGTTCCCCGATCAATATTGGTTCTGGTTCAATTCCTAACATTAATTTTATTGGTGCAAACCCAGTAGTTACATTAATGGTGTGATTGATAATCTTTTCTATCAATGGACAATATTTCACCCAATCCTTGTGATTATGATGTGTAAGTACACGTAAATAAATTCCTATATCTCGGAGGACACGTTCTGTTGGATTCCCTGATGGAAAGTATGATGAACAATAATTTAGTTTTCTCGAGTCTAATGTCACCCTAATCTTTCCATTGGCCTTATTTACAATACATAGGGGATTCACAAATTCTGAATTCGAAATCTCAATAACCTCATCTTCTAACATTGACTTTATAACTGCATCTACCTCTTCTCTTATTGTACTAGGGATAGCTCTCGCTTTATGTGTAAAAGGTTTGATGGGTATCATCTCAAACGAATGAGTATAAATATTACATTTACCAGGTTTCTCAGAGAATACTTCTTTATTTCGGATTAATATTTCAAACAATTTATCCCTCTGTTGTTCATTTAGTTGATCAGCCTGAGTTACTTTTTCCCTCAACAATTCTTCTAAGTCTTCACTACTCTCCCTATCATAGTACCTAGTTGCATCAGAAAATCTCAAATTGTCTATGAAATCATTTTTATCCCATTCTACATTTTCTTTATTATCGACACTGTACTCTTTGACATTTACTTCAGTTAATTCCATAGCTCCTACTTTAACATATTCTACAAAGAATGTATCCCCTTGGATTTCTTCTTCCTCTTTTTCTCGTACAATAGTTTCTGAACTACTATCTTCCACAAAAGGCACTATAATGGTCTCATCTACAACTTTCATTTCTAGAATCATGTTTTTAAAATTCACCACAGCTTCCCAGGCATAAAGACAATCACAACCTATTATAATATCTGTAACAAGTCTTCCTACAATCAGAAATAAAATTCCTAGTATTCTCCCATTTATTTCAATATTTATCATTGCTTGAAATTTTACTCTCTCTTTTCGTTTTCCCACAGCTAGCGAGCAATATATCCCATTAACTGGTAAAGACATTACTTTAAAACCACTACTTTGTAAATTATCATAAAAATTTTGTGAGCATACTGTGCTATTTGATCCCGTATCTATAATTGCATTGTATTGTTTTCCATTTACTCCAATTTTGATTTTAGGTGGATCTCCTACTTTTTCGTTTTCGTCAATTCTATTTTTACATTCTCTTTTCTTTTGTATCATCATTTGCCTTCCAGGACTATTTATTTCCGAGTACTTATCACAATCATTACTAGGATACCCAGTTCTCACTGAAGGCGCGTTTGACCGGGTCTGGCGTTTCCCTGATTTTTATGTATTGCTCCTGTACTATTTCCCAAATTGTTACTTCTGTTTTCCTGCATTAAATCGGGGTTACTTCCTACCATGTTTTTGACCGTGTTAATGGCCTCGACCATTTCCGCATTTTCGGGGGAATTTCGTCCATTAGAATACCTTTCTTCCTGTCTTGGTGACCTCGGTCTAAACTCATTATCTCCGTTTGTCCAATACCCATCATTTGAATTTCTACTATGTCCAAAATAACGTCCCCGTCTACCTCGATCAAATCTATTTGTATTCATATAATTCACCCTTATATTTCTTCCCCTTAGATTACCATTTCTATTTTGGTGATGCCCTTCCTGGTTATATCTACCTTGATTTTCCCACCGGAATGATTCCATCCTTGGTACTGGTCCTTTATATCTTTCCCTAATCTCACTTCTATTCTGATAATACTGTGCCCCTTGCCCGAAAGAATTGACAGTTTCTTTTCCTTCATATTTATTTCCAAATGCGTGTTTTGGCTTATTGACTTCTAAGGCTGATAATAATTCGATCATAGCTGCAATGCTATCGGGTCGGGCTATGATTAGGTAATGTTGAAGCGTTTCCGGAAAATGTGGAGTAACTATATTTATTAGATCTTTTTCATCCAAGGGAGGATCCAACATCTTCGATTTTCTCGCTATTCTCATAAAATAGTTGACCATCGATTCCTCCGATCTAGGATTAAATTTTCCATTGCTTAATTCAACTCTAATATTAGCCTGCCTACTAGCTCCCCAATATCTGGTTAAAAAGATGTTTCTAAAGGTCCTGTAATCATTATTGTTACCCATAGAAAGGCCTAGCCAATTAGCAGCATTACCCTTTAGACATTTTCTTACTATCACCATCTTGTACTCCTCTGGTATACGTTTCACCGTGAAGTACTCTTGCAACCCTTCTAAAAAGGCTTTAGGATCATCTGAATCTTCATTTTCAAAAACTGGAGGTGTCATTTCATTTAAGACATGGTTAGGCCAATGTAAATTTGAATTATCACCTATCCCTGAGCTATTTTCGAGATCAGAATGAGAATTACTGTTACCCCTATTTTGCATCGAAATGTCAGCTGATACACCTGGTATTGCCTCGTTTCTTGCAACTTCATTACTAAGATTGTTGTGATTACATGCATTTTCATTTAATTTCAAATTTTCTAAGGCCTCTTTTACCTGAGTAATTTCTGTTACTACTCCTTTTATTTTGTCTGTAACATCCTCCAAATTTCTAGCCTGCCTTTCACTTTCTACATCAGATCTTTCTATTCTAACTTTACACCCCTGTAACTCTTCTCTAATTTCTTCCCTGTCTTTATCTAACCTTTGTACTACCTCTTCCCTTTGTTTGTCTAAACTATATATTACTCTTTCCCTTTCTTTATCTAATTTTTCACTAACTTGTTGACCTAATTTCTTTTCAGAATTCTTTACTTCTTGCCTTATTGTCTCTAATTCTCGCTTAACCTGTTCTACCTGTTCTCTATTTTCTTTTACTTCACTACTAACTTTATTAATTTCCTCCCTAACTTCTTCCCTAAAGGTTTCTAAAGCTCTCTTCTGATTCTCCAATTGCATTCCCAATTCCTGTTGTCCCTTCTCTAATTTCTGTCCTAACTCTATACTAGTTTCATCTATCTTTTGACTTAACTCTGTACTCATCTTTTTCACTGTTCTTAATTCTTTACTATTTTCATCTATCTTTTTACTTAACTCTGTACTCATCTTTTTCATTATCGTTTGAAACATATTCTCTATTTCTGACATAAATGCTGGCCTTTCTGAATTACTACTAAACATTTCTGAGCTACCTCTAGGTGTTTCTCTAACGTTCTGATCTTCTATTTCTTGGCATATTCTGCTACCAATTACATTCCGATTAAATTCTTCCATCCTACTTACACTTTTTTCAATTTCCGGACTTTCAAAACCTAAAAAATCTGTGTCACTGTCTTCCATTTCTAAGCTATTTACATGTGTTTTTCTACTCACCAAAATTTTCAATATTTTCACTATTTCACTTTAACTGCACTTAAACTTGTTCACTACACGTTTCACAGATGTTGACACGCTGGGCACCTTCTTGTCTGCTGGTTCGATGCTGATCTGGTCGTCTTGGGGGTTGGTCCATTCTTTCGAAGCCACACGTTGGGAAGCCAATTTGAAGCTGTATAATCGTTGTGTCCTAGTTATTGCCTCGCCATTTGAAGCTGAAGTCGTTGGTGACGTGACGTTGCCCTTCGATGTAGCTCGCCTCGGCTAGTTCTGCATAAGATCTCTTTATCTCGGGTTTGCGTAAGTGTAATGGACAACCCAAGAACAACTTTTCATATCCTTTATTTCAACTATTTTCGGGAGATATGCCGATTCTATATGTGTATCTGTAGAGGCATCGCAATCACATCCGCGCAGCGCGAACTCCCGTACTGGTCTCTGGTTGAGTACTGACTGACGCTTTCTCTTACCCACGCTAAAAAGCCGTTCGCTCCATTTGAATGTCATGACGTCATCCAAGCAAGCCTCGTATCCAAAATGCTATTTTCTTTTCCCGCAATTTAGAAATGTCCCTTTCTATTATAACATGTTCTTTTATGAATTTCAAATATATAATTACCTTTTTAGGATTAAACGATGTTTACTTTATATTTTATTAGATATCTCGCGCGACTTTTAAGGTTTGTAGAACTAACTTTCGAACGTGTATTTAAACTATATGGTATGACGTCATGACTCGTTAATTTCAAACCAATAATGCGTTTATACTACAAATTTAACGACTATCATTTACTCATATCTTGCTCACCTTACAACACTTCCTGCTATATTATCTATTTATGTTATTACTCAATATTTATCGCAAATCTCATATCCGGCAATTAAATTAAAACGTGTCTTTTTCAAAAGCCCATTCGATCGGAAATCTAAATTTCGGTATCAAAATCACAAAGTTCAATGAATGTTCATTTATATTGCATGCCTTACTGTTAGCGCCTGACTCTTCTTAAACGCAGTGTTTGCACACATTTTTTCTAAGCCCAATTCTCTTAGAAAAGCGTAAACACTGAAAATAATTGCTCGCACATCTGAATGCAACACTTTCCCTTTCGATCTACTTGTCTGTATGCCACTAGGTTTCAATAATACCATGTTTCTTAACAGCAAAACGAGTTACAGTAACTATAAGACACATATCACTGTACACATATGTATCTTGAATATGACTCGGAAGACTCATAACAATAAACTAAACTCCTTTTCCTTTTCTGCAGGCATCACCCCCTTGAGAAGAAAATGATTTAAGATGACTTAATTAACAACCATGATGACAGCAGTGTTTATTTAATTGCTGATATCTTGGGCTACAGACCACCTAAAATATTGTTTCTTGGACAGTCAGCTTCAACATTTCCAGCTTTTTCCAATGAAATATTTTATGATAATGAGCCGTTGCTGGATTTGTTTAGCGCAAAGAAAAAAGCAAAACCAAATATTGCGCTAGACAGCGCATTACCAAATGGGTAATGCCGCCTCTCTAGGATAGGCTACTTGCTCTCGCCCATCTTCGTCTAACTCTACCTCGTGTGTCTTCTTATTCCGTATGCCCTTTAGTAAGTTTATGGAGCTTCAGCTTGATAGCATAGAGAACCAAATACTCACTCTGCCACATAGTAGGAATCTCTGGTGAGAATGAGGATGGTATCCATCTCTGTTTCTGTTGGATCACCAGATCTGGAAAAAAAAAAAACATACACTGTTAGGCTTTCTGCTTTGCATCACAGAAATTCTTTTTTAACGTGAAATATCTTGCAGCATATATGACATTTTAAAATTGACTAAAAGAAGAGATTTTTGTTTCAGATGTGAAATTATATTTTGCAACGAAGTCCAAAACTCTGCTCATACACATGAATAATTCAAGGAGCAAATCCGCAGTAAAATTCAAAATGTTATCATAAAATTTATAATTTAGCAATTTTTAGATTGGTGGTATTTCTGCATCTCAACATGACTTTTGGTTTGAGATATTACACATTCCACCATCAGCTAAATGCATAATGGCCATGTTGATTCATATATTAGTTGATTAAACTATGAAGCCTTCGACTTAAAGTACTACTCGTGCATTTTATCTTAAGCCCTGGAACCTGGTGCTATGAACAGTCTGAGTCAAGAAGGCCCATATTTTGTCTAAGTAACAGCTGAGCATATCCATACCCCAGTGTTACCATTTGTGCATTTCAATGAATCATATTACCTTTGTTGCTACCTGTTGCATTAGCATATTGGTTTACTTTTGAGTTTAACCAACTCAAACAGTAATTTTAAGTAGCAAATGCCTGAAGCAGAATCAACATCAACACTGCAAACATTTGTAAATATGAGAGAGAAAAAAAGGAGCCTCGTTTGAGAGGTAGAATCAGAGCTTAAAAATTCAATGCCATAGCCAGGATTTGAACCATGGAACTTCTGCTTCACTTGCAGCCGCTCTAACCACTGGGCCACCATGGCAACTTAGCAGTATGACATTTACACTGAGGACCATGAGCATAATCTTTGCATCCACTTTTACGCACCTAATATTTGCATACGTTTGAGATCTAAATACACACAACTAAAAAACTCACGTTCTATCGTCTCTTCAGTTCTCCAAGATGGAAGCGGATGAAGTTATTGCTGAGTGGGTCTTGCTTAACTCATATTAAATAGGCAAAAGGGAAGGTGGTGGGTACACTCAATTAACAGTGAGAGGTATTTGCACAGCAATTTTTACATACTGTATCCTCCACTCCATGAAAAAGTTACAAAATTTTAAATTATTTTCCAATGTCAGCTTCTTCATTTAATGAACTTCTTTCAAATATAAAGAGATGCTTGTCCTTGTATACATCACAAGCGGTATCCCATAACACAGGATGAATTTCAACCTCACTTATTAATTGCTCTGTATCCATACTAGCAATTGCAGAGGCTCTTGAAGAAGCAGAACACAACTGAAACACACTGAATGTGAAGTGTTTCACTTCTCTCTGATTATGCTAGCCAGTTCAGGGTGCACGCTGCTTGCAGATTATGTGTATTCTAGCATTTCAATTCTGCTTCCCGCTAAGATGCACATTTACGTGTCCTTTGATTTTGTGACCTTGATTACATACTGGGCATGTGTGTTGTTCCATTAGATGCCTAGTGAAGCTAAGCCGTGCACACATTACGTGCGTAAAGCACACACAAAATAAACACTCGTGTGTCCTCAGGGTAAACATTGCCCACACATCTGTGTTTTAAAACCAACAATAAGTTGGCATAAAATAACAATTACCACCTAAGGAGCCATGTATTTAAGTTTTTACTTTGGCCATTAGCTAATCTAGAAAAAACAATTGTGGGACTATTGTGCTAATGCTTCAATCAATCTCAGCAGGAAATTCCTTGATAAAACATCAGAGGACATTAGCACAACAGTCTCCAACATAAGGACACCACATTCCAGCAGTCGGCATCAGGTTGACGATCGAAGTAACAGCCCTGAGAAACAGTCCCACTTTACGTAACTGTAAGTGATACAGTGTCAGCAAACCAACTTGGATATGTTATCTTTAAATTGTTTATACTTTACTCTATGTAAAGCTTCCGACAAAGTAGTGGAAGTGAAGAACACACTTACACGGGATCTGCATCAATGAGTCCCCAAGCTCCAAGAATCACTTCGGTGTTACTAATGAGCATTTTCTTACAGTCTTCTATGACAAGTTTCACATGTTCTGCGGTAGCTGCAGCATCTTCCTCATCAGTTGTCTTCTCTTGACTAAATACATCCTCAGATACAGGATTACCTGATACATAAACAATAAAGATAAAATGAAGTACCTCAAGTGCTCAAGAAATTATGAATATATGATATGAAAGTTATGGTAAATACAAATTCAGATGGAAGGTCTGTGCTTCAATACAGGTGTTACCAAAACACTGTAGTGGTTGAGAACACACAGAATGTTAATAAAGATGGGCACAACTTAGGACACTTCTTTGGGGATAGTCCTTCCACAGTTATAGCAATTAAATCCTATTAAAGCTGGTTCATAAACCTAAATGATATGGGCCACTTACCTAACATCATATCAATTGTTGCTTGTCTATATGCATCTTTGAAGCGGCTCAGGTAATACCTGTTGAAATATAAACAAATAATTCAGTTTACATGAAGATAGTTTACTAATGATGGTGTACTAGTCCACTCAAATAGGGAGAAGATACCAAAAACATTCTTTGTGAAGTTTAAGGGGAGTTGAAATGCCCTATTTCTCCAATGTTAATACTTAGATGACCCATTATCTACATGGAATACTATTTAACATAATTAGCTGAATTTTTAAAGACATGTTCAGTGGTACTTTTACAGAGGACTGATGAAACAAAAACATACGTTCTTCATTAGAAGCAAAGTTATGATTGTTTAATACAATGCCTAGATTTTTATTAAAATATAAGGGGTTTAGTGAGGGAGGGAGGGAGTGAGTGAGTGGGGTTTAAGGGCCAGTCGACAATGAGATCATTTGGGCTCGAAGTCAAAAGATAAAACAGTGAAATGAACAAAGCTTCTAAACTTCACAGGTAAAACGTCTAAAAGTTAAAAAAGGAAAACTAAAAAGTGGATAGTTAAAATGTTAAAAAAGACTAGAATATTAAAAACCTAAACTTAAAATGTTGTACGTTAAAAACTCAAGGTGAAAGTTAAAACAACTAAAAGCATTAAAGAGTGAAAGTTAAAATGCTACATGGCTTAAAACGTTTAAACATAAATCAAATAACACACACAAAGTCTAAAAAGCTCTGAAGATAAAATATAAGTTATACCTGCTTCATGAACCCAATTTTGATGGCAAACTGCAGCACCTGATCTACAGATAGTCATTGCCAAGAACTGATCACAGTGTAATACCCAGGCCAAGGGATTGGCGCTTGCAAAGGTATCATGGACAAAGCAGTACAAGTGACACAGAGAGTAAGGGGTTTAAAATTAAAAAAACTAACTAGTATCCCTGATGCATAAAACCTTTTTAATTAAAAATAAAACCCATTTAGTTGCAAATGCGCAATAAAAATTTCTGCACATTATACCAATAACTTTCAGAGATAATGGGGCATATGTGTAGAAAATTATTAGTTTGTCAAAAATTACAGTTAAAAGATGAGAAAGCCTAAAACATATATGCAGCTTTATTTTCACTAATAATTTTGATGCATTTACAATTAATGTACCTCTTTGAAACTTATACCAAAATGACCGGAAGATATGAAATATTCATATGGAAGTAAAATCCAAATTTGGAAAAAAAAAATCACAAAATTCACCATTTTGATTTCCCTTAAAGGATTTTAGATGAAGTGTATTAGAGAGAGTCGTAACATCTTTGTGCCAGGATATGCTGGAACAGATTCATTAATTCTTTTTAGACATCTGTTACAATAATTTACTTTTAAACTGGATGAATACTCGATACTTGCGATACCTCAATATTTGCATGGTATCGACATTCAACGATACTTCAGAAAATTTGTTCCGTACCTTTTCAATACTTCAGTGGTGATTCTGCTGTTTTTATTTTATTTTAAAATCACAAAATATTATTGCCACAAGTAGAACATTTTAAAATGATCATAATCATCACATAAACAGCAGAGACGAAGATGGAGATATGGTCAGGTAGACCTTTCCTTCATTTCCTGCTTATTCAGTGCAAAGTGCAAATCCAAGCATCTAATTACCTTACTGCAAGTCAAGCATGAACCTGACTAATAACATGTTGAATTACATTTTCTAGAAAGTGCTTCTTGTCTGGAGATAACTAGAAATGTCAATACAGGTAAACAGACTTCTTTGGGAAAAGCAAATGTAAGATAGACCCAACTGCTGTTTTCGTCCCCCCCCCCCCCAACCACTCACCAAATTTATTATTTATTCTTCAGTTGCTACATCTATGTAACAGAAGATTCTGTTTTGTTTTGTGGCACCATACCAACTGTATTCTATTTTGTTCAATATGAGTGAAGTGTGCAACTATTTTGAAATAGAACCCCATTGTAATGATTGCGCTATTTGTCACATTTGCAAAAAGAGTTTTTCACATGTTGGAAAATCTCCAAAACTAGTAACCGAATAAAATATGTCACCCTAGTGCACAAAATTGCTCTTTCAGAACATTTTAATAAAAAATTCTGCAGAAGTGAAAATTTAACTTCGGAAGAAGTAATAGTAGATGAGCCTGTGACTCTTCTTTAACAGTGATCAACACCATCGACATCATCACCACCATCATTCTCTCAAGAGTCTCAACTTACACTTCAATCATGGATAAGAAATCTGCATTTAAACCAGATGATAGTCAGGCGAAGACAATTACCAGAAAAATTGCTACAATGATATGTAAAGATAACCAACCATTCAGCAGTGTTAAGGATGAAGGATTTGAGTTGATTAAGTATCTTGAACGTATATATGCTATGCCTTGCAAGCAATATCTAATACAATAATTCCAGAACTTTACGAAGAAGTTGAAAAAAGAGCAAGAAAAGGGCTTCAAAATGTGAACAGAGTAGCTGTTACGATGGATATGTGGACATCAACAGCCTGTGATGGTTATTTAAGTGTCGCCATTCATTTTGTGGACCTAGACTATAATCTTCAACATAAATGCATTGAAGTGATACCATTTGAGGAAGTGAGCCACACTGCTGAAAATATAGCCAATATTTTAAAGAAAATTTTAGAAACTTGGGGTTTAATTGGTAAATTAACAATTGTGATTCATGATAACAGTTGCAATGTTGTAAATGCTATGAAGTTAGGAAACTTTACCCACCTGTCATGTTTAGCTCATACATTTCAACTTGTTCAGAAGCATGGACTTTTCACTTCAAAAAATATTGAAAGTCTAATTTCATCATGCAGGAAACTACTTGGGAGTTTCAAACACTCCTCAAAATCCACTAAGATTCCCAAAATGGCACAGAAGCATGTTTCTTTACCACAACACCACTTGATTCAGGAATTCAGCTCTACATATGCTAAGAAGACTTCAGCAGCAAAAGAGGGCCATAGTTTTTGCATCCTCTGAGCTCTCCTTGCCAGTGAATCTTACAGTATCACAGTGGGATCTTGTTAATATACTGACTGACATATTAAATATTTTCGATCAAACAACACTTGCCATAAGTTCATCTTCAGTGTCAGTGTCCGAAGTGATACCCATTGTGAACAGTGTTATTTCTGAATTGAAAAGTCGTCAGGCAGTAGATAAGGAATTGCAACTGTTCAACAGTCATTGCTGGATGAAATGAATGTGAGGTATAAATGCATTGAAGAAAATGAAATATGTTCCATTGCAACACTGTTGGATCCAACAAGTTTTTCGCAGACCCTGTTCTCTCAGTTGTGCTCTCTCAGTTGTGCTAAAGACCAACTGGTGGACTTTACTAACCAAGAGGAATGTCCTGCTTCCAAAAATGATCAGGTAAAATTTATGTTTAATTTTTTTCAGATTTTTGGATACCTATGTAGGGATAGTTGTGTAATACTGACATAGTTGTAAAATTGAACTAACAAACTTTCATTTTATTTTAGACGTCACCTACTGCAAAGTCCGATAAATTGCCAGGAACATGGTACCTGTAAGTAACATTATGCAAGAAAATAATCGTGGGTCAGATTCACTGTCACTTCAGTTTCCAAGAAGAAATCACTGCATATCTCAATGGCGATTTGTCACCTCTTTCCAGTGCACTGGATTACTGGAAAACAAATTCTACTTCTTCTTTCCCTAATTCCTTCATGCTGTTAAGCATGGAGTACCAGCTTCTTTTCTGAGGCTGGTTATATCTCTTAAAATCCATTCATACTTCAGGTGGGGGATTATCCAAATGCTGAAGGTCCGTTATCTTGGACAACTGGACTCCCAATATTTATGTCCCCTTGGGATCCCAGGTGGCTCAGTTATACTCCCAGACACCGGGTACCCGTTTTGGTCACCTTTTACCACCCATATGGTGGGGCTATTCTATTTCCCGGCCACCATATGGAATGAAAACAAATTCAAAATTTCCAAAACTAAAAAAATTAGCCACTGAATATTGTGTATTCCGCTTGCAACATTTTCCTCTGAAAGACTATTTAGCACAGCAGGACTCATATGTGACAAAAAAACAAGTAGATTTGACCCTGAAAGAATGAGAATGCTAGTATTTTTGAACAAAAGCTTATAAAAGTGGACTATTTCAAAAATGTATTTTGTTTTTAAATGTCTAATGTAGGGTTTAAAAATAAGTACACTAGTGGTTTTAAATTTTGTCTCATTAATTACGTGCACCTAATTAATTTCATTGGCATTACACATTTCTCTCAACATTCTATTTTGTATTGAAACTAGAAGTAGAAATGACTGTATTACAGTATCAGGTATCGTGGAAAATATCATGTATAAGTATCCAGAAAAACTGGTATCGACTCATCCCTATTTTAACTTTCAGCTTAAGATTTCCAATTGTTACTGCTACATATTTCGGTTATTTTATTATGTTTACAGACATGATAAAGTGTGATCAAATATAAACAGTTTTAGTTGCTCTTCAAACCAAGTAGAAATGTATTTGCTAATATTAATATTTGTCAATTTAGGTTTACTGTCAATGACTTCAGTTTTTTTTTGTTGTATTTGCTATTTGTTTACATATTCTTTCCACTGTACTAGTGGATATTTCGTTCCTTCTTCATAAAAGTTTGTTGGATGGATTCATAACTGTGCACCTCTTAATCATGAAAAAGTTTACTTGATATAAGCAGTATTTTAGGCATCCAACAAATTACAAGCACAAGGTTGCAAATTTAGAATATAGGACAGTGATCTACGATTGTCTGAAACAGTTTTTCTAATTTTCCTTTCCAGCAGCACAGAGCTGAATATTATTGTACAAAATAAATTTATTAGGTAAATAAAACTCCCTTTAAAGTATGTAGTGTCACTATTTCTCCCCAACTTACATGTGATTACTTGCCAATGCTGAAAATACACAGAATTAACATTTTATGTATAGGAGATTGTGAACTTTCAACACATTTCATATTTTGAACTCTGTACAGAATGATGGAGAAATAAATGACCCTTTTCAAACTGAGATTGTAGCTGAATATTTTCAAACTGAACCTGAAAGTGTTAAAACTTTGCAAGGTGGAATTCGGCTCAAGTTTAGAACAGCTCACTTTCCACTTGCCAACCAGCTTCTAAGTCCGAACTTACTTACTGCGCATGCACCGACAGTAGTTTCACAATCGCCCACTAGATTTCACTGCATGACTAGCAGACAATTTTCACATCTGCCAACATTGCTTTTTACACTACACTAGTTTTTGTTGCCAACACATTAAACACAAATGCACTCACTCGCATCGTTGCCGCCACAGACATACCGCTATCGCGTATGATGATGATTATTACATTTATATTATATATATTATTTATATATAATACTATATATTATACTTATATTTATTATTATTATTTTATTATTTAATGTTCTTATATTTATTATATATATTTATATATTATATATATTATATTTATTATATTTAATATTATTATATTTTTATTATGTTTACTATTTATCGTTCTTTTTTTGTTTATTTATATTATATTATATTATATTATATTATATTATATTATATTATATTATATTATATTATATTATATTATATTATATTATATTATATTATATTATATTATATTATATTATATTATATTATATTATATTATATTATATTATATATCATATCATATATCATATCATATATCATATCATATATCATATCATATATATCATATCATATATCATATCATATATATCATATCATATCATATTATATATTATATTATATTATATTATATTATATTATATTTTATATTATTATTATTATTATTATTATTATTATTATTATTATTATTATTATTATTATTACTATTATTATTACTATTATTATTACTATTACTATTATTGTTGTTGTGGTTATAATTATTACTATTATCACTATCATCACTATCATCATCATTATTATTATCATTATTGTTGTTGCTAGCTAATGCTGGATTTCTGACAATGAAGGCATTAATCCTCTTGCTCTCCAATATTTTTCACTGATGGATAGGGCATTAGAAGTGGCCGGGCATATTTGAAGGTGGTCTCGATCCATTTCCTCTTGCAGATCACATAGAGGACAGAGTGGTGAAGAATATATCCCAATTATGTTTAAATATTTTGCCAGACAATCACGTCCTGTAATCAACCTGAAGGTTGCAACTGCTGTTTTTCGAGGATACTCAGGAATTACTGTTTGAATGTTTGGTAGTACCCATCTTTTATTTTTTGATTTTTCATAGTAATATTTATCAATAATTTTTTTGAATTCAGAGTTGGCTAATCTTTTAGCTGCATAAAATGGTAGATTAACTATTGATTTCTGCACATTGCCGGTACCCTTTTTTGCAAGAAAATCAGCTTTCTCATTACCACTCAGTCCACAGTGAGCTGGTATCCATTGGAAGACTAGGTGTCTTTGAAGTGTTGTTAGATGGGTAAGGATTTTCCAACATTCTATAATTGTTTGGTTTTTTGCTGACAACTTGGAAGTAATTGCTATAATTGCTGCCCTGGAATCTGAGAGAATAACTGCTTGCTGAAAATGTGAAATTCTGTACAAAAGATTTTGTAGGGCAATTCGAATTGCTTCAATTTCTCCATCAGAGTTTGTAGTTCCATAACTTAAAGATTTGTAATAGGAAAAGAGGTGACATGTGACTCCAGCACCTGCTCCATCTTGGTTTGATATCAATGATCCATCAGTATAAATATGGAGCCATTCGTGTTCTGGAAATCTAGTATGGATTGTCTCAAATGCTAATAATTTTAGAACACTAGTTGGAGTATCACTTTTCTTAACTTCTTCTGTCAGGTGTAAATAATATGTGATGTCTAATGTTTGTGTTGGATTGACTTTAGATATGAAGTTTTCCTTTGAATTAGGAAGGTATACATTCTTCTTGATGTCTTGAATTTTGGAAAGAAAGCTCTCCTGAGTCTTTAGTGTATGTGTAAAATTTCTCTTGTGCCATGTATTGAATGGGAGTCTGATCAACTTTTCGTGTTGAATAAGAGCTGCTGTTTCTATTTCATATTCAATGGGGCATTGGTTGGTTAGAATTTCCATAGCTGCTATTGGTGTGGTTTTGATAGCACCTGTAATTAATCTCAGACTTTGATTTTGAAAGATTTGAATCTTTTTTGTGTTTGCTGTTACAAGAACTTCGCTGCAGTAAGTAAATAATGGCTTTATATATACATTGTATGTTGTGTGAAGAGTTGCTCTGGAACATCCTCACTTCATTCCTGTTAGAGGTTTTAACAGTGAAAGGCACCTTTCTGCTCTTTGTATTACATTTTCTATTTGTTTGGTCCATGTAAGTTTAGTATCAAATGTAACTCCTAAATACTTTGCTTCCTTTGTTTCTGGTAATTGTTGACCCTCAAAATTTAGTTTTATTTTTAGTGGCTTTTTTCTTAGTGAAAAGATTTGGTAGTTTGATTTTGTTGTATTAACAGTCATTAAATTTTCTTTGGTCCACCTTTGTAATTTGGTTAAGGATTGTTGCATGGTTTTTTCTAGCTCTGTACTTTTGCTTTTTGGTTTTGAAGTCCACATTACTAAGTCATCAGCAAATAGTGCACACTTCACACCTAATTCTTGTATTTGTTGTGGCAGATCGTTAATAAATATATTAAAAAGTGTTGTGCTGAGCACTGCGCCTTGTGGTAAGCCACGGTGTATTTGTTTGTATTTAGATATGTTTCTTCTATATCTGGTTGCAATAAAGCGGTGTTAGGAAATGACATAGCCATGAAAACATTGGACCTTGTATCCCTATTTTTTTTACTTTCTTTAGTAGTTTTGTTCTGCATATAGAATCATATGCACTTTGGAAATCATTAATGTTGTTGTTTTCTAGTGCCTTGCATCTGGCAATGAAGTCATTAGCATTCATGCTTTCCAATACTTTTGAACTGTAGTTTCTTCTGATCTTAATGCTTCACAGGTCTTCAAGTGGTCTTCATTCATTTCTGCTGGATCGTTACACAGGACACATCATTAATGTATGTTAATGGAAATTTACTTAAAAGGTGTGAGAGATGCGTAGTAGCACAAGGGCATCATTTCCAACACCTTCTGTGATAAAAGTATGTAGTTATTGTATGCATAATTATGAAAAACAAACTATTAACAATGAAGCAATACAATTCACAATTATTGCAAATGTCTTAGAGACCATACGCTTAACTTATATTAATATTTGCTGCAAGTTCTTGAAATTAAAGGCTTTTAATTATTAATTAATTAAGATAAGTGAAGCTTATAGTCTATGATCTTTGTTATAATTGTGTATTGTGTGCATGTAAATCTATGCACTTAAGTTCAAGGTCAGTGGATATGCAACTTGGCTGGCAGGTGTGCAATTCTGTGGCAGCAGTGGTCAGAAATAAAGCACTGTATTATTGCTCAGCAACCCTTGTAGCACTGTAACCTTCAAGTGCAACAACAACAATGACAATGATGTTAAGTCTGGTATACTGAGCTTAGACCAAAGAATGCAGGAATGGTTTGTACAAAACAGGTTAATAATAAATAAGAATAAATCTGTAGCCATTTCCTTCAGCCATATTCAGAATACTAATGTATATAAGCCACAAATAAAATTAGATAATGAATTGATGCATTGTAAACCTACTACTAAATTCTTGGGTGTATGGATTGACGAGCACCTGAAATGGAACACGCATGTTGAAAAACTGGCATCTAAGCTAAGCCAGCTTTGTTTTATGTTCAGAATTATAAAAAATATTGCAAATTTGAACACTTTGAAGAATCTATACTTTGCTCTTTTCAATAGCTTACTAAAATTTGGAGTGATTTTTTGGGGTAACTGTGATAAAGAAAGCATAATTTTTAAAATTCAAAACCGAGTAATCAGAATAATAATGGGAAAGAAACAAAGGGATTCTTGTATCAATTTATTCAAATCACTCCATATATTGCCACTTCCTTGTCTATATATACTAGAAGTCGTGATGTTTGTTAGAAAACACTTGGTTTATTTTCATACAAACTCTGAAAAACATAATTATCTCACTAGAAATAGGCATAAACTGAGCACGGTTACACATAATACTCCACTATTCAGCAAAAGTGTAAGACACTCTGGAATTACCTTATATAACAAGTTACCCGATAATATTAAACTTACCACCTCAGAAACTGCATTTAAGCGCAAGTTGAAACATCTGCTATTGCAACATTGTTTTTACTCAGTTGAAGAGTTTGTAAATACTTTTCTGTGAACCCCTTCTGGGTGTGTAATTTATTATACTTGTTAAAATACTTAAGAAATGATGTTAATATTTTGCATATTTTGATATATCCAATATCATGTATTTGATCTATGGATGAATAAATAAAAAAAAAACTTTAGGTTCTCTCTCTTTTTTTTTTTTTTTTTTTTTTTTTTTTTTTTTTTTTCTGTTTCCAAATTTATTTCCGAAAATAACAAGCATTAGTATACAGGACAATCTTTACAAAGCACCTTCGTCCGAAATGACACAATGTTGGAGGACGTTAATTCAAAAAAAAAAAAAATTTACAAAGCACCGTCTAACCATTAGGATTAAAGTCTGAAACTGGTCTTCGTTGATGATTTTGTATATCAATATTTACCTCAAATCAATAAATGATTAGTTCAGCAAGAAACTAGTTTGGACACCAAATAATAAGGGGGCTCTAACATTAGATTGAGGAAAACATATAGCAAATTTGAAACACGAATACCTAATGTGCACTGGAATGTACTTGAGTGTTCCTTCCTAAGGCACATTACTCCTTCATGCAACATTATTCTGGAGAAGCTTCAACTGATTTTTGTATTTTTAGCTTAAAGGTGTTAAATGCTTTCAGCGTGCACTAGAGGACATAATAAAATAAAATAGATGGTGAAGTACTGTTTTGTGCAACTTGGTATGGAATAAAATACATGTATTTAGCATTCTGTTAAGTATTTCTTTTTCATCTCTGAACATCTGCACACCTTTTTACAACTTTCCTGAAATAAAGTGCATATTTTATACAACATCAAACTACAACAAAGAATTATCCAGCAGTACAGATAGTGGTACAGAGGATAATTAAAATAATTAAGATTTTTAGCCAGCTAAGTGCAGCAAGCATTTCAGTTTGTGTGATTATTCAGCAATAGGATTCAGACAAAGCTTAATGACCTCACGTCATCCACAGCTGTTGCTCCAACACAAAAGGCCATTAAGATTTGTCCCAGCTTCAAGCAGCAACGAGCAATGCTGTGTGCCTATCTGATGGTTATAGTACATGTTGGACGTTCCTCAAAATGTGCACATGTTTTGAAAGAAGATAGTCATTTGAATAAATTAAGAATAGTGAAGCCACAAGGATACATTCTCAAATAATACATAATAAAATGCTATGTTCCTTTAGCATATTTGCCATTTTCACTCCTGTCAGATGTGCATTTACAAATGGGATGATAAGATTTCCTATGCCACAAGCTTTATTTAACTGGTAACACTTCAACATTCTGCTTAATTAAGGACCACTTTCTCCAAAACTAGCTAACTGGGTATAAATTAAACCTAATGCTGAACTCTGCATTAAATTGAGAATTACTTTTAAAATAATCTTTTTAGTTCCATGTCCTCTGTCACTACGATAGGTTTATGGCTTCGAGTCAATGTTTTCTCTGGAAGGCAGTAGAAGAAAAGGCCAGTTTCATCATTACTGTAGATTTAAAAAAAAAAATCAGCTATATAAAACTTGTCTCAATTGATTGCAGCCTTCTTGTATGACTTAATCCTTTCACTGTAGGTAAGGTTGCCATATACAGGCTTAGGGATGTGTAATCTCGCTAAACCATGCCAACTTGACATATAGTACATCATTGTAGAGGACTAAGAGGTTGGCAACTACGAATCAGAGAGGAACATGGGCAATAGAATGGAAGTGCAATCTAAAATTGAAATAATGGAATCAAAGCGTGAACTAAATAGTGGAGTAGTTTTTCAACATAGAAGCATTTTCAGCATAGCAGGAAGAGAAACTGAAATGTAATTATGGAGAGAATGCAGATAAAGGATGTGTAACTTCAGCAGAAAGTGTCATTAAGTGAAAATTTCCTTTTCCCTCATTCCCTTTAGCTGTTAATTATTAATGGAAATCTGCACTTCAAATAACACTTAAATCACCGGTAATTTGTGACAATTATTTCCAGTAAAATCCAATGTATTGTCACCGCGCCCGCCGTATCTAATTGCCGACAACAGCAGTGTCACCCATCGCATTATTGTCGGCACTACCGCAAAGGAGCCGAAGGAAAGAGACAGAGAATGGCCGCATTGTTGGGGCGCTTGCCGAAAGAGAGAAAAGGATAGACTTCGGGAATCTTCTGCTTTGTATTTCACCGCAATAACTGAACTTTCCAGAATAGTGCCTGGGAGATATAAATAGCGGTAAAGTGCGACAGAAAAGAGGGGGACAGATGTATGTGAAGCGTTGAGTAGTCGTGCCGACGGAAAGAAGAGACGTATGCGAAGCGTTGAGGAGTCGTGCCGACGGAGAAGGGACAGTTTTGTGACGAATTTGGAGCCGTGCTGTGAGTGAATCGGAAAAGACTTTCTTGCTGTTGCAACGAGTGTAAAAAGTTACTGTTTACGGAAATAAAAGTGTATCTTTATCCCGACTACATCTGTCTTCTTTACTTTACACCCACAAAAAGTCACACTGGTGTCAGAAGTGGGATTCGTCGAATTGCTTCTAGTTTCGTTACATCGTCGTTAGAAGTTGCAACGTTAGAACCAAGATGGAGGGAGATTCGGAAACCAGGATGATGGCAATGATGAAAGAATTATTCGCCGAAATGAAGACGGCAAACGACAACCTCGCTGCCAAAATGAAGACGAGAAACGACAACCTCGTTGCCGAGCTGAAAGAGATGAAGACGGAGCTATCGGCGAAAATTGACGGCGAACTGACTGGCGTGACGGAAGACGTGGAACAACTCGGCGAACTGACTGGCGTGACGGAAGACGTGGAAGAACTCGGCGAAAAGGTGGACGACCTCTGCCAGCATGTGGACGTCGTGGAGGACGACGGGGAACGTCGTGGAAGACGACGGGGAACGTCTTGGCGCCCTGGTAGTAAGAGTTGACGAGAGCGTCAAAGTACTGGATGCCAGAGGCAGACGGAATAGCGCGGAGCCGGGGAGGGAGCACCTAGTGGCCGAGGCGACAGTTGCGCCCGTTTCAGATGATATGAGGGAAGACGTGGAACAACTCGGCGAACTGATTGGCATGACGGAAGACGTGGAAGAACTCGGCGAAAAGGTGGAAGACCTCTGCCAGCATGTGGACGTCGTGGAGGACGACGGGGAACGTCTTGGCGCCCTGGTAGTAAGAGTTGACGAGAGTGTCAAAGTACTGGATGCCAGGGGCAGACGGAATAGCGCGGACCCGGGGAGGGAGCACCTAGTAGCCGAGGCGACAGTTGCGCCCGTTTCAGATAACGAAAGTGTACGTCTCGGGGAAGACAAAGGGGCAGTTCAGGGACGTCGTCGAGGATCCCCTGGAGGAGTGTGTCGGGTACGTAACCAACCAGGATATGACGTGGAGGACGATCAACAGGGAAGCGCACAAGCAAACGAGCAACACGCGAGAACCGACTTGGCGTGTGACATGGGGGGACCGTCGGAGCCATCCAATCACCTGACTTTTTTTTTTTTTTTTTTTTTTTTTTTTTTTTTTTTAACGTCCTCCAACATTGCGTCATATCGGACGGTCCAATCACCTGACGCATAGTGCCGTGAACGGAAGAATGGTGGACATCATCTTGGACGGCAGGATACAGGAGAGGCCGTGCCGAGCACGAGTGAACACGAGTGCAGTGGTGGACGCGACTCGCGCGGATGTGGCGGGGTTTGTTGCCGGACCCATCGGAAGCAAGGTGGCTGCGAAGGTGCGCCAGAGAGGTCGGCGGACATGGTACCCAGTGAGCCGTTTCCAAGTGCGCAGGATGGCCCGTCAACACACCAGGAGAAGGGCAACTGCACGAGGGACCGTCAAGACCGGCGGTACTGTTGCAGAATTTCGAAGCAGGATGGCATACATCGTCCTACCCGGACCAAGGGACACTATCCAACAGCGATACCTAGGATCGTGCCTCCTGGAGAAGAGGTTCGATGGGTTAGTCCACCGGGGCGCAAGGGAGATGCCGCAGTGATAGTGCTGGTCGGGACGACCAGCTCAGAGGAGGGAGCAGTGTCACCGCGCCCGCCGCATCTAATTGCCGACAACAGCAGTGTCACCCATCGCATTATTGTCGGCACTACCGCAAAGGAGCCCAAGGAAAGAGACAGAGAATGGCCGCATTGTTGGGGCGCTTGCCGAAAGAGAGAAAAGGATAGACTTCGGGAATCTTCTGCTTTGTATTTCACCGCAATAACTGAACTTTCCAGAATAGTGCCTGGGAGATATAAATAGCGGTAAAGTGCGACAGAAAAGAGGGGGACAGACGTATGTGAAGCGTTGAGTAGTCGTACCGACGGAAAGAAGAGACGTATGCGAAGCGTCGAGGAGTCGTGCCGACGGAGAAGGGACAGTTTTGTGACGAATTTGGAGCCGTGCTGTGAGTGAATCGGAAATGACTTTCTTGCTGTTGCAACGAGTATAAAAAGTTACTGTTTACGGAAATAAAAGTGTATCTTTATCCCGACTACATCTGTCTTCTTTACTTTACACCCACCAAAGTCACAGTATAATGCATTCTGTTTATCAATCACGAGCCATATGTAACTATTATAAAACTGCATTTGTTTCATAAATGTACATTATGAACTATATTGTGACTTTTTGGTGGGTGTGAAGTAAAGTAGACAGATGTAGTCGAGATAAAGAAACACTTTTATTTCCGTAAACAGTAACTTTGTACACTCGTTGCAACAACAAGAAAGTCTTTTCCGATTCTCCAACAGCACGGCTCCGAACTCGTAACACAAAGAACTGTCCCTTCTCCGTCGGCACGACTCCTCGACGATTCGCATACGTCTCTTCTTTCCGTCGGCACAACTACTCAACGCTTCACATACGTCTCACTTCTCCGTCGGCACTACTCAACGCTTCACATACGTCTGACTGCCTCTCTGTCGCACTTAACCGCTATTTATATCTCCCAGGCACTATTCTGTAAAGTTCAGTTATTGCGGTGAAATACAAAGTAGAAGATTCCAGTAGCCTCTATCCTTTTCTCTCTTTCGGCAAGCGCCCCAACAATGCGGTCATTCTCTGTCTCTTTCCTTCGGCTCCTTTGCGGTAGTGCCGACAATAATGCGATGGGTGATACTGCTGTTGTCGGCAATTACATGCGGCGGGCGCGGTGACACTGCTCCCTCCTCAGAGCTGGTCGTCCCGACCAGCACTATCACTGCGGCATTTCCCTTGCGCCCCGGTGGACTAACCCATCGAACCTCTTCTCCAGGAGGCACGATCCTAGGTATCGCTGTTGGATAGTGTCCCTTGGTCCGGGTAGGACGATGTATGCCATCCTGCTTCGAAATTCTGCAACAGTACCGCCGGTCTTGACGGTCCTTCGTCCAGTTGCCCTTCTTCCTGGTGTGTTGACGGGCCATCCTGCGCACTTAGAAACGGCTCACTGGGTACCATGTCCGCCGACCTCTCTGGCGCACCTTCGCAGCCACCTTGCTTCCGATGTGTCCGGCAACAAACCCCACCACATCCGCGCGAGTCGCGTCCACCGCTGCACTCGTGTTCACTCGTGCTCGGCACGGCCTCTCCTGCATCCTGCCGTCCAAGATGATGTCCACCATTCTTCCGTTCACGGCACTATGTGTCAGGTGATTGGATGGCTCCGACGGTCCCCCCATGTCACACGCCAAGTCGGTTCTCGCGTGTTGCTCGTTTGCTTGTGCGCTTCCCTGTTGATCGTCCTCCACGTCATATCCTGGTTAGTTACGTACCCGACACACTCCTCCAGAGGATCCTCGACGACGTCCCTGAACTGCCCCTTTGTCTTCCCCGAGACGTACAATTTCGTTATCTGAAACGGGCGCAACTGTCGCCTCGGCCACTAGGTGCTCCCTCCCCGGGTCCGCGCTATTCCGTCTGCCCCTGGCATCCAGTACTTTGACGCTCTCGTCAACTCTTACTACCAGGGCGCCAAGACGTTCCCCGGCGTCCTCCACGACGTCCACATGCTGGCAGAGGTCTTCCACCTTTTCGCCGAGTTCTTCCACGTCTTCCGTCACGCCAATCAGTTCGCCGAGTTGTTCCACGTCTTCCGTCATGCCAATCAGTTCGCCGAGTTGTTCCACGTCTTCCCTCACGCCAATCAGTTCGCCGAGTTGTTCCACGTCTTCCCTCATATCATCTGAAACGGGTGCAACTGTCGCCTCGGCCACTAGGTGCTCCCTCCCCGGCTCCGCGCTATAGCGTCTGCCCCTGGCATCCAGTACCTTGACGCTCTCGTCAACTCTTACTACCAGGGCGCCAAGACGTTCCCCGTCGTCCTCCACGACGTCCACGTGCTGGCAGAGGTCTTCCACCTTTTCGCCGAGTTCTTCCACGTCTTCCGTCACGCCAATCAGTTCGCCGTCAATTTTCGCCGATAGCTCCGTCTTCATCTCTTTCAGCTCGGCAGCGAGGTTGTTTCTCGTCTTCATTTCTTCTTTCAGCTCGGCAGCGAGGTTGTTTCTCGTCTTCATTTCTTCTTTCAGCTCGGCAACGAGGTTGTCGTTTCTCGTCTTCATTTCGGCGACGAGGTTGTCGTTTGCCGTCTTCATCTTGGACATTTCTGTCTTCATTTCGGCGAATAATTCTTTCATCATTGCCATCATCCTGGTTTCCGAATCTCCCTCCATTTTGGTTCTAACGTTGCAACTTCTAACGACGATGTAACGAAACTAGAAGCAATTCGACGGATCCCACTTCTGACACCAGTGTGACTTTTGTGGTGTGAAGTAAGAAGACAGATGTAGTCGAGATAAAGAAACACTTTTATTTCCGTAAACAGTAACTTTGTACACTCGTTGCAACAACAAGAAAGTCTTTTCCGATTCTCCAACAGCACGGCTCCGAACTCGTAACACAAAGAACTGTCCCTTCTCCGTCGGCACGACTCCTCGACGCTTCGCATACGTCTCTTCTTTCCGTCGGCACAACTACTCAACGCTTCACATACGTCTGACTGCCTCTCTGTCGCACTTTACCGCTATTTATATCTCCCAGGCACTATTCTGGAAAGTTCAGTTATTGCGGTGAAATACAAAGTAGAAGATTCCAGTAGCCTCTATCCTTTTCTCTCTTTCGGCAAGCGCCCCAACAATGCGGTCATTCTCTATCTCTTTCCTTCGGCTCCTTTGCGGTAGTGCCGACAATAATGCGATGGGTGATACTGCTGTTGTCGGCAATTACATGCGGCGGGCGCGGTGACAATATTCATATTTAACAGTTATTTACCTACTGCACAATTGCATCAGCTTACGATTTCATAATTATTTCAGTAATATGGTTTATGCCTCTAAAATGCAACTCTGTAATTATTTTATAAATGTATATTTATGAAATACATTCCCATTTAAGGTTATCTACCTACTGCACAACTACATGAGTTTATTTCATAGTTGTTTCAAGTTATTGATTCATAAATTAATTTGTTTTATTGTAATATGGAGTGGCACAAATACAAGTTGCCCAAATTTACCATTTTGAATGAGAATAGAGATTCCCACCTTCATAGTGTCTATGTTGCCTATGTACATGCATTGCCGGAAGTTACCTCCACTCTTTAAACACACTGCCAACTTCACAATTAAAACGTTGTGCAACTTATGTGTTACTACTCTGGCTAATTTTATTCCTCATGTATTAATGCCCTGCATAATGCACTCCCTAAGCTTGTAAGGTCTACTTACATAGTAAACTATTATTCAAGTCAACACTCAGCGACTTCCATATCAGAGTAAACTACTTCAGGTATTTTACTCCTTTCAGATAATCCCAGAGTAAATTATTACGAAGTAAATTACAATTAAACTTTGCACCTTTCACATACTTCCAGAGTAAATTACTCCCATAGTAAAGATGTCTTTATCAAACATTACTTCCAAATTAATTTATTCCAACATAATGCAAACTGGCCTAGGCATATAATAAATTTTAATGTCCACAAGTTAAAAGCAAAACAATGTTTTGTTTAAACTAACATAGTTCTAAGCTGATCAGGAACTGCTCCATCTGTAAAAGGTGAAGAGGATTTTGTGTATGGTGTAACTGTTCCATCCGTAACAGCATAGGTGGTAACAGGTCTAGCCATGTAGACGATAAAATTTTAAGGGGAATAGTAAGTGAATCAATAGAAATATTGAAATCAACTTACCCATACTTTAAATTGCAGATATACAAAAAGGTGCAATCAGAATGTCATCAAATTTATACATAATTATAGCTAAAGTAGATAAAGGAAGTATTTATTCCATCAAAAAAGTTAAATAATGAGAGTTCAAAATAAATATATCATTTTAGGTTCCCTGAATGAGGACACAATGAATGTGTCCATCTGTGTGATTGTGAGCAGTAAAACTCAAAAACAGATTAGTAAATAGCAAACTTGATTAAATTAAATTTTGAGGAAATTTCTACAGCGAAATCCACATGAATAGAAATTGAGAATGAGTTAACTTAATACTCATAGATTTCGCTCTACTACCAGTGGAAATCACCAACTGAGAAGAGACTCAGAGGTTTAAACCAGTTGACAGTGGCAGACGATGTAAGCAACATCATTCCTGCAGCTAATGTGGTGAATGAAATCTATGAATGTTAAGTTGACTCAATTCTCAATTTCTACTTAATTATTATCTATCTGAGTTCAACATCTTCCAAAGCTGCAACACAAACATTTTAAAGAAATTTCTTCCATTTAAAACTATTCCCTGCATGTAAAACATTTCATTATTTTTGATTTCCAAGAAAAATGTTTCAAACATTTTTGATTAAAATACTCTTGTAGAGTAGATCATTCAATTTAGGAAAAACAAGAACAGATTATCCATGCTGGTATTTATTATGAGTATTTTATGATCACCAGTATTGCTTATTTTTTTGTTACTTAAATGTTACATTTTATTTGTGTAAATTTTAATATTGTGTCTGAAACTATTTGGTGCAATTATATGGAGTATGGCCAATGATCATGAGTAAAAACTATTAGAAAAACAAATTGTTGCTAGGCTCTGTAACCAATAGGAATAAACAGCTAATCTTTTGTACAAGAGAGTTATGTCCTTATCATTGCGTAGGAAAGACATGCTATTGTGCGGTATTATCAATAAGTATGTAGTGATAAAATAGAAAATGCATTAGTTCTTCTAACTAGAAGAAAGAACAAATAGTCTGTTAGTGATAATACAGAGAAGAAATAAGGTGAAATATATATCCACAGATATAAATACACGTTAATCAAAATAAAATTAAGATTATTGTGAAAGTGACACCATTTAAGCTTTAGGTTGAGACAGAATATTAGAAGACCCCAAAAGAAAATCGTTCATGTGAATGTTTGTTAAAAGTGTAATTTGTTTTTTGATGTTGGTATGAATTGATCAAATGATGAAAACGTGTTAAAAATGTTCATTGTTACGAACAACTAAGTTTGCCCAAAGACGTCATAAATCTTTCCATATTTGATTTTAATATATATGTATAAATATTAGAATTATATGTGTTCCATAATAAAAGTAGGGGAGGATGATTAGGGATCGCTTCCCTAACAAGAAAGAACTATTTGATGGATGCATACGCGGATGTATACGAAAAAGGCGGTGTCGCGTCAGATGATGCCATAAACTGGTCATTTGCGTGTGTGTGTTCGAGCTGAAAGGACATATTTAGGTAGCGTGAACATAGAATTTTCAGACTTTCATCAAGCATTGGTTCCACTAAATGAGAAGGTGGAAGCGTTTTAAATCATTTAGAATGGTGCTGAGAGAAATTATTTAATGTAAAGTATCGATGAAGTGTTAATAAAATAATACATTGTAGTGAAGAAACATCGTATGATTTTTCATTCCATCCGTTACCACGACCTAGATAGAAAAGGAGTCTCATAGCACAACACATTCCGTAATAATAATTGCAAAAACCGCACCAAGGTAGAAGCAATTAAAGGAATAACTTTGCCACAGGAATAACCAAATAGTTTTGGCCAGTTGTTTCAGGAATATGGTTAGTTAAATTGTGAATGGATTCTATTTCAAACACAAAATAATGTTAATTTTGGTGAAATTAGGACTTTAATTGATGAAAATCCTAGCCCTTGCCATTTTGTTCTTTATTTGTTGCCTGTTACAGACAACCCTGTAACAAAGATCTAATCGCTCTAACACATCTCATAATAAAAACTGCCATACTGTCTTTAACACATTTTCATACAAAATAAAAGGCCTATGTTGAATTTTATAGTCTGTGAAGTCTCCTTTATTTCACTGAACACACCTTTCTGAACCTCTGCATTTTTATTCAAAAAAGTGTTCAATATAATGAGCACTGATTGGACAAAATATACTTGCAAATTCAAACCTAACTTGACCCAAGCTCAGTTGGAGAAAGTGGTCATATATATATTTGTATTTAGTTTCGCATTTTTGGAAGACAAGACAAACTCTGAACACCATTCATCTGGAGACGTTCTCAAAGGCTCATACCTAATATGCTTAATTAAAAAGCACCACACGAAGTGCCACAACATCAAGCATTTAGAGTAATTTTTCAAAAGTTTAGCTGCTTGCAAACCCTTACATTAGTCAAAAGCTCGGTCATTAAATTGCTTGATAAAGATTGACCGACCTGCTCATGTGATACACTGCATTGAGGAACTTCATCTCGAGGCCCAAAGCTATGTCGTTTGTGTACATGGGTGGGGATATAGGAACCAGAGCTTGTGCTATATTTGCTGCCGTCTGCAGCTCATTCGAACAACTCTCCAAGTCTTCTTCATCCACTTCTTGGCCTTGCATTAAGTCCATACCCGCTTGTCGATACGAGTCAACAAAATGACCCAAGTAATATCTGCCACACAAATACTGCGGTCAGTTTGTGTTTACAAATTAAAATAAGACTTCTATTTTTTGAATAGGAATTTATTTTTCTAGCTGTATGTTAAAACAAGCTATAAGAGTTAAGTGTCCGAATGTTGAAACTAGACCTCTTGAAACCCTGGGCAGTATGCTGTAAGTATAACAAATATATATCCCTAAAAAATTTGGTTTTCAACAATTTTTGTTAAAATGTTTTCAACTCTAACCTAAAGGATTCTAAGCTCTTCAAGACAAGGTAAAGCATGCAAACCTGGGTTTCAGGAAAAAGCTTGGTACTCCTTACAATAGGTCTAATAAAACACAAAAATCAAAATCTCACCAACATTGAGCCAGAAATATTACGATCTTTACATAGTTACTTCCACTCACCTATTTGCAGAATTCATGCCATCCTTCATCATGCCACTAAGTTTCCTCTCTCCAGTCCTAGTGTAGTCCCCCTGAAACAATAGTGCATTGTGTATACCATATGGTACCATTAAAATGAATAAGAATGATGTGCTATGTGCTCACAGTGAAGACTTAATTCATTCCCTGATTATCCCCAGAATTATTGGCTTAACTGATAACATATGAGGAGCATCATTTCAAAACATAGTAAGTGCAGTGTTGGTCAAAATTGAGTTTGATACCATTTCCCCCTATTTCTTGTATGCTCTTTAACGCTATCAACTTAGATTGGAACATTTTGTATTATTATTTCACTGCCCAAGTAGATGCATTGGATCAATTCGTATTATGTGCATGTGAGAGATCAGTTCAAAACATATTATGTGCAACTTTTATTCTGTTAAGTTTTACACTCTGCATTCAACCCATGCTTTTGCTTATGTTTCTTGCTAGTTGTTACGCTGATGCATCCATAAACTCAGAAGTTACATGTTAGTTCATTGTGATGATGGAAGGGAGCGAACCAATCGGATTTTTGACACTGAATTCTCCAACCAATTCTTACTTTTTCCCAGTAAAAATACTGTGGCATTGAATTTTTCAGTTCCAATTCTACCACTCAAACACGGTCCACAAAACAGCAGCAGTAAGTTGTTGGCATAAATAATAATTACCAATTATTCTTGCTTTGAGATTGAATTTAGAGGTTACAACTAGGTGGAACTAAGAAACTTCATATATTTTCTCGTTAAGTTGTCTCTAAATTCAACTGATACTTACCATCTTTTCCACTTATACTCAAACTATATTTGCAGCAGTTCAGTAGTTGCATTTATTGCATAAGCATGAGTTTTCGATAACACTGATTTCATGTATATACCGATATTACAACAAATATTTGAGCCACTTCAAGATGTATATTCTCTCCCCTGTTAATTTTTCATTAGAATATTTGATTGCTAAACTAAGTTGGGAGCTGCACTAAATTGTTTCTCTTATACGAGGGTCCTTCAATAAATAATCAAACTAATTTTTTAATTAACACATAATGGCTTTATTTCACTAACATTTACCTACACACTTTCGAAGTATTCTCCCTCTGATGAAATACAATTATTCCAACGATTTACCCATTGTTTGAAACACTCATTGAACCCATTTTTGGACAGTCTGTTCAGGATACCCATGACAACATTGTTCAACTCCTTATCACTTTGAAAATGGCGACCACAAAGCTCCTGTTTCACTTTAGGGAAGAGGTGAAAATCGCATTGTGCGAGATCCGGAGAATAAGGTGGATGAGGCATGATCTCAATGCCCATTTCTGCGATGACATCTTGAGTTGCACAAGCTCGATGAGCAGGGGCATTATCCTGATGCAAGATCCATCCTCTCCTTGCGAGATCTGGTCGCTTAGTGGCAATTTTTTTCTTCAGTGGCCCCTTCAGTACGTTATAATAGTAAGCAGCACTTACTGTGCACTGATTAGTTACAACATCATCATACAGAATGCCCTGTTTGTCAAAGAATATGAGATGCATGACCTTTCCTGCACTTTTCTGAACTTTTGCTTTCTTAGGCCTGGGGCTCGATGAATGTTTCCACTGCGAACTCTCCTGTTTTGTTAATGGGTCATAATAGTGGAACCACCTCTCGTCACAAGTGATGACCCTATTCAGAAAGTCTGGCTCTCGTCGTAACCTTCCGAGCCATTGTTGACATGTCATGACGCGGTGAGCCTTCTGTTTGTCCTTCAGCATGTGCGGTATCCATTTTGCTGCAACTTTTCGACAGCCAAGATCATTACGAATTATGTCGTCTACAGTTCCAACAGACAAATGCATTATGTCTGCAACTTTCAAAATTGTTATGCGACAATCTTCTTGCACAATTACGTCAATTGTGTTAATGTTGACTTCCATTTTTGCTGTTACGGGTCTTCCAGGGCACGGAGAATCTTGAAGGTCTTCATGACCCCCTCTGAAACGTTTATACCACTCAAAGACTTGTGTTTTGCCTAAAGCTTGGTCCTTGGATGCTTGCTGCACCATTTCAAAGGCTTCTGTAGGAGTTTTGTCTAACAGAACACAAAACTTTATTGATGCACATTGCTGCAATTTCAGTTCCGTGGTGGGTGCAGTAAACACGACCTCATGTATCGGGCTCTAACTCCCAACTGATTCACTCTACATGACTGGCACTCACAGCACTGCTAGAGGAAGGATTCACCTTTCCACCACTGGCAGCCATGGCGCTCCAGGGCGGTTTATTTAAATACAATTAAATTAGTTCGGTTATTTATTGAAGGACCCTCATATGAGGGCCTTATGAAATTCAATTACACAAAATTTTATTGTAATTGATTTCAAGTCTAGGATTTCTTTATTTATTTTTTAACTGTGTTTAATGCCTGTTCTTACTGCATTCAACATTACAGCGGACACTGTGATACATGAAACCAAATAATAATTAGGAAACGAAACTTGGGAAGGAAACATTTCAGGCCTAGTTCAGGATATCACCCCTGCATTTGCCAGTTGCAAGGACTGAGGAAAACCTGAAAAAAACCTCATTTGATGGAGGATGATCCTGGTTAGATATAAACCATACACTTCCTGTTTAAATGTCCATGTCTAATGAACCAATGTTGGTAAGGTCCAAGAGTACAGGCAATAAATTCCATTGTAAAACTCTCATTTGAAATTTGAAACTTCAATGTGTAATGTCAGATACATAGTCTATGGTAATCAAACTGTTCAGACAACTTACCTTGAGAGCATTGGTACCAGCATATTGTTTGCTGATGATGTCGCCATTGTTTGCCCACAATAACTGAAACTTATTACGTACGTTGGATGGAATGCTACCTTCTGGTGAAATGAGACCAAGTTTTGAAAACTGTATCTCCATCACAGCCTTCGCTATTGCTGTCTGTAAGGAACACATAATTACTCTTGATTACATATTTATGTTTGCAAGTTAAAAGTATGATTCTAACTGGCTTACTGTGTATGTAATTGATATAATTTTTACTTAGGGTGACAATATAATAGGTGATACGATATGATTTATTGAGTACTAAAACAAATACACCTTGGGCTATCCCTGAGATGGGCCCTGGCCCTTTTGCTGACAGGGCAGCCCTTCAACACAATTACACATTTTACACCTGTCTATCCCTTTTAATAGTTATTGCTTTTTCACTTAATTTCTATGCTGCACTAGATTTTTCATGTTTGCCAAATTTTTGTCCCTCTCTGTAAATTATTGCACTCATTTCTGTTTCATATTATTATTGTTTCACTGTCTGTATACACTTAACCACCATTTTCAATGCTTCTCACTTACACATCACCCCATTTGCATCCCCTTTCCCTATTGCTAATTATTTAACTTCACTAGCAGCTTTCTGTAATACAGCCGTATCACATCTGTTCAAATCTGTTTCTATATTTCTCACGACACCTTCTAGTTCTTCCTTTCTACAATTTATCCATAAAAGCCATATTTATAACTAATATAATAGGTAGAGAAGTACTGTATTCCACTCAAAAAATTGCTGTTGAGATTTCAATGGAAATACCTCATACTTGCCAATTTTCGGAAATTGGAACCAGCAAAGCTTTCACTTGTCCAGCAATGCATAATACAAAACTGTAAATCACTTTATAAAAATCATTAAAGACCTGGTAATACTGCTTCTGTCACACAATGAAATCCTTTCTAGTATCATAATAAACATATATTAAGGCAATATATATATATTGCTCTATCAATATATTAAATATTGGAGAGCAAGAGGATTAATGACTTCATTGTCAGAAATCGAGCATTAGCTAACAACATATATTAAGGCAAAAATGTCACTATACACAGACGCTAGTCCATGTTTTATGCTTCATAATATGAACTAGATATTAGAATATATGAAACATTTTATAAAATGTATAAAGCATTTAAAAAAATGGATAGCATATCCTACAGCTATAGAATGCAAATAATTTATATGAGGGAGTTGAGCTTACAATACACATGGTCCATTTCTAAATGTTTGCATCCATTTACTGCTCATTGGTTACTAGAGGTCACTGGCATTACAATCAAATTTCAAGTTTGCTTACTATGCATTTTGTTGCAGCCCAGTGAAGGGGGACCATGATCTCGGTGAAGGATTGACATATACAGGGTGAGTCAAAGAAACGGGAAACTTTGAAATTGTGAAATGAAACCTTAGATAATGTATTAAATGAACTTTTATTATATGAAGATCTAGAAAATAGTACGCCATTTGCTATAACCACTATTTCTTGAAAATAACATCCTTTAAGAGTCACCACCAATACGCACGCATTCTTGTAATCCATCTTTAGTTTCTCATCACTCTTTGCAACATTAACTACTTCATGAATTTCTGTCTTCAGGTTGTCAATGTTTCATGGCTTTTTTGTGTATACTTTACTTTTGAGATACCCCCATAAAAGGTAATCACATGCAGACAAATCAGGGTATTGTGCAGGCCACGGAATATTTCCATTCCTCGATAAGACACGATTTCCAAACAAATTTTGCAGTTCCGTCATAGAAATTCGTACAGTATGTGCTGTTGCACCGTCTTGCTGAAACCAAGTTGTTCTGTTGATCCCATAATTTCTTATTTGACCACGCAGGAATTGTTGAATCATTGTTACATAACAATCTGCAGTAACAGTTTGCGCGCGACCATTGAAATCTTCAAAGAAGTATGGCCCAATAATTCCTTTGGAAGAGACAGCACTCCAAACGGTTACCTTTTGTGAGTGTAGGGGCCGCTCATGAAGTTGTCATGGAGTTAGTAGTGAGTGAGTAGTGGGGTTTATGGGCCCGTCGACGACTAGATCATTAGGGCCCGAAGTCCAAAATAAAAGCAATCAAAGAAAATAAAACCTCACTCCCTTTAAAGCTAAAAAGTGAAAGTTAAAATACCTAAAAATGAACGTTAAAACCACTAAAAAGAGAGCTAAAACAGGTAAAAAAGGAAAAGTAAGAACCAATAAAAACTTATATTACGAAAAACATAAACAGGTTACACTGTTAAAAAAGGGTAAAAACACGACTAAAACATCCTAAAAGTATATTTCTGCCAAGATAAAAGAAACCTTACACTTGCTTACCAAAATCGATACTGGCAACAAACCGCAGTACTGCATTTACAGCTGCTGGGTCTTTGCCTAACACGGTGCACAGTGTAAGACCCAGGCCAAAGGACTGGCGCTCACGAGCATACCGCGGACAATCAGTAAGGACATGTGCAACGGAGAGTGGGACATTGCACGTCGCACAGACAGGCTCCGGGTCACAGCGCAAAAGGTGTGCATGCATGGCTCGAGTGTCGCCTATCCTCAGGCGGGTTAAAATCACCTCCTCACGCCTGGAATCCCTGCAAGATGTTTGCCAGGGTTGTACCGTGTCCTTAATTGTCCGTAACTGAGTGCCAGCTAACGCTTCCCAAGATTGTTGCCAGAGAGTAAATAGATGGCGACGAAAGTACTTCTGCACATCTATATAGGGTAGCGTACGGGTGGAATATTCCGGAAGGCGACATGCAGACTTCGCAGCCGCATCCACCGCCTCATTGCCCGGAATACCCACATGACCTGGGATCCACGTAAAAACGAACTGGTATCCGCGAGATAACAACTGAGATAAAAGTGTCTGTATTTTAATAATTAATACAGAGTTGCCAACAAATTGTTGCAGTGCCTGAAGAGCGCTCAGGGAGTCACAACACACAATAAAATGTCCAGGAACTGAACGGGAAATAAAAAGTGAATGAATGAATGAATTTTTGTACCAATTCTTTTACATAACTTTTACAATTATCCTACTCTAACCTAAACTACATACAAATTTTACATAACCTTATTGCTACCTTGGTTTGCATGGCACCCAGGCCATTTGCCTCCCAGGTAGCTCTGATCAATCTATTCCATCTTATATTAATTAATTGTCCCTCTCCCCCACTCTGCCTTCTTCATTTACACTCTTTACTTTTCTTGCCCATTTTTCTCTTACTTTCTTCAAAAACTCACCTATACTTCTAACCTTCCTTTCCTCTTTCACTGTTAACATTTTTATGGCTACCATTTTCCTCTCTATTTTTTTCCCATTTTTTCTCCCAAACCTTTTTCCTCCATAATGCTAATTCCTTACATTCTGTCAAATAATGTTCTATACTTTCTTTCTCACCGCACATTTCACATATTCCTATTTTACTGCTTCTTGTCCCTCTTAAAAATATTGCTCCTGTTCTCATCCACGCTAGTCCTTCTTTTTCCTGTCTGTTACAATAATCCACATATGGTTCTCGCCCCCATCCTCTTTTTATTTGCTTGTAGAATTGTAATGATTTCTTGTTTTCTAAACTTCCCCATATCTCTTGCCTTTCTATGTCTTCTACCCTACACTTTACTAGTTTATCTACATTACTTTCATTTCTTTCTTCAAGTTTCCATATATCTCCCATTCCTATTTTCTCCATAATTTTTCCAACCCCTGCCCACCAACTGTTTTCATTCTCTAGATTTTTTTGTTGCTTCATACACAATTTTAAAATTTCTCCATCTTCTTTAACCAAACATTTATACCAAAATTTTATTATTCTCTCCATTATTATTCCTTTCCTTCTTGTTTTCCCAAGCTCTACCAAGGCCACTTCTCTTGGCGCCGATCTCGGTAGTCCCAATAATTCTTTGCAGAACATTCTATACATATGATCTACCTTCTTGTTTATATCTGTGGCCCCCCAGATCTCTACTGCATAAAGCATTTTTTGATTCCACTACTGCCTCATACATCCTTTCCAGCCACTTGGTTGTCATCTCTAACTTGTATTTGCAAATTCTGACTCCTGACATTGCAGCTCTCCCTTTTGCTTCTATCTTTCTTCCATGTGCCTCCCACTCTCCTCTGTTATTTAGCCTCACTCCCAAGTATTCAAAATCTTTGACCACTTCTAATCTTTTCCCATTTAATACCCACCTCTCCTCTTTTCTCAATTTAAATCCCTTTTTGAAAACCATGACCTTGGACTTGTTTATATTTATCTTTATTCCCCATTCCTCACAAAATTTTTGCACCTCATTTATTGCCCTTTGTAATCCTACAATTGTTATAGATCCTACCATTAAATCATCAGCATATAGCAATCCTGGTATTTCCTTATTCGCTATTACAGGACAGTGTTTGTTCGCTTTTTGGATTTTATCTATTATATCATCTATGAATAAATTAAATAATATTGGACTAAGTTTACATCCTTGCCTCAAACCAATTGCTTGTTCCGTCATTTCTGTGATTTCATTCTTTCCCCATCTTATACAAAACTTTATCCCATTATATATTTTTTCTACTTCCTTTATAAAATTTTCGCTCACCCCCTTTCTTCTTAATTTCCATGAAAGAGCTCTCCTGTTTATTGTATCGAATGCCTTCTCAAAATCTGCAAAAAACATGTATACTCTTCCTCTCTTTTTACTAAGGTATTTATCTATTATTGTTTTTATTATAAACACATTATCTACTGTTTGCCTCCCTTTTCTAAAGCCTGCTTGAAATTCTGTCAGCTTCCTTTCCTGTTCTGCCCAGTTTTTTAATCTTTCTGCCAGTATCCCGGTGTAAATTTTTCCTAAAATAGATAGCAGACTTATTCCTCTGTAGTTTTCTGGCTTGTTTGGTCCCCCCTTCCCTTTATATATAGGTACTATCATACTTATTTTCCAGCTTTCCGGAATATCCTCACTTTCTTTTATTTTATTTAATACCTTTGTCATTATTTCTAAACCCTTTTCTGTTTCTCCATATGTTTTCCAAAATTCCCCTGGTATTCCATCATACCCTACTGCCTTTTCTTTTTTTATACCTTTTATTTGCTGGTAGACCTCTTGCACTGTAAATTTATCATCTAATTTGTCATTTGTTGTATCTATTTTTCCTATTTCGGTTATTTCTAGTTTTGTATTTTTTCTTTCCCCAATCAAATCTCTAAAATATCTCCGCCATTCATTTGGTGTAATCTCATTTTTGACCTCCCCCTTCTTACTGGTCCTTCTTACTACCTCCCAAACTTTTTTACTGTCTTTTCCCTCTATAGCCTCCTTAATAATTTTCCCCATATTTTCCTGCCATTCTTTCCTCTTCACCTCTAGAAGATTTTTATATCCCCATTTCTTAATCATCAGATTTTTTCTATCTGCTTCCTCTCCTGTTCTCCTCCATCTAGTAAGTTCTTTGAGCACTTCCTTTTTTTCTGCCTGACACTCTTCATCGAACCACCCCCTATTTTTTTGTTTCCTATTCTGCCTTACTTCCATTTCCCTCCCTGCTCTTGTTACTAGTAATTCTAATAGCTGTAATGCTTTGTCCGCATTTCCTTCCCTTATATTTACCACTATTCCTCTTTCTAAGATTTGCCCTACCGTCGATTTTATATCTTGTACGAAACCTTCTCTTTGTTCCTCCCTCCATTTAAATGTTTTTACCCTAATCACTTGTGTGTTTTCCTTTTCTTGCACCTGCTGCTCTACATTTACTCTCATAAGTATGTCAATTAATAGTGGGAAATGACCACTGTTCGTACATAAATTTGTGACCCTAAAGTTCGTTACCATATAATTAATATTATTCGACCACAAAACGTAGTCAATCACACTTTGACCATTTATATTTATAAAAGTATACTCCCCTTGCTCATCCTCCCCATATTTCCCGTTTAAGATATCTAGTTCATTTAACTCACAAAACTCAATAAATTTTCCGCTTCCCCTATCCTCCGTTTTGTCCTTGCTGTGCCTTAGACTGTCTCTTTTTTGTAACACTTCGTTTACGCCCCACTCCTCCGTTAGATTTACATCCTTTTCCCCTATTCTTACGTTGAAATCACCCATTATTACAAACTCAATGTGTGTGTATTTGTCCCTTATACTCCCTATATCTTTATCTAAAGCATTATACAAGTCTGGATTGTGGAACTGTGAGGTAGCTGGCGGGTTATAAACTATACCCACACCTATGTTCCCGTCATCTATCTGTTTATCTTGGATTATGACCCATAATACTTCCTTTGACCTGGACCACGTTTCTTTAACAGTTGCTTTCAAGGAGCTTTTTATGTAAAATCCTAACCCTCCCGATACTCTCCCTTTTTTGGCTAGCATTTCTCCCTTTCTCCCCGCGTATTTGTATCCGTTTATTTCTACATCGTCCTCTTTTATCCAGGTTTCCACCACTGCCAGATAGTCTAGCTTCTCCAGTAAATATTGTAAACTCCCCGTATAAATTTTGTTTTTTAAACCTTCACAGTTCCAAAAACCCCAGCATCTTTTTTTCTGCTATTGCGATCCTGTTCTGTCCCTGAAAGACCTAAACTTTTCTAGGTTTTGTTTACTTCTCAGTCTGTATCCTTCCATAGATTTTTGAGAGTCTTTCTGTAACACCAAAATACTTCCGTGCGGGGATGATATAATATCTTCCTCCTCTTCCCTCTCTAACACCAAGCCGTGGCTCACACGCTGCTCCCTTCTTTCTCTCCCCACCTCCTCTTCCTCACTGGACACTTCACTACACTGACGCCACGCCTCCTTCCCCCTCTCTGCTAGTACTCGCGCTGCATCCCTCTCTTCCCTCCTTGGCGTCACAATCTTCTTTGGTGATGACGCATCTTGTGACGTCACCGGTGATATATCGGTTCTCTCTTTCATTACAGCTGTTGTCTCCTGCGACTGATGTGACGCATCCTCAGCTGGTGCGATTTCAGCGTTTTCCTTTCGTATTGTTTTTGATACCTCTCCATCCATTAACTCCATGCTAGACTTTGCCCTTCCTCTGCCTGTTGCTAATGTTGAATCAGTTTGTTCACTTCTTTTTTGCTGACTTGTTTCCGTCCGAGCTGTTCCTTTCATCCATATGCCGCTCTTCCTCAAATGTGTTACATCTACTCCGTCTATCCAGAGTTGTAAATTTCGTATAAACGCTTGTTTGCCTTCTGATCTTGCTTCTTTCATCTTCTTAATTAAGTCCTTTTTTACCTCTCTTTGTGTTATTGTCAGGTCCTTATTTATAAATATATTGCTTCCTTTCAGCTTCTTTGTTCTTCTCAAAATTTTATAAATTAGGTCTGCTGTTGCAAATCTTACTATAATTGGCCTTTTCCTGCTTAGTCTGCCTACTCGGTATGCCTCCACAATCTCCCATCCAGCCAACTCCATTTCAAGTTTATCCACCAGAATTTTCTTTATTTCTTCTGCTGGCCAGATACCTCTTCTCTCTTCTACACCTGTAAATACCAAATTTAGTCTTCTTCTCTTCACATCCATCCTCTCCATCTTTTCCATTATTCCATCTACATCCCTTCTTATTCCTTGTACTTCTTTTCCAATATCCTCCTTTATTTCGCTAGCTACTTGCTTCAGGTTGTTTCTTATTCTTTCTTCCATGCCATCCATTTTATTTAATTTTCCTTCCAGTTTCTTCAACATTCTTTCAATTCCATCAGGTCCTGGGTTTAATTCAATCCCTCCTATCATTAATAGCATCAATATTATGCTTCCTATTATTATCCAGTTTATCATATTTTCCTCTGTTTTTCCTTTCCTTACTTTCAGTATCCCAAATAGCCCTATTCTCATTCTGTAAACTGAGTTCTACCCCCATTGTCACTTATTTCACTTTTCTTCTCAGTGACAGAGCTTCCTGCAGACACAACCTTCTCCTTCAACTGCTCACTTCCAACTCCGAAATAAAAAGTAAGAAATAAAAGATCGCAAACAGCTCAGCGGTAAAAACTGAACTGGCGTCCGGAAGGCGGTATGTGTGAACGTCACCGTTGTATATAAATGCGGAACCCGTCGTACTACCCAACTGGGAGCCATCGGTGAATACCGGAGTATAAGTCCGGTATCGGCCCAGAACTGCGGTGAAGAGTTGACGGAATACCGAAGGAGGGGTAGCAGTCTTTGCACAGCCCGACAGCTCCAGGTCAAAGCGTGCACGCTGGAGTTGCCAGGGAGGACAGTGGCCAAGTGAATGCTGCTCTACCACTGGCAGTCGGAGGGCGTTTGTGACAAGCAGTTCTCGAAACCTGATGCCATTTGGACGGGAGATTGTTTTATTCCGCATATAACGGTGCGCGAGGTCTGGACGCAATACAGGTGGAAATGAAATGACCTGGATGAGCGGCCAGTCTTGCCACGTAAGAACAAAGTTGTCATGGATTCTCTTGTGCATAATACCTAAAGTTCTGCTTATTTACCAAGCCATTCAAATGGAAGTGGGCTTCGTCAAACATCCATAAATTTGGAAGAACTTCATTATTTTCGATCTCATTCAAAAATTGCTCACATAGCATGACACAATTATTTACGCCCTGCTGATTTAATTTATGCACAACTTGCAACTTGTAGGGGTGAAATTTTAGATCGTTTTTCAGTATTCTTCGTACACTAGAGTGATCCATGTTAAATGCCAGATAATGTCTCCGGACTGAATGTGTCGAGCTGTTCACTACAGCAACTCTTTCTCAATATTTTCAGGTGTACGAATAGATTTTGGTTTACCTGGAGGTTTCTTCTTTAGTGTTGAGCCTGTTTCTTCTGATTTACGAACCCAGTAATTTATCACATGAGCAGAGGGCACAGGATCATGACGATGGAGTTGAAAATGTCGACAAAACTCCCTACGAGCAGTTTCGGCGCTTTGACCATTTAGAATAAGATTTTAAAGCAAATCCTCTTTGCTCACCAGTCCACTGTTCCATGTTTATTAAATTGCAACTATCACGCTCAACAATGACATGAATCTAAGCCTTCTGATATAAACCATGTACTAACAACAACGAAATTAAAATTTCCCGTTTCTTTGACCCACCCTGTAGTTAAGATTTAGCCCATCACAGCCATACATTCAGTGTGTAACGTTAGTTTATAATATAATTTAATGCTTTGGTATGTTATGATAAAAATTTGTAACAGTTGAACCTGTCAACAAAGCTGTGAAAGGTCTCCTTTGTCATAAAGTCATAAAAAAGCTTCCACTCCTGTATGTTTTATGTGCAAACCATAAAAGTTGGCGAGTTTTATACTTGTCTTTAGGTCTATTGAACACAGAAATGCATTCAATGTAACATATGCGAAGTGACAAACAGTGAAACTTTTTAATTAATATGTAGAAGTATTTCAGTCAATACTTTAGATATGCAAGATTTGAAGCTTTCACGGCGAACATTATGGATCAAGGCTTCACAGGTGATCAGCCATGTTAGATTTATAAAGGTCGAGCTTTCGGCCATTGTAGACTCCTTGGCCATCTTCAGGATGAAAAAGTCTCCCCAGTTTTCCAAATATATCCTATGGTTTGGAGGATGTGGGTTGTGTTGTCGTAGCCAATGAGCGGGTGATGGTCTGTGATTGGGCCTGCTGTCGTGAGATATGTGTATCCTCGGCTGAAGTGTTTCCTGCAGGTACCAACTTTGTCCGGGGTCGCCAGTTGGGGTGTCTTTCCGCAGGTACGCATTTTGTTCAGGGTCCATGGTATTGCTGTTTTTGTAGGTGTTTCTGATGGCTGTTGTCCACGTGGAGCTTAGTTTGAGTCCGCCATCTCTGTTGTAATTGTTGGGATGTAATTTGATGTGGATGGCCTCCTTGATGAGTCTGTCCCACTAATTTTCTGTGTTCTAGAACTTTCATGTCTTTGAAGTTTATTTTGTGGACCTGCTCTATGCAATGTTGGGCTACTGCTGATTTTTCCGGCTGGAGAAGTCTGATGTTACATTTATGTTCTTTGCATCTTTCCTCTATTGTGCGTCCTGTTTGACCCACACACACCTTCCCACACTTGCAAGGAATCCTGTATACTCCTGGGACCTTAAGTCCGAGTGGTTCTTTCACCGGCCTGAGGAATTGTCGGAACTCCTTGGGGGCCGTGAAGAAGGTTTTGATATTATATCTTGCGAGTATACGGGAAATCTTGTTGGAGACAGAACCATAGAAGGGTATATAGGCCTTCTCTTGAGGGCTATCCTTCCCTTGTGTGAGTTGTGGTGGGTTATTCCTGTTGCATTCTACTTTCTTACGGGCCTCCTTGATGTCCTGGTTACTATATTCATTCTTGCGTAAAGTATCCTGTAGGTATTGAAGTTCTAGGTGGAAGTGGTCCTTGTCTCCGATGTCAAACGCTTGGTGAAATAGAGTGAGATGATTGTTTTCTTCTGAGTGGGATAATGGTGGCTGGAGGTGTCCAAGTATCTGTTGGTGTGTGTGGGCTTCCTGTAGACTGTGTCCCAGGCTGCCATCTGGTTTTTTGTACACTAGAACATCCAGGAAGGGGAGGGAGTTGTCGCTCTCCACTTCCATGGTGAATTTGATATTTGTGTGTACACTATTGAGATGGTCCAGAAAAAAGGTAAGTTTTTCTGTCCCGTGTGGCCAGATGACAAATGTGTCGTCGACGTACCTATAGAAGGCTTTTGGTTTGTGTGTGGTGGTGTCCAGTGTGGTGTGTTCAAAGTTTTCCATGAAGGAATTGGTAATAGCCGGTGATAATGGTGAACCCATGGCCACTCCATCAGTTTGTTCATAAAACTGGCCGTTGTAGCAGAAGTAGGTGGACTTGAGAGTGTGTCTAAAGAGTTGCGAGATGTCCTCCGGCAATTGTTCTGCTATGAGATGCAGTGAGTCTTCTAGAGCCACTCTGGTGAAGAGGGATTCGACGTCGAAACTCACCAAGATATCCCCCGGGTCCAATCTCAGGGTTGAGATCTTTTGTATGAAGTGGCTGAAGTTGTTAATGTGATGACAGGAGCCCACTAGTGGGTTCAATAGGGTGGTGAGGTGTTTGGCCAGCTGGTACGTGGGTGAGATTATGGCGCTCACAATGAGTCAGAGTGGTACTGTAGGTTTGTGGATTTTGGGAAGTCCGTAGAGTCTGGGTGGAGTGGCTGCGTGCGGGATGGTGCTTTTTTGGGCTTCGGTGGTTAGGCTGGAGTGTTTGAGGAGGTTGGTGGTGATCGTGGTGATCTTGGTGATCCTAGCCGTCTGGTCCTTGTCAAGTTTCTTGAAGGTAGGGTCTTCGAGTAGTAGCTTGATTTTCCAGTCGTAGTCCATGGTCTCCATAATCACTGTGGCATTGCCCTTATCTGCTGGAAGTACAGTTAGGGACATGCCTTGTCGTAGTGTTTTTAGTGCTCTGGATTCGGAAGAAGAAATGTTTGCTCTGGGTTTCTTGGCTTTCATCAATGTAAGACTGACTTCTGTTCGTATTTCATTGGCTATGTCCGCCGGAAGGCAGCTTAGTGCTTGCTCGGTGCCACTGATGAAGTCCCGAGTTGGTATGGACTTCGGTGCCGGTGCGAAGTTGAGTCCTCTTGAAAGAACTGAAATGGTTGGTTGATCTAGTGTTCGTTTGGTAAGATTAATCACCAGCTTTGACGGGTCCAGTGTAGTGTGGTCCTGTTGTGTGTAGTGGATATTGTTGAACTTCTTCACGTGCCTATCTGCAGTTTTCTTCTGGTGGCGCCAGTACTGTGTGGATATGGATGCATCAATCCATTTCCTGTCTAGACTCCGTAGCGAAGAAAACACGCTGAGACGAAACGTTAGAAGTTCCCTGGAGATACGGTCCAGAAGGTCCAACACTTTAGATACTTATAATTTCACCAAAAAACCAAACAATTATAGAATGTTGGAAAATCCTTACCCATCTAACCGCACTTCAAAAACACCTAGTCTTCCAATGGATACCAGCTCACTGTGGACTAAGTGGTAATGAGAAAGCTGATTTTCTTGCAAAAAAGGGTACCAGCAGTGTACAGAAATCTATAGTTAATCTACCATTTTATGCAGCTAAAAGATTAGTCAACTCTGAATTCAAAAAAATTATTGCAAAATATTACTATGAAAAATCAAAAAATAAAAGATGGGAACTACCAAACATTCAAACAGTAATTCCTGAGTATCCTCAAAAAACGGCAGTTGCAACCTTCAGGTTTATTACAGGACATGATTGTCTGGCAAAACATTTAAACAGAATCGGGATATATTCTTCACCACTCTGTCCTCTATGTGATCTGCAAGAGGAAATGGATCGAGACCACCTTCAAATATGCCCGGCCACTTCTAATGCCCCATCTATCAGTGAAAAATATTGGAGAGCAAGAGGATTAATGACTTCATTGTCAGAAATCCAGCATTAGGTAACAACAGTTTCACTCATGGTTTTACCTGGATGCATTTTGAAGATCATCTATCTTCTTTCTCATTGAGAATACTTCTACATATTAAATACAAATGTATGTCTACAATAAGGTGTGTGGTGTGGAATATGAATGGGTATGTGTGTATCAACAGTGTAATTCAAAAGTAAAATAATGTATAGGTAATAAAGTTTACATCTGGTTCACATACTATTTAGGCATGCAAGGAAACATCTACAATAACAGAAAAGACACTTCAGGATCACAGCCATACAATTACAGTTCAAAATGAATGTTTATATACATGTTTTTGGCTAAGTAGGGCAATATAGGTAAATAGTACACAGTAACAAAATCAAACACATCCCATAAATTAAAATTACATACTGTGATTGAAAATGATAGCATGTAATTGTGGCTCTCTAATTTTAATGGATGGTGAAGGGGTCAAATAGATTTACATAGGTAGAAACAATTTTCTGAAAACGGCCAAACTTTGCATAGTACCTCTACACTACATTTGTTTTAAGTCAATCCGTGTATTTCCATTTGATATTAGCCGCATACTATAAAATAATTTAAGCACTGAAATATAATACCTGGACAACATTGGTACGGTCCAAGCAATCAATGCAGTTTACTCTGAACACTCCTTTCTGGCAGCAAATACGGCCTTCTTTATCAGTCCAGCAATAGTTCATCTCACGAACCACATCTGCAAGACTCGCTATTAACACTGACACATTCTCAAAGTGCATCCCTCGGCTGCAACAAATACATCACAGGGTGAGATAAACACAAACAAATTTTCAAATACTGGAAGTTGTTGACAGTATTATTGAAACAAAATTAAAAGTAGAAAATCAGTAGATTAATAACACAAAACTGACCATCTTCTGAACTTGTCTGGAATATAACAAAAAAGAAAATCTATTAAAAGAAACTATCACACTCAACAAAAGAGCAAATACCATTTAAAAATTCACGATTCACCAAGAAAGTCAACAAATTCAAAAAGATTGGCTTCAATTAATAAATAGATCTAAAACCACGAAGAGTGAAAAAAATATAATGGGCTAAGTGACAAAACTAAAGTTTGGAGAAAACGTAGGATTTGTCATGAAAAAATAAACATAGCTTGGCAAGAACACCATATTTTGAGATGTATTTGAACAACTTCCAGTACTTGTGTTATATGGCTTGTTATATACTATTATTGGGATTACTCTATAGTCCACTTTACATGAGAAAACTGAAAAATGGAATTTCTGTCACCTGGCCCTTTTCCACTCTTCAAATGCACTTTGCTCTATCACTAAAGAAGCAGCCCTACAAATAGAAAATCCAAAACCTTATTGTATCAGATGGAATACAATAAGTGCAATCAAACATATATAAGGAAAACTAAGAGGAACTTGGAAAAAAGAGCCATAGAACATTTCAGATATGTTGCAGCTGTTGCAACCTTCAGGTTGATTACGGGACATGATTGTCTGGCAAAACATTTAAACAGAATTGGGATATATTCTTCACCGCTCTGTCCTCTATGTGATCTGCAAGAGGAAATGGATCGAGACCACCTTCAAATATGCCTGGCCACTTCTAGTGCCCCATCCATCAGTGAAAAATATTGGAGAGCAAGAGGATTAATGACTTCATTGTCAGAAATCCAGCATTAGCTAACAACAACATTTCAGATATATAAAATGCAAACACCTAAAAAAATCAGCACTTGCCATTTTATAAAGAAAATCACAACATTAATCTGGAAACAAAACATATAACAGGAAATCAAGAATTGTCAACATGGGAGCAGATCTTAACCTGGGACAAGGACAGGGTATTTAGTTTTGATATTCTACAGTGCAACCCATTGCACAAGTTTCTAGAACTACCACCAGAGCTATCTATAGGAAGATCTGCTTCACACCCAAAATTAGTAGAAGTTCAGTTGATAATGGAGGAAACTAGCCTCCAAAACATGTCTGCAGAAATTTAAAAACTGAAGATTTTAATCATTTAATACATTTCTGATTTTAGAAAATTAAAACTGTACCTAACTTATTATTTTTTTTCAGAATAAATATGAAAAACAAGGTTTAATTTTGCACATTTTTATTGATACAGAATATTTTTAATCATATTCTTGGAAAATTCAAAACTGGTTTTGCAGATGCATACAAGGAAAGTTTAAAAACAGCATGCTCCAAATTCATATACATACTTTTAAAGTATATAATATTGAAACAGTTATATATCCCAAGGAATATTTAAATCAAACATTAGTTTGACTTTGTTTATTTGGTATTCTTCCTTTGTTAATTGGTATGTTATCAATTTATTGAGATAATTATTGCCAACTTCAACATTTCAATGATGTTTATATAATTAATGATTATTTTGTGTAACATCATGTTAAGGGTTTTAAAATATAAATCGACATTATTTTCTTGGCATGTCTGAGATAATTATAAAATCAAACATTATATGCGAAATATGATATGAAGTAGTGCGGTGGTATTGTTCAGGAAGACAATATCTAAAAAATATTGTCATAGTAACATACAAAATAATTTTCCAAACTCTCTTGGATCAATGTGTTTGAGGAAGACATGATATTTCTCAGCAATACTCCGAGAAATTGGAAATTATATAATTTAATACTTGAACGACATGTTCAAAGATGTTAAGATGCCATTCTTGGTGATACTCCGAGACATTGTAAAACAAATAGTTTTGGACGTGCCATACAGTACGAGATAGTAAAGAAAGTGATGTAATCATATAACCACTTAGTAATTGTGATAATTTCTAAAGGTGCAAATAAATATCTTAACAAATTTAAATGGAGTTCAGTGGATGCTTTGTTCCATAACTACGACCCGAGATAAGAAAAGAATTTTCATTGCTCTACTGACTGATTCCCAAGGCATAGATATATATTTTGCAGTGAAGCGAAATTAGATGACAAAATAAATAAACAAGAATCTAATTTAATTTAAAAGGTGAGTTAATTAATAACACTGAACAACACTTACAACATATTTTTCCGGGACGCGTTTCGAAGGTTAACTTTCCTCCATTATCAACCGGACAATAACTGGGTTTCCATGGTGTTTCATGGTGCAGATGGTGATGCTTCTTCTGGTGTTTCTTCTGGTGGCGGTTCAATGAACTTACTGAAAATGTCTCTCTGAGGAATGTCGAAATTAAATACTCGGTTTCTATTTTTTAAAATGGAGATTTGTTCCCATGTGGACAATTCTTGTTTTCCGGTTATGTGTTTGAGAAGTTTCGGTTCTAGCTTTATGTCATGATTTTTTGTCCAAAAGTGAAATGCAACTGCTGATTTTTCTAATTGTTTACTCTTAATGTTTCTAACGTGTTCCTTGGATCTCATTTCTAAATTTCTTTTGGTTTTTCCCATGTATATTTCATTACAATCACTGCATTCAATTTGGTATATGCCAGGAAAAGTTTTTCCCATGTATATTTCATTACAATCACTGCATTCAATTTGGTATATGCCAGGAAAAACCAAAAGAAATTTAGAAATTAGATCCAAGGAACACGTTAGAAACATTAAGAGTAAACAATTAGAAAAATCAGCGGTTGCATTTCCTTTTGGACAAAAAATCATGACATAAAGCTAGAACCGAAAGAAATTTAGAAATTAGATCCAAGGAACACGTTAGAAACATTAAGAGTAAACAATTAGAAAAATCAGCGGTTGCATTTCCTTTGGACAAAAAATCATGCCATAAAGCTAGAACCGAAACTTCTCAAACACATAACCGGAAAACAAGAACTGTCCACATGGGAACAAATCTCCATTTTAAAAAATAGAAACCGAGTATTTAATTTCGACATTCCTCAGAGAGACATTTTCAGTAAGTTCATTGAACCGCCACCAGAAGAAATACCAGAAGAAGCATCACCATCTGCACCATCAAACACCATGGAAACCCAGTTATTGTCCAGTTGATAATGGAGGGAAGTTACCTTCGAAACGCGTCCCGGAGAAATATGTTGTAAGTGTTGTTCAGTGTTATTAATTAACTCACCTTTTAAATTAAATTAATTACAACACTGTTTTCAAACTTCTTGAAAGGAAGATAAACAAGAATCTATTCAAAAAATTGAAGATTCATCAAGATACATCAATTTTTATCCTGTAACCTAACATTAAAATGAAGTTAGTGGGAAACTATCAAAATTTAGCAGATACAAACAGAATGTAACTCTTAACAATATATAATCTGAGTAAATTTTATTATATGCCAAGAGCTTAAACGGCTCTTAAGGCATGTCATCTGCTGAACTTCCTCTAAACAGGAGGTTACCAAATTCTCATTAGAAGCTCCTAGGTTTCATAAGGGGACTAACAAGGAAAGAAATTAAATCCTTTATACTGTAGCAGGTTTTTAGAAAAGGAGCAAATAAGAACTTTGTTACAGTGTTGTATGTAAGGGTGACAAAAACAAGATGGTGAGGGCCAAGGTTTTCTCAGTTAAAGTCTGGATTTCATCAAATTAACCTTATTTGAGTTAATTTAACATAGTATTCATAAATCACTTCACTTTTTAAGACATTCTTGAAGCCACTGTCTGAAACTATCCAGGTTATTACTGCAGCAAAGTTTTTTTTATAATTGTTTATTACGTGAAGCTCAAATAGTGTCACTTTTACAACAAGCTTTCGTTTTTCTTTCACTAACTTGTATTTATATCTGTGGATATTTGTTATGCAATATTTCTTCTCCATGTGATCACTATCTGGTTGTTTGTTATTCCTTCTTATAATTTCAGATTACTAACACATTTTCCAATTATTACAATGTGCACTTACCACTATTTGCACAAAATTTCACGTCTTCACTATATGACGTCAAGACCGCAATTCTACTATAAAAGATTCACTACTTATTTTTGCTGTTTGCAGGACTACCAACAGTAGTTTTTCCTTTGTTTTTCCCTCAATTTACACTTATAATCAATGTTGATCATGCTCCACATTACTATACCAAATAGTTTCACATGCAACAATAAAGTTTACAAACTAAAAATATAACATTCATATAACTGAAAACTGACAATTTTGATAAATAAACACAAGACCAGCATGAATCATCCCTTTCTGTTATTCCAAATTAAATATCATGGAAAGCGTAGAGTGAGACTGAACAGTTAAATGCCACGACCAGGATTTGAACCACAGATCCACTGGTTACCACCTGGCTGCTCTAACCACTAAGCTATCATGGCCAAAGTGCCGATATGACATTAAATTCTCCAACTCACTCACATTTTTCCCAGTAAACCACACAAGGAGATCTCAATTTACTCTGAGATAACATACCTTAATGGCGACTTACAATGTGTAAGTACTTAAGTGCCGGGCTTCTTGTTTAACCAACTATAAGGTCAATAATGTCATCGGAACGTTGGCCATGATAGCTCAGTGGTTAGAGCAGCCGGACGGTAACCGGTGGATCTGCGGTTCAAATCCCGGTCATAGTATTCGATTTTTCAGTCTCACTCTACGCTTTTCAATTATGTCCTGCACACGGCAATTGTGTGGAAAAACATTACTTACATTAAATATCATGGGCTTGCAATTTCTCCTATAATACCACAACTATCTTTAAACTTCGGTTACAGAAGAAATTCACTATTAACCTCTTGAGCGATGGCCATTTAAAACGTCTGTGAGCCGAGAACTGCTAGCATTTAAATTGTTAAATGCGCTTCGTATATACACAGCTGTATTTTGTGTAAATATTAAGTTATTTTAATGAAACAAAAACTGGTATAAAACTCGTTATTTGCAGTATAAATGTACGTCATCAGCAAAGTTGAGTTGTATTTACAAAATGTTGAAATAGCACAATTTTGTTTCACTGTGGTGAAAAGTCAACTTTGCTCGGTCGAACGCATCTAATATAAGTTCTCGGAAAGATACAGTAAAGAAACACCCATTGTATGTGTGGCTTATGCATCAGCATACTGTGTAATAAAGCGCTACTGTATGCGTGGTCTCTTGAGTCATCAGAATAGGTCAACATTGCAACTTTTGCTTACGCGAGTTTCGTAACTGAGTAGAGTCCGTGTCTTTCTTTGTTGAAATACATACGTATTCTTTCCTGCTTGTAGCTGAAGGGAGAAGTGGTATAAAAAGGTGTTTTTGCACCAACTGGATATAATCATATACAATTGTTTGGGGATTTGGACAGCTCTCTAAACCCACACAGGACAATGACTGACCTTGACTACCGACTATAAATAGCTCGCAGCCTAATCGAACAATACCACGTTGGGGGTTGAAAATCCAAAACCCCTGCACCCCTCAGACTTCAAGGAAAACATTATCCTAAAAGGATACCACCAACAGCAAAGAAGTCCCGCCCATCTCCAAAGTGTTTCGTGTGCCGCAAGAAGGGAATTTGCGAATGTGGAGATGTAGAGTGTGTTTATCCCTGTTTTGAGGTAAATCACTGCAGAACGAACATATTAAGGTAAGCCAATAAAGTATATAGACCTCACTAAAATGTTTCATAAAGGGAAAATTATAATAAGTTGAGTTGGATAAGGGATAAATAAGGGTTAAATGCTTAAACGCACAGGACGCCCATATCGCTCATCCATCATTTTAAATGGATGTGATTTCACGTCGATATCCCTCAAGAGGTTAAAAATTTGAAATGGTAAGTTTTCAGATGTTACTCCACCCATCCCCAGGCCCTAGAAGCTTGCATGAACTTCTACAGCTCATATGCTGTATTATTCTGAAGATTATAGTAAATACTACTTACCAATATTCGTGGAAGTCAAATGTACAGTATGTAATGTTATGATGGTTGTATTTGAGCATGTGGTTTGTATATGCATCCCAAATGATACGCTCCTTGCCCGTCTGATCCACCAGGTTTATAACACAAACAGGGCCATAAACTTGCATCTCCTCTTCAAAATGCTTCTCAAAGGCTGCCTGTGTCTCTGCCTCACCTTAAAGATTGCAGTGCACCAATTACTTGTTCATCCTGTACATGCTTACCAAATTAACCAGATAATAAAAATCTTTAAGAATTGCATCTGTGCAGAGATCTACAGCAACACTAATTCTGTAGTTCATGGCATAAATGTTGCCATCGCATTATGGTTGCACCTGAATTTATAGACAAGCAATCAGGACTCAAGCATTTTGCCACATAATTGTCGCATGAATATTCCAGGTGTTCACTATTGAGAAATATTGAAAAATAATGTGCCATCACTGCAACCTGTTAGGTTCAAGGGATTGAGTATAGGGTATACAACATATTGTAATGCATTTCTCATTGTTGATGCCATCGATTTTCCAACTGACAAGATGGTGGCTAGCCCATCAATGAATTGACTGGTTCAAGCACTAAAGCACAGGAATCAGCAACCGTAAGTATGCAATAAATGAATGGTCGACAAACATATGAGCCATTTTATTAGCATGTGCCAAGTGTGTACGGGTGTTTGCTTCCATAGTAATTCTAACGAGAGCTTGGGTATATTAAATATTCTGCATATCTGCTACAATGACCTTCATTTATTGTTTAGCTATTTAAACCTTTTTCCAGGACTTGTTCAGCTGTCTGACAATACCGACCCCAGTTAAAAAGAAACATGTGATGTGATTCAACAGTGTTGATGTTTTTTGTAAGTGATAGACGAGTCTTAATTCAATAAATCCAAAATCATACCTTTTCTTTTTATTTACTGAGGTAGGTAAATAGGATGCTGCAGTATCCGCATCACTTTTGTTTCCCCTCTCCTTTCTTTCCAACTACAAACAGGGTAATGTGACCATGCTTTGATACACTCAGAATTGCTCTTACTGCTGTTACCATAAACTAGTCACTGAAAGTTAACATGGCCAGTGTGAAATAATTTAATCCTCCATAATGGTCACAATCACATGAGTTATCACACTATGTATATTTTTACTTTATGAAATAAGCATAAAAGGTGCGACAATTATGCAATGAAATAGAGTATATCTTTTGACAATTATCATACATTACAAAGTAATATAAGAGAAACAAAGAGTACCCTAAAATTTCATTTTTACATTGCTGCAATGCATGCTTTTCCACAATTTCTCACTTTCCATCTGGCACAGCATGTACTGTAAGGTTTATATGCACCCAAAATAATCTACTGTATTACAAGTGATTTTCTCTACCCAATACATCTGCATATAATCCCTATTATACGAGGTATGTCTGTAAAATAAGGTCTGCAAGGCCCTGGAGCCACGAGGGATGCTTTTATGCAAGATACAGGAACAATGACATGTACGAGGTGCATCCAGAAAGTAAGTTCCAATCACGTCCAGAGATGGCATCACCAGTCGGATAGGAATGCGTGTGCGCAGGAGAAGAGAGAAAGTATATGGCAACATTGTAGTAAAGTTTCAGTTTTGTGACGGCAGTGGTTACTGCTCTGTGCTAGGAGAAAATGGCTGTTCCGATACTGTCTCCTGCCAAATGCGAGGTTCATGAACTCATCCGATTTGTGCATGCTCAAAAGCAATCTCCAGCAGAGATCCATCGTCAATTGTGTCACTGTATGGACAGGACGTTATGTGTGACAGTATGGTAAGACGGGGCAGGCAATTCACGGATGGAAGAAGCAATATTCACAACGAAGACCGTAATAGCTGACCATCCCGGTGACGCCAGAAGTGTTGGAAAGTGTGCGGCAAGCAATTGTGCAGAACCAGCGCTTCACAATTTCAGAACTCTCTTGTCAGTTTCCCCAGATGTATTGCTCGCTTTTGCAGGAAATTGTCTCCTGTTGGTTTGGTTTTCACAAAGTGTGTGCAAGATGGGTGCCTAGACAACTGACAAAACCAAACGTCTGGCCGTAGCATTGACATTTCTACAGCGATACGCAGCGGAAGGTGACCAGTTTCTCGACAATATTGTCACTGGATATGAAACATTGGTGGTGAATGCCACACCAGAGACAAAACAACAATCAATGCATTCGCAGCATAGTGGTTCACCTGCAAAGACCAAATTCAAGCAGACAATCTCTGTCAAAAAAATCATGTGCACTGTCTTCTGGGATCGACGTGGTGTCCTCTTGTGTGGCTTTTTACTACGAGGGGAGACCATAAATACTGATTGATATTACCAGATGTTGCATAAACTCAGGTGGACAATCCAGAACAAGAGACGTGAAATGTTGACAAGAGGCATTACACTTGTGCATGACAACGCAAGACCCCATACAGCCAACAGCACACGAAATGTGTTGAATAAGTTTGGATGGGAGGTCTTCGAACATCCACCCTACAGCCCCGAACTCGCTCCAAGTGACTTTCATCTCTTCCGTCTCATGAAGCGTTTTCTGGCAGGAAAACATTTTCACAGTGACGCTGAGGTGCTGAATGAAGTGACTTTGTGGCTGCAGACATTGGTGGCAGGATCCTATGACTTGGGCATACAATTAATGGTGACCATTACAATAAATGCCTAACAATGGGGTGACTATGTTGAAAAGTAGCTAGTGAGTTTATGTAATTATTCCAATATTTCTTTCTTAGTGATGTTTTTGTTCTCATTATCGGCCATCGGGACTTACTTTATGAATGCAACTCGTAGCTTGGCCCACCTCTGCCCCCATCAAGTCCCCACCATACCAAGCCTGCTACGAAGCTCAGTCTTCACTAGGCAGCTGTTCACAATGGAGCTCCCCATTGTGTCTCTCACCATGTGCGAGTTGCATGCAGTGATTCATTTTTAGAGTGTCAAGGGTACTACCCCCTTTGACATACATCAGTAATGCAAAGTCTATGGGCCACCAGTGTATCAACATCAAAAACATGTGAAAGTGGGTCCCCATAATACCCATGCAACACCCAATCTCCTGGCCCGATTCAGATAGGACATACTCACCCATCCCTCCCGCAGCCCAAACTTAACAACCAGTGATTTTCATTTGCTTTCTGAGTTGAAGTCACACCTGGATGGAATGTATTTCCAGACTGGATGACAAGTTGAAAAACAAGGTCGAGCGCTACGTGCGCAATGTGACGAGAGTGTTCTATGACAAAAGTATACGAAAATTGCTACAGTGCATGCAAGTGTGCATTGATCACAACAGTGATTACATTGAAAAATGGCTAAAAGTCCAGCCTTTGCATCAATGTAACATTCACTGCCAATAAATGTTTTCTATGTGGGGAAAGAAAATTGGAGACCTTATTTTACAGACATACCCCATATTATCCTATTCATATATAAATGTGTTACATTCCTATGACTTTACTTACTCTTCTACAAACTATTCCTACAAAAGCTTATTCTTCTCTAAGTCTCTTGTTAATAGAGATAAATTTTCATTATGCATTTACGTATTTATTGTAGGTATACGGATACAGTAAGCTAAAGCAATAAATCAGGCTTTTAAAAAGCGAATCAATGTGCAATCTTTGAAATTCCTTGTTCTTTACATGAGGGAAAAAACCAATAGTGACTTACCACTTGAAAAGGATGCACACATGCCTTTTTTTATTTTTAAAAAAAAAAACTTTTTGGATTCAGAGGGTCTCAAAACATATCTTTGGTGAAATATCTATATAAAATGTTTGCATAGAACCCAATACTTCCTCTTACTATAGGTAGATGGCAGTGAAAGTAAAATTCTCAATCAATTATAATGAATTTGTACGCGGTATAAATAATCAGCTAATATCCAGTTTCTACTGAGAGTGTGTCTAAACATGCATGGACAAACTAATAACCATTCAACAGGCAGTTGATGTTGAGAGTCAACTCTTTAACTGCATGCTTTCCCATTTCATTCTGAGGGGAAAGTTCCAAGATATGTGTTTTGATCACCAGATATGCTTCTACTTCATTCAAGAATCTAGGTCAGTCTAACCAATGGAGTGTAATAAACTACCAAGTTAATCACTTATTGCTGCATTGGGAATATTTCTGAAATGATAAATGCAACTGATGTGCTGTTTTCACAGAGTAGAAAAAACTGAAGTGTCAGCAGTGAACATAAATTAATTTTAGAGGTACATTTATTTTCTTTTTAACACAGCAATGTCTAATGAAACAAATCAATTAAAACTGGTGAGATTATTGGTATAATAGAATTTTTGTATTATTCTATACTATGGTCACCTTAACAGGTGTAAATAAACTAGGTGTAAATAAACTGTGTTTGTATCCTTCCACGTTGGTCATTGGATGGGTTCAAAAGCTCCTCCTTTCTTTACAATTTATCACATCATTATTTATCCACACTGCTAAACTTGTGAAAATCAACAAACAAATGCATTTATACAATAGCCAGACCCATCTAAATATAAAAATTGTCCACAAAAGTGTGTATTAAAAGTTAGTATAAAAATAGGAACTCTACTAGTTTATAAATAAATGAAATAGAACTAACTCACATTAAGCCTTGTTGCACACAAGCAAGGGCAGCATCATAGCATTTCCTCATTAAAAAAATCTGATGTGTTGCACTCTCATGCCTTTCTCTACTCTTGTACTAACCACTCTTACGAACTCTTATTCCTATTAAATAAGGAAAAATTGAAGCTACTGAACTATTAAGCAAAAAAATAACAACATTACTAAGATAAGTGAAGTTTTTAGTTTCTAATTTGTTCTTACTTTAGAATCTTATTCCTATATTTTCTTCGCATTAGTTGAGATAAACATTTGTACAAATTATCTTATTGCTTATTTCCTTCTAGGTGCAAGGGGAATATTAGAATACAATTGGTTTTGAGTAATTGTCAAATCTTTTAAAGCTTAGAGATCCTGTTCACTTGGCACGTTTAACATATAAAAAATGAAAACGATGTTCCATTTCACATATGAAACTGACACAAATAACATGGATAATCTCAAAAATTTTTCACTATACAAAAAAATTTACTTAGACATAAATTGTGTGTTTTAGCGAGATCTACATTTTTTGTATAGTAACATTTTGTCTACCTCTTACACTTTACAAGTTATTCAAGAGTCATCCAGAGAAAACAGGACTACATACGCTATAGCCAGAAAATTCAAGATATACATTTCATTTGTCATAAAAATATCAAGCATATGACATTTTAATCAAAATCGTTAGCCATTTTCAAGAAAATAAAAATTTTCAAAAAATTTTCCATGTAAAGGGAAGTTTAGCGTGGGGCTATTTTCTTCAAAATCTTTGTGTCGCATCCTTGAAAGACATTAAACTTAAATACCAACTTTGGTTTTTAACCAACTTTTCGTTTTTTAGTTATGCTGTCCACAGACTGACAGACACATTAACACGGACCTTTTTCTAAAAATGCTTTTTTTGGATTCAGGCGGTCTCAAAACATATATTTCTGGTGAAATCTCGACATTGAATTTTTGGGTGGAATACAAAAATACCTGCACTTAATTATCTACACTCCACACAGTTCAGAATTTTATGTCATTACACAAAAGAATACTCATCAAATTGTAAGAATAATTTAGAATTAAATAGAAAGGAAAATGTACCAGAGGTGTCATAAGTTATACATAATATAAAAAATATTTAAGATTTCAGGCAAAATTTGAAACTCAGGAACTCAAAGTACTATCCCCTTGTAATCAAAGAAAACAGAACATTCACATGTGATCGAACTTGTCAAACATTTTTTGGTCTTTGCTCTTCAGGCAGTGTGTCCATTGGGACGATTGAGCCTTGGTTTCAACGTCTTACCCATACACCCATATTTTGTCACCTGTTTTAACCTTCTTTAGAAGTTCCGGGTCGTCGTCAACTTCATTCAGCAATTTCTGAGCTGCTTGCAACATTGCTTTTGGTTGAATTTGAGAACAAACTTTGTTGCCACACGTTTCATGCCCAAAACATTAGAAAAAATTGTTTGGTATGAGCCAAAGGATAAGCCGACATCATCAGCAACCTCTGATGGTGATTCGGTGATTTTCCAGAACCATTTTCTTTACTTCTTCCATGTCTTGTCAGTAATTGATGTGCTAGGGAGTCCAGGACAGTTTTCTTCAACATCTTCACGACCCTCTTTGAAGCATCTATTAACTCTTCTCTTACTCATAGTAGACTCCCCAAAGCCACAGTCAACATTTCGAATACAATGCTACACTTTATTCCATTTTTAAAGCAAGATTTAGTACAAATTCTTTCATCCATCTTTTCTGAAAGCAAAAATTTGCAGAACACTCACAAAAACATAGCCTTTTCAACTGTCAACAATAAACTAAATATTCAAAACAGCTGAAAACGCAAACATAATTAGGAACATGTGTGCCAATAAGATAAAAGAAGAAAGTTTTGACAATAGGATGTATGTATAAAGACCGTGAAATTTAAAAATTCCTGTTGCTTTTTGATCACACCTCGTATATAGAAAAGCTTAAATGCTCAGCCATCTGTCCTCTATGTGATCTGCAAGAGGAAATGGATCGAGACCACCTTCAAATATGCCCGGCCACTTCTAATGCCCCATCCATCAGTGAAAAATATTGGAGAGCAAGAGGATTAATGACTTCATTGTCAGAAATCCAGCATTAGCTAACAACAAATGATCAGCCAACCTTGTAATGTTTTGGGAAAATATTTAAGATTACAGCTGAATGTAACAACTAATACATGTTTTCATACATTAGGCCAATCACTATGAAAAATAAAAATCAAACATTCAAACATTAATTCCCGAGTATCCTCAAAAAAACGGCAGTTGCAACCTTCAGGTTGATTACAGGATACGATTGTCTGGCAAAACATTTATACAGAATTAGGATATATTCTTCACCACTCTGTCCTCTATGTGATCTGCAAGAGGAAATGGACCAAGACCAGCTTCAAATATACTGGATACCAGTAAATTTTTGTTTATTTAAAATTTTTAATAAATATGTAAATTTAAATTAAAAAATATATATTTATAAAAAGTATTAGTTATAGGTATAATATTAAATTAATTAAATTTTAAATAATAATGATAGGTAATAATAATGATGATAATGATATTAATAGTAATAATATAATTTATAATTTTTTGTAATAATTGTAATTAATAATTTAATTTTATATATTTGTTTATTGTTTAGTAATAGTTGTAGTTGTGAGTGATGTGTATGAAATTTATATTTTGTTGTATTGAGGAGATTAATTTGTTTTAATTTTAAAATTTTATTGTGTTTTTTTTTTTTTTTTTTTTTTTTTTTTTTTTTTTTTTTAACATATATATTAATTTATTTAGAAATTTTATTGTATTTTGATTGTTTGAAATGATTTGTTATTGTTTTAGAGAATTTATTTCTTACAGTGATTATGTGTGAAATGTTATAATTTGTGTTTTTGTTCTTATTTTCTTGTGTTTTGTTTTATGATATATTATTTAATTTATCTATCTTTATAATTTGTTATATATTATATTATTTTGTAATTTTATTTTAAAATTTTTCTGTAAAGTATGTTGTATGTATGAATGTGTAAAATAAATAAATTTTAAAGATCTGGCATATTAGCCCTGGTGTAAGTAATTAGGTGCCAGGGTTATTATACAGATTTTTATTTTTATTATTATTATTTTTATTTTTATATTTTTATTTTTATTTTTTTTTCAAATATGCCCAGCTACTTCTAGCGCCCCATCAATCAGTGAAAAATATTGGAGAGCAAGAGGATTAATGACTTCATTGTCAGAAATACAGCATTAGCCAACAACATTAGGCCAATCAATGATTGTTCCAAAACACATGCACGCACATACATGCACACGCACACACACAGGCTGCAACTAAATTTAACTCATGCATATGTTTCCTATAGTGCATTAGTTGATGTCTCATTTCAGAAATACTCATGGTAACAATCTTTGTGATTCACCTAGTACAAAACAACATGTACATTACAGGCACCTCATGCTTTAGAGAAGGTTCTGTTACCTTTATCAATACGTGGCGGTGGACGATATTTGTATCCTGGTTGAGACCAGAATACGGGTACAGAACCACGCACCTGCACAAATGACACCTGGTGGTGATGATATGATACAATCTGCTCAGTCTCCACATAATTAGCACATTTGCCATTCTCATCCACTCCACGTCGCTTATACCGTGTACCAGCACGGAACCGACTGCGACGGGAGATAAGAACCAGCGTGAACACCTGAATAAAGAGGTATATATATGTTAGGTTACTACTAACCTGCCTCATTATGTATACATCAATTTGTCATGTCTATACTGTACCTCGTATTTTGGTTCTAAGGCCTCATTGTGGGATGGGTCAAATCCTATTTCCACTTTACAGTTTTCTATCTGAACAAAGCCTTGAATTATTGGTAGGATCCAAGGATCTGCCATAGGACTCTGTAATAAACATAACAAGCTGTTTAATATCCTAGACAAAATTCATATACAATTAAAGCAAAAAAAAAGAACTTATGTTACAAACATAACTTTCCCTTCCCAATATAACTTACTGTTTATCTGTACTGCAAATCATTTTTATTCTCTTGCTAATCATGACAAATGCTTTCTGAAATGTTTCAAAACATTTTGTTGTAGATAATAGGAGCATGCAGGATGCAAGGATAGTCAAATGTGTAAAAAGAAGCTTGCTATATGCCTGATGGACTTTATGTTTTGAATGCTCTTTTATGGTCTGATGAAAAATAAACAGCAATATTTCAAGTGGCTAAAGGTAATTTAACACAAATTTTACATAATGAGTTTTTGTTTATTTCTATAACGTCAATGCTACACAAAACTGAATCACAGTGAAGAGGACTTTACAAGGTATTTGCAAAAACTTCAGGATATACACTTTATTCGCATCAATAATCGTTATTGACTAATGCTGTGCATTTGGTAACACTGCTATTAGCTCCCTTGCCTCGTTGTTCCATACTGATATTTGATTTCAATTTCCTGATTCACCTCAATATGTTACATATAATATTTTAAGCACAATCATTAGAGGTAATTTTTGAAAAAACTTCAAGTATGTTCATTTACATGACTTTTCCTACCCACTATTCTACATATTACTCCTACAAAACTGTTCTATTTCTCTCTTGTTAAGATAAACTTGATAGGAAGGTTTTTTATTACATATTTTGTTGTTGTTCGCCAATGCTGGACTTCTGACAATGAAGTCATTAATCCTCTTGCTCTCCAATATTTTTCACAATGATATTGAAGAGAGCAATAGCAGTAATAATAACCGTTTTTTAGAGAGCACCATATTTTTATGTTTTGGCGGTCACATCGCTCTCTCACAACCCCCAGAATGTCTTGAGGACCACACCTGTTGTTGGTTTATGGGTCTCACCGACCTGACCGGAAGAATTATCAAAATAAATTCACCGACCATATCCTCTGATTACCAATCAGAGGACGTATTACATGCCATGACAGGTCAGCATGTTGGGGTTAAGATTTTATAGAGAAATTAGAGAAATGGAGAGGTTGGAAAAATAAAGACTCCCTAGCCCTCGGGAACCCTAATAGCATTGGGGTCGGAAGAGAACAAGAGATGACCAAGGTAAGGTCAGATAGAAAAGTTACAGTGAGGAGCAAAACACCAGTAAGTGGAAGTAATGTTCTACTCAGCTTGGGTACCTTGTGGTCGCTATTCACATATCCCCTAGACAGAGACCCCTGAGTATGTTGGAGTATGGATCTAGCAGTGGAACTGAGCGGACGTATAGTGAAGCTCCTGTGACCAAGGGGGAAAAAGGAGTTAAGCGACATGGCAGCTAAAGAGCACATAAGCGAAACTGTTTTAGTAAGTGATAAAGGACTGGCAGAAAGATTCAGACAAGAGTGGATGAAATACAATAGGGGAAACAAAGAAATGGATATGTTAAAATGGGAAATTCAAAAATTAAAAAGAACACTTAAAAGAATGGAAGATAAAAGCAGAAAATACAATGTAGCGATTTCAGGATTTGAGGAAAAACGTGGAGTGGGAGTATATCAGAATTTAGAAGATCCACTAAAAAATAAATTGGAAATACATCTGAGAGGCTACGAGATTTGCAATGCATTTTAGAATCAGCAAAATACCAGGGAAAATAAATACTCTTGCGAAGTTTACAAACACACAAACGGTTAAAGAAGTACTAAAACAGGCAAGAAAATTGAGAGGATCAACTATTTACATCAACAAGGACTTAACGTATGCACAAAGGACGCAAATGAAGAAGCTAATTAATCAGAGAAGACAAGCAAGAAATGAAGGCAAGAGGGTATACATTAAAAATATTCAAACTGTACACAGTTAACCAGGCAGCAGAGAGGAAGAACAGACCAAGTGACAGGCAGAGGCAGGACCAGCAGGCATTGCACCAAGACAACCAAGGAAACGATCAAGCGTCAGCAAGAAATATCAAAGAACAGACGACTACTCAGCAAATTGCAACAAGTGTGGTTTCAGTGACAAAGGTTTAAAAGTCAAGGTAGTGAGCAAAACGCAAGGTGACGAAATGGTAGGATGTGGCACGCTGAGACAGAATATGTGGTCAGACCCCGAAAAGGAAGTAATTATGTGTATATATATATATATTGTAAAATTTAGTTCATTTTTCATGTTGGTAAGGATTTGTCAAATATTGACAGTGTAACACCATTGTTTCATTGTTAAGAATGTTATTTGTTTAATAACGTCATTAATGTTAAGTAATATGTTCAAGAGGTAGAACTAGAACTTAAAAATTCAATGCTATAGCTGGGATTTGAACCACAGACTCTCCGCTTACTAGGCAGGTGCTCTAACTATTAAGCTACTGTGACAACCTGCCAGAATGACATTGAATTCTCAAACCAGTTCGTATTTCTCCCAGTAAACAGCTTGTGTGTTTAAAAACACCAACAGTAAATTTGTTGGCATAAATAATATTATGTTCAAATTTAATATGTATAATTATAAGAATTATTTCATATTTAATATTAAGAGTGTTGAGAGGATATATTGAGATCACTTCCTCAACATTTGGGGAACTATTTAACATGTAAGATGATGTCATAGGAAACACCGTAAAAAGTATACGTATATGAATACAGATGCGTTGTTAAGGAATGTGCTAGATTCAGCGTCTTAGCGTCCCATTAACTGAAGAGTCAAGACGTGTTTTTGAGATGTGAGATAAGACGCTAAAAGTATAATTTAAAATTATAAGCAGTATGAAGAAACAGTTGAGGAAGTTGGTCTGCATGCATAGAATGTTCATCTAAATAACACGTGTGTAATTCACAGTGAAAAAGATGCGAATAAAAGATTGTGAAAAAGTTTTATCCTGTGTCTACCTTATTTCACCCTGTACCATGACCCAAGATAACGAAAGAGTCAAAAGCTCATCACCATCACTTCAATTAAAATACCACACCAATGCAAAAGAAACTGGGGAAAGAGTCAAGGTGGGGGATGACGACACTGGGCATTAGAGAGCATAGAGAGGAAGCCATACCAGTAAGGGTGAGGGGGAAAGGGACTAGGCAGGAAAAAAAGAAAGAGGGAAATTTCGCCAAGAGCAACAAGATTTAAAAAATGGTTGGGTAATCCATAAATGAGGAAGTAGAAGGTTTTTATACACAGTGAAAGTGAAGTTATAGTGAGGTACTTAATGAAAACTAATGAAGCGTACAATGTAAACTGATGAAAAGAAGTTATGAGTGAAGCTGATACTGCCCACACACGGCTTGTATGTTTAAAAACACCAGCAGTAAGCTTGTTGGTATAAATATATAATAATTACCATCTAAAGGTTACTTAAACCCGGGACATAAAGTACTTACATTTGTAAGTCGCCCTTGGGGTATTTATCTCTGATGCAAGATTCCCTTGTGGTTAACCGGGAAAAAGTACAAATCAGCTGGGGAATTTAATGTTGTACTGGCAAGTTGGCCATGGTAGCTTAGTGGTTAAAGCAGCCACTCGATAAACGGAAGATCCGTGGTTCAAATCCTGGCTATGGCATTGAATTTTTCAGTTTCTGATTCAACCTCTTCAACATTGCCCACACACGGTTTGTGTGTTTAAAGACACCAGCAGTAAGCTTGTTGGCATTAAATATATAATAATTAGTCACTATGAGTCACTATTTGATGGCTTTGCATGACCATGAAGGGAGGAGAATTAACAGTGATCACTAAAAAAGATTTTAAAATTGTACTAAGAAATATCTTTCAAATGCTTAATTTCACATAATAATGTAGTAAATGATGCAGTCATAGCCGAATCATTCAATAAATATTATGCTAATGCACACAAAGTAACAAGAAATAATAAAAAGGAACGTAAAGAATTTAAGAAAGATTCGAAACAAGAAAGAGAATGTAATCCTAACACTCAGTGCAATATCTTTTTTCAAAATTTTAATATGCAAGAATTGAACATTGCAATAAATAATCTAAAAAACAAAAAGTCTCCTGGACCAGATCACATACATCCAGAGTTCATAAAAAACCTTGGAAAAACAGCAAAACAACAACTACTGAAACTCTACAATCTATCCTGGAAAACCACTGTACCTGCTGAATGGCGAAAAGCAATAATTGTCCCACTCTTGAAGAAAGACAAAACAGCATCAGAAATAAAAAATTATAGACCAATAGCTCTTACCAGCATAATAGCAAAAGTGATGGAAAGAATGGTGTCAAACAGGTTAAATTGGTTTCTAGAATCACAAAATTTAATATCCCCATGTCAAGCTGGATTCAGAGAGTTCCACTCTACAAATGAACAAGTCTTACTTCTCAGTCAAGAAATCAAAGACTCCTTCAATAGAAAAGAAGATAATTTATCAGTTTTTATTGATTTTCAAAGTGCATATGATTCTATATGCAGAACAAAACTACTAAAGAAAGTAAAAAAAATAGGGATACAAGGTCCAATGTTTTCATGGCTATGTCATTTCCTAACACAACGCTTTATTGCAACCAGATATGGAAGAAATATATCTAAATATAAACAAATACACCGTGGCTTGCCACAAGGTGCAGTGCTCAGCACTACACTTTTTAATATATTGATTAATGATCTACCACAACAAATACAAAAATCAGGCGTGAAGTGTGCACTATTTGCTGATGACTTGGTAATGTGGACTTCAAAACCAAAAAGCAAAAGTACAGAACTGGAAAAAACCATGCAACAATCCTTAACCAACTTACAGAGGTGGACCAAAGAAAATTTAATGACTGTTAATACAACAAAATCAAACTACCAAATCTTTTCACTAAGAAAAAAACCACTAAAAATAAAACTAAATTTTGAGGGTCAACAATTACCAGAAACAAAGGAAGCAAAGTATTTAGGAGTTACATTTGATACCAAACTTACATGGACCAAACAAATAGAAAATGTAATACAAAGAGCAGAGAGGCGCCTTTCACTGTTAAAACGTCTAACAGGAATGAAGTGGGGATGTTCCAGAGCAACGCTTAACACAACATATAATATATATATAAAACCGTTGTTTACTTACTGCAGCGAAGTTCTTGTAACAGCAAACACAAAAAAAATTCAAATCTTTCAAAACCAAAGTCTGAGATTAATTACAGGTGCTATCAAAACCACACCAATAGCAGCTATGGAAATACTAACCAACCAATATCCCATTGAATATGAAATAGAAAAAGCGGCTCTTATTCAACATGAAAAGTTGATCAGACTCCCATTCAATACATGGCACAAGAGAAATTTTACACATACACTAAAGACTCAGGAGAGCTTTCTTTCCAAAATTCAAGATATCAAGAAGGATGTACACCTTCCAAATTCAAAGGAAAACTTCGTATCTAAAGTCAATCCAACACATACATTAGACATCACATATTATTTACACCTGACAGAAGAAGTTAAAAAAAGTGATACTCCAACTAGTGTTCTAAAATTATTGGCATTAGAAACAATCCATACTAGGTTTCCAGAACATGAGTGGCTCCATATTTATACTGATGGATCATTTATATCAAACCAAGATGGAGCAGGTGCTGGAGTCACATGTCACCTCTTTTCCTATTACAAATCTTTAAGTTATGGAACTACTAACTTTGATGGAGAAATTGAAGCAATTCGAATGGCCCTACAAAATCTTTTATATAGAATTTCACATTTTCAGCAAGCAGTTATTCTCTCAGATTCCAGGGCAGCAATTATAGCAATTACTTCCAAGTTGTCACCAAAAAACCAAACTATTATAGAATGTTGGAAGATGCTTAGCCATCTAACAGCACTTCAAAAACACCTAGTCTTCCAATGGATACCGGCTCACTGTGGACTGAGTGGTAATGAGAAAGCTGATTTTCTTGCAAAAAAGGGTACCAGCGGTGTACAAAAATCTATAGTTAATTTACCATTTTATGCAGCTAAAAGATTAGTCAACTCTGAATTCAAAAAAATTATTGCAAAATATTACTATGAAAAATCAAAGAATAAAAGATGGGAACTACCAAACATTCAAACAGTGATTCCTGAGTATCCTCGAAAAACAGCAGTTGCAATCTTCAGGTTGATTACAGGACATGATTGTCTGGCAAAACATTTAAACAGAATTGGGATATATTCTTCACCACTCTGTCCTCTATGTGATCTGCAAGAGGAAATGGATCGAGACCACCTTCAAATATGCCCGGCCACTTCTAGTGCCCCATCCATCAGTGAAAAATATTGGAGAGCAAGAGGATTAATGACTTCATTGTCAGAAATCCAGCATTAGCTAACAACATAATAATGTATTTGACATAAATTGGATGTTTTAACAACTAGCCTTTTAGTGTAGTATATTTTAGTCTGTCTCATAAGGTTTGCAAGTTATGCAAAACTATACATAAATTCATTCAGAAAGAAGAGGATTTCACAGGCTATTTGCAGAAAATTCCAGATATGCACTTTACTTGTCATACAAATATCTTAAAGATATGATATTTTAATCAGAATTATTAAGAGCCATTTTTGAGTAAATAAAAACACAGCATTTTCAGCCCAACTTCATGGTGTATCACAGTCAAGAGGTATCGAGTTCAAATCTTGGTGACAGAGTTATCTGGATAAGGTTCTTTTTCTGGAGTTTTTCCTTATCTTGAAAAGATGATTGTTGGATAACTGTAAGCTCCATGGACCTTGGGTTCATTTGAGAACCAATTTTACCAATTTTATTCATTCATTGTCCAATATGACCTCTAAGATAAAGAATGTTAAAATAAACAATCATAATTTTTGTATGTAAAATGGGAGCAGGGAAATTTGCTTGCACATCTTCACATTATGTCTGTGGTGCTATGTTTGCACCATATAACTTTTAGACCATAGAATGTTCTCCAAAGGACCTGACATATGTTGTTGTTGTTAGCTAACGCTGGATTTCTGACAATGAAGTCATTAATCCTCTTGCTGTCCAATATTTTTCATTGATGGATGGGGCACTAGAAGTCGCCAGGTATATTTGAAGGTGGTCTTGGTCCATTTCCTCTTGCAGATCACAAAGGACAGAGTGATTATGTCCCAATTCTATTTAAATGTTTTGCCAGACAATCATGTCCTGTACTCAACTTGAGGTTGCAACTGCTGTTTTTTGAGGATACTCAGAAATTACTGTTTGAATATTTGATAGTTCCCACCTATGGAGAGAATTAGCAGTAAAAGTAACTGCTTTTTAGGGAGCACCATATTTTTACGTTTTGGTGGTCACATCGCTCTCTCAAACCCCCAGAATGTCTGGAGGACCACACCTGTCGTTGGTTTACGGGTCTCACCAAACTGACTGGGAGAATTATCATGACAGCAGCAGACAGCAACGAGCACCAAGGATGCAAACAGGCAAAAGACAGTGCAAGTGGTTCGTAAGTTTTCTGTTCTCCCGTTATTTCAGAGTCCCTCCCGCCAGTCAGATTCAGTTGAAGCCAAGATTGTTTTTGTTTTGTTTAATACTCTTACTACTTGTGACACCAAAGGTGGTGACACAGATGAAATGACAGTTAATTGTGAAAGGAAATATGGGTAGGAAATGTTCCAGGCCTAGGTTTAGGTTAACTTCCTGGCTTTTGCCAGGAATCAGGAGAACACACTTAGTGGGTTTGAACAGGAGACCTCCCATTCACAAATTTGTGCTTTAACAACCTCAGCTGGTCTCAAAAAAGAAAAGGGTGTGGGAAGAAAGCAAGTCATGTGTCAAAATCAGTCACATTTACTAAGAAATTGTTTTGTAAGAGACAGAAGCTGCAAAAGATTAATGAATTTCAAACTGCACAAGCAACAGGAAATCGTGAGATGCCAGTCAGCCTTTGCTCCCTCCCCAGCAGCTAAACAGCATAACACATTAGTAGCAACCACAGCATAGTGAGATTGACCAGCCAGGGCCAGTTATGTCACAACAGAATGCTTACTACATGTTTCCAACTTAGGCAGCATCATTAACATCAAAACCCATTTCTGCCACATCTTGGAAAAGATTGTCATTTGCTGCAATCTTACTAGTATGGAAACCTCATTCATTTAGTCAGCAGTACATTGGAAGGAGAATGGAGACATGCTTTAGAAAGAACATCCAGCTTGGTTAATATTTGTTTCAGCTTTATAGTGGTATTTCCGCCTAACAATGGGTGTCCAGAAATGGAACTTTAATCTTATATATTTAAACGAGCAATTCTTTTGTGTGTGTGTGTGTGTGTGTGTGTGTGTGTGTGTGTGTGTGTGTGTGTGTGTGTGTGTGTGTGTGTATGTGTGTATGTGTGTGTGTGTGTGTATATACCGAGCAACTTGGAAACGGCTCTAACGATTTTGATCAAATTTTGTATTCAGATAGGGTTTTACTTTTTAAGTTCATCTATATAGGAGTAATTCCCAAAAAAAAAGAAACGTTATTTTACATATAAAATAACATTTTTACTTTCTCTACTGGTAAGTAGGGGAAATATTGTATTCCACCCAAAAATTCGATGTCGAGATTTCACCAGAAATATATGTTTTGAGACCCCTGAATCAAAAAAAAGCATTTTTAGAAAAAGGTACATGTGTGTGTGTCAGTCTATGGACAGCATAACTCAAGAAAGAAAAGTAGGTTAAAAACCAAAGTTGGTATTTAAGTTTAATGTCTTTCAAGGATGCGACAACGATTTTGAAGAAAATAATCCAACGCTAAACTATCCTTTACATGGAAAATTTTTTGAAAATTTTTATTTTGTTGAAAATGGCTAACGATTTTGATTAAAATGTTATATGCTTGATATTTTTATGACAAATGAAATGTATATCTTGAATTTTCTGGCTATAGCCCCTGTAGTCGTATTTACTCTGGACGACTTTTGCATAACTGGTAAACAGAGATAGACCAAATCATACTATACAAAAAATGTAGATCTTGCTAAAATACACCAATTTATGTCTGAATAAATTTCTTGTAGGGTGAACCATTTCGGAGATATTCCTTGTTATGTGTGTCAGTTTCGGAAAACTTAAAATTTTCTCCGAAATGGAACATCTTTCATTTTTTATATGTTAAGTGTGCAAAGAGAACGGAATCTCAAAGCTTTGAAAGATTTGACTATCGCACAAAGCCTACTGTATTCTAATATTCCCCTTGCACCTACAAGGAAATGACCAATAAGATAATTTGTACAAATGTTTATCTTAACTAACACGAAGAAGATATAGGAATAAGGGTTTGTAAGAATGGTTAGTACAAGAGTAGAGAAAGTCATGTGAGTGCAACACATCAGATTTTTTATTCCCACTTCTGCAGAGCAATTCTTGTATATATTCCCAGTATCTCAGAAGCGGCTCTAAAGATTTGGTTAAATTTTTGTATGCATGCATGTTACATTCACACTGTTTTCTCTACTCACATTTAGTTAACACATTCACATCTCTTTCTCTACTCACTCTTCTACAAACAATTCATATCACATCATATCATATATATTGGATGTTTGTGTGTGTATATATATGTAACTGTTAATCTCGAAAACCGCTTAACCAATAACCGCAAAATTTGGCACGTATATGTATTTTTTCATTGAGAAAGTTTTTATGGTTACAATTTTACTACACAATATATTACTATATATGGCTTTCTACTCCCTTTTCTTTTACGTAGCACATTCATGTAGCTCTGTTTGACCTTCAACATACAATTCATATAATATTCTATGATTGAAATATAAATGCAGTGTATTACATTCATACTATTTCCTCTACTAATTCTTCCTTTACAAGACACAATCAGTCTTCTTTCGCTACTCACCTTTCAACATACAATTCATACAATTTGCTATATGTTTGAAACAGAAATACAATGTATTACATTCATACTATTTTCTCTACTCACTTTTGTTTTACGTAACAATTCTCATGTTATTCCCTATCGTTCATCAACTTCATACACACCAATGTCTATACATATCATATGTTGAAGTGTGAGTAAATTCCAAAACAGGTTGACCGATCGCCGTGAAAAGTGATATGTCTGATTGTTTTCATGGCGAAGATTTTTATGGAATCCATTTTACCATGCAACGTATTGCGTTCACATGGTTTTCTCTACTCCCAGTTCTTTTACCTAACGTACTACTCCCTCTTCTACAAACAATGCATACATTTTTCCACATACTTGAAATATAAGTGCAACATATAACATTCACGCGGTTTTTCTACTCATTTTTCTTTTACTAAACACAATCACATTTCTTTCACTACTCCCGCTTCGGTGAACAATTCATACAATTTTCTATATGATTGAAACAGAAATGCGCAGTACATTCACATGGCTTTATCAACCAGCTTTTCTTCCTGTAGTATTTGTTATTGTTCAACAGTGCTTTTGCTTACTGTCGCTCCAGTGTTTTAATAAAAACTTAATAAATAGTTAAAAAAGTAAAGTAATCACAACTGGTGTCAGGAGTGCGACGAAAAGCACGATATGGAACAGTTGATGAAACAAATGTTAGCCAAGATGGACATATGGGAAATGAAATAAATTCTGGAATGCGGCAGAGGAAACAAAATATGAAAACCGAATTGGAAAAATGTAAACTACGGAATAGAAAATATGGGAACAAAAATGGACAAAATGGAAATAAAAATGGAAGTCAAGTTGAAAATCTAAACTCCAAAACGGAAAAGATGAAGACGGGAATGTCCAATATGAAGATAGATCTACTGGAGAAAACTAACGAGCGACTGGCTGGGGTTAAGGAAGACATGGAGGAACTCAACTGAAAGATGATGGACTTTGGCCAATGACCTGGAATCAATCGCAGTGCCAAAGAACTGAACTCCATAATGGAACAAATGCTCGACGAAAACCTCAAACTAGGTGGATATCTATGGGGTAGGCCTGCGTTCAGCAGTAGACGTTTTACAGCTGAAATGATGATGTTTATGAAATATTTGTGTGTATTTCTATATCTCTTGAATCTCGAAAATGACTTAACAATTGCGACAAACATTTTTATTTTGTTAATGTTTTGCCTTTCAGGTTTATCTAAATAAGTAACTTCTCCCACAAAAAACAAGATTTCACAAAACAAAGGCAAAAAACGCCGAGCAAAGCTCGGTTGCCCAGGTACTCTGTCATAATTAAGGAAATAGTTTATTAACTATCCATGTTTTTATAGTAATTTCCTTGAAAATTATATCAAACAAAAGTCCTTGAAGAATCATATTTATGTTCTAAGTTTCATAAAGGTTGATAAATAAACACAGGCACTGTAACGTAGGGAAATCTGCAAGTTTCCCACCAAGGAAACAAGATAATTTATGCGGCCGTTGGTACAATTTTGGCATGGGGCAATAAAACCTTGGGATTCTATTATTGTTGTTGCCTTCCTAAAGTACCACGAGTCTCTAAATGAACTCTCGAACCGTTGCTAAAATTTAAAGGTTTAAAGAGAAAACAAATGAACATAAAAGCCCAATAAGAATAGCCAATCAGGAGAAAAATGTTGTTTATGGTGAAAAATTCGAAATCCTCCCCTCTCCCTGGCCATGAGAAAAGTGCTGGTGAGAAACTCAATAGTTCGGTGCTATCAGGTGTAAGGGAAGGTTGTGTCTCCGGGTCGCGGAATAGACGCCACGTTATTAGGAAGTGTCTTGTTAAGTGCCATTGAGTCACTACACGTCCAGTGATCATATATTGTTTATATAGGAATTGGGGTTCACTCGGCACAGTAGGTGATCATAATATAATTAAGGAGTGGAAGATAGGACTTGCAGAGTTCCCTGTAATCCAAAGTGTCAATAGGGAAAGTGCACCTTGTATTTTTCTTCCGAGGAACCCCGTATAAAAACCCATTCCTTCTTATCACCGTTCAACACACCGCTCCTCTCCAAAAGACCAACATCTCTCGTCGAGGCTGAGACCCTGAGAAATTGGCACCCCCTCAGCTGCATCGACGAGACAAGGATCTCAAGCCAACAGGTCGACCAGAAAAGGGGCAGTGAATCCACAACAGCTTCTTTTCATAAAATTAATTAAAACAAGATCATACTTTAATTAAAACAAGCCAGTCAGCTTTACTGATATTGCACAAAAACTATGTTTTAAAACACTTGATGAAGTAATAGTTTTTTTTATAGTAGGAGAAAATCCTCAAAGGACACCACTCTATGTGGGAGTTGGGCTTCTACCAACTAAAAACCCCTACTTCCGGTCACACAGAATGACGTCTCTTGGAACTGCTGGAGGCATAACTTCAGGAGACTGACACTATGATGTTGCTATTTGTCTGTTTGCTTTCATCAATTTTAATTATCTCTGTTTAAGTTAATATTTGTGTAGCGTGAGTGACTTTTAAGGGCCCATCAAAGAGGTCATTTGGGCCTGAAGTAACACACAAAAATTGTTGTTGTTAGCTAATGCTGGATTTTTGACAATGAAGTCATTAATCCTCTTGCTGTCCAATATTTCATAAATATTGAAGAGACTTAGCAGTAAATGTAACCGCTTTTTAGAGAGCACCATATTTTTAACACAAAAATTGTAAAACACTCAAACCGCCAGCAGTAAATGTTGAAGATAAAAAAACAGAGTTAAAACGTTAAAAAGTGAATGTGAAAACAATTAAAACAGTAGAAGGTTGTTTAAACACTAGAGTTACAATGCTAAAACAAAAGATGAAATACAAATGTAAGAGTTCACATTTGAAAAACTTAAACACAGAACAACAAAACACAAGCTAAGCTTGCTTCCTGAATCTAATTTTGGTGACAAACCACAGCACCTTAGCTACAGGTACAGAGAATTGAGCACAGTGTAGTACCCAGTCCAAGGGAGTGGCGCTCACAAGTGCATTGCGGACAATTAAAGTTGTGTAGCATGCAGTTTTATAAGTGAATGGGCTACTTAGGAAGAGCAAGTAAGTACAGTTAAATGCACCTAGTATGGCCAGATAGATAAACAAACTAAAACTAAACCCCTAGCGCAACAGCCCATGAAGGGCCAAAGCTTGCCACCCAGTCACTGCGGCCCCCCTTCCCCTCTCTACCCACTACAGGTGTCATTGGTGATGTGCAGTACTGGAGGGTGGGATGTGCTCAGCACTCCCAGCCCTCCTGGCCAGTTGTACGGCCTTCTCAACCTGAGGCCACTACTTCTCCATCAAGTAGCTCCTCAATTGGTTCCCCCCGGAGATAAAGTCACGACAGTTATTTAGTTATGCCAATAAACATAGAGCTGGTGTTTTTAAATACACACGCCATGTATGGGCAATGTTTGAGAGGTAAAATCAGAATTGAAAAATTCAATGTCACAGTCAGGATTTGAATCCGCTTGCCGTGCAGTTGCTCTAACCATTGAGTTACTGTGACAACTTGCCAGTATGACATTGAATTCTCCAACCAATTCGTATTTCTTCTGGTAGACCACAAAGGGAGCCTCACATCAGAGATAAATTTCTATGAAAGACAATCTGTAAATTACTCCTGCGGATAAAATGCATACATGAAATGATATCAGTAGAGTGAATACGTAAGTGATGGCATTTACGAAGGGCAATTCATAAATGATTTCCGTGAATAAAATGCACAAAGTGAAAGTAAATAGCCTTCAGTGAACGACACACAAGTGGAAGGCTTGTATGGAAGACAATCCAAAAACAATTTCTGCAAATAAAATGTGCAAATAGTTTCCGACATTAATTATAGAATCAGTTGTAAAATGATTACCATGTTACCAAAATTATATTACTTGAATAAAAATAAACATTTATTCAAAACAGAACATTTAAAAAGAACATTCGGCCCAGTCTTTTTAATCAATTTTATCTGTACCTCATACATATGCCCTGAAACCAAGAGCACATTGCCACGTAAAAACTGCTATACAGTTATAGCTCACACTTATGCCTCAAAACAAGAGAGTACAGTAAAATCCCAATAATTTGACTTGGTAACTCGGCATCCTCTCAATCCACATTAGGTCGAGTTATCAGGATTCTACATTGTTATTCTTCCCAAAATGCCTGGTTAAAAATGGGTAATAATATATAAGCACAAGGTAGAAGAACGTAACACATCTTGGAAGACACACATTCTCACTCTCCCTCTCCCCCCCCCCCTCTCTCTCTCTCCTTCTAATGCTTTTTGGGGGGGAGGGCATTCAGTGGAGTTTAAAACATGTAATCCCAGTGAATTCTGGGCATGAAACTTCTTAATGAAATACACGACTACTATCTTCTACTGGTAGGTGATAAAATAAAAATGAAAATGAGGCTTATCAATGGCAGTGGAGCTTGGCTGAATACTTACATTCAAGGCTATGATGTCCTGCAGCATATGCTTATTCCAGAAATACCTGTCGTCCACTCTCTTCCAAAGGCTGGTACTGTTTTCAGCCTTGAGGTCATATTGCCGCTGCAAGGAGTTTGTGAGGTCACCATCCCAACTGAAGTAGAACGAATCTGTCTCTGTGAATATCCTCTGTAATTCTTCTAGAATACGGCGTTCAAATTTTTCTCTGTCTTTGCTATCTCTTCTCTTACCAAGTTTCACCTGAAACATAGCCCACTTTGTAATATTGTTTCAAAGGCAGATTTTATTAACCTGTTCATCATTGCCCAGTTAAATCATGTCTGACTGCAGTGCATCAAGGGTGATCATCAGTCAATATCAATTTAAATCCCAGCCAACAATTTAACTCTGCACAATTTGGCCAATATGCCATTTTTAAAGGCATTTAAATGAAACAAACAACACATTTACTGAAATTGTCATGGATAAGGATAAAGCTCCCAAAGGCAAGCTCCAATTGTGGTTATATTTGATATTGGCAAAATAAATGTTATTTTTTCGAAAACTGAGATAGCTAATTTGGGCATAATATGCAGACAAGCTTGCTAGATACCTGTTTTGCTTTGACTATACTTTGCACAAGATAGCTGAAGATATAAAGTCAATAGCTAGAGTCTAATGACTAGAACAGAATACCAAGAATTTCCAGAAGTGTTGTCAATTGTTCTTGTTTATACCTTCTTGTATTAACTTCCATGAATCATAAAGGATGCCCTACCACACACTAACATAACTAAGGAGTTATGAATGATCTATGTAACCTTAACACTCAATAGATATTCACACGATTCAGTGGTGAACAGCAGCAAGGTTCCATGTTGTGTGAAGCCTATGTAATATTCATAAGACAAACAGATTCACATGCATACTTCCTTTATTTTCAATATTTCTTCTTGCTGTGATATGCTATAAAACATAGTTATCTTCAATAACTATTGCATGAAAACTGAAATTGAGTTTTTATTTATGAATGCTCTTTAACTGCTGTGGTTCTCTGAGTGCCATTCTATATTGATTGCTCAAGATTGCTCAGACACCTCTTTATCACGCCTAAAGTTCTTTTATGTGCTGTAAATCTATGACACAGGACCACTGGGTTTGTTTCCCTTCCAAAGGAACCCATGCTAAAGATTTTTACACTCAAAAAAATACATCAATCTCTGCCGGGTTAAAACCTGTGACCTCGGAAACCACAGGCTAGTGTGCTACCCCTACACCACAAAGGACAACTAATGTGTGTCTGAGTGATTATTGTGAACAGAACAGAAAAATTAATATTATCACATGGCAAATTTGGGAACTCCTTGAACATAGTAGCAAGTTTTTGGTCGGAAGGTATCACACGCAACAATTCTATCCCAGATACTTTAGCCAGAGTGCCAGATGTTACTAATAATGTTGTTGAATCAATAAGCCGTTTGCTCTTTGGATCACTTAGAAGGTTGTAATGATAGGTAAAATCTACTCCAATGATGGGTGATTGTATGCCAGCAACTATGCATTTCCATGGAACGTTTTGGTGTAATCCTGGTCAAGTCTTAAGAGGCATTCTCCCATGTTTTAAAACATGTTCCATTTGCTGTCTAGTCTCCAACTACATACTTGACGATCTATATTTAAGGGTGAAGTTACAGATATTGGCACCTATATCAGTGATATATCGTAATTCACTTGATTTGTCATTAAAAAATGAGGCAGCAAGAAATCAGGCCTCCATCACTTGTTAGTGTAGGTGTCTTAGTTTGACAAATTTTTGGAGTTTTGTACATTGAATTTTCAAAATAAGCATGGACTTGGATAATTCTTTGGTCCAAAATTGTATTTAAAATGGTACCACCAAAGGTTGAAATTGGAGTTAGGCAATCTTTCACACAGGTGTTTTTTTTTTTTTTTTTTTTTTTAATTAACATCCTCCAACACTGTGTCATATCGGACGAATGAATGAAATGAAATGGGTGAAATTATGCTCAAATGAGCCCGAGGTCCATGGAGCTTTAAGTTACCCGACATTCGTCTTCACAGGGTAGGGAAAACCTCAGAAAAAAACCTTACCCGGATAACTTACCCTAAGCGAGATTCAAACTTGCGACCTCTTGAACGTGAGTCAGACACGCTAACCATCACGCTACCGAGGCAGGCTTCACATGGGTGGTGAATGTTGGTGAGCGAGGGCTTATGTGGGTGTGACAGTTGCTTCATGAAGAGCATAATCTTGTGAGTTCTGATGGCAACTGAGCTAACTGAGCTTACAACCAAGAAATTAATTGTTATGATTAAATGCTTGATCATGTGGGTTTGATTCTGGTAGTACGCTGTATTGTGCACAAGCATTTGATCCCGAGGATGAAACATCAGCTATTTCGAGCAGCCAGTGTGTCAAGATTGTCCTTACTTGTAGCTAATATTGATCGTGCCATTACAGGAGTCTAAATAAAAATTGTTTTCAGTAAATAGACTTTACTTGGGTGCCCTGAGAATTTGTGGTTTCCTATCACCTAGCTCCAACTCCGTTAACAATTTGCTAACTTTTCTTTATTCATCCTTTTAGAACATGTACATGTTGTTGGATATATCAGGTTACATAAAATGCTGAAGTAACTATCTTAATTGTAAAAAACCTTCAAAATCACAATTGCAGATATTCATCTATGTCATAAAAGGCCCTCTCAATTAAGTAATTTTTTAAGCATTTATTAAACTTGGAACCAGTTGATTGTTTAATTGTGGTTGGCAGCTTATTGTATAAAGTTTTCCCAATTACAAATGGATTTTTATCAAAGAATTTCTTACTCTTCACTTCCCTATACATATTCTCTTTAGTTCTTGTGTCATATTTATGTATACTGCTGTTACTCCTTATATTTGTAGTTCTCCTAACTAGTAAAATAACTCTAAAAATATATAATGCAACCACTGTAAGAATGTTTCTGTCCTCTGATTCTTCAAATTCATGAATAAGGGGATGCTTAAGATCTGAAAATGGATTAACACTTACAATTTGTGTTAAAATATCAGAAATCATTTTAGTGACATCAACCTCTGGGGATCCCAACACCTGCTTGGGTTAACAGTGTGTATGGTGATCAAACACTTTTGTCAGCAATATTTACATCAGTGAATCCTGAATAGGTGTGAAATCATCTTGAGCATGTAAGTAGTGGTTTAAAAGCATATTGCCTCGTAGAGTTAGGGGCCACCTAATGTCCTTTTTGAGCGATCTCACTTTACACAGCTTTATTGCAAGCAGATACATCTATAAATTATATAAGGCCATATTCTAAGTATGAATTATTGTTAATTGCATGCATTACTAAAGTTGTGCAATATAATGATACAGTGTGCAATATGCAATGTTGAATGTTGATCCTGCTATGCAATCTTAAATGACATTACCGCCTTACCTCATAGACCCATAACCTGAGTGTGAATTATTGACAATTACATGAATTACAACAAGTTGTACAATATACAGTATCTATGTTTTATGGTGGGGCCATAGACTATATGCATGATTTGCTGGCACTGCAGCACACAGAGCCTGGATACCTGCAGTTCGTGGCCTCACCATAAAACAATGAAACTGTACTTAATGCTGCCTGTGGAATACTGAGTGCTGACCTTCATAATCTTAATCCACTATTGAATTTTGTTGTTTCATTCTTAAATCCCACAGCAGCAAATTGTGGTACAATTTGAAGGAGCCATGCCTTTATGTTCTTCCTCTGAATGATCAGAATTTCCACCACAATTTGTGTAAGGTCAGTTTCTTTATTACTTTTCTTGTTTTCATGTTCAGTGCTCATTTTAATGAAATTCAAATATTGGGAGTTATGTTGCATGTTGATTATGTGTATATTAAAATACTTCAGGATAAGAGTAGCTTAAATGATTTTTCCTGACTTGGTTATTAGAAGAAAATCAACACTGTACAAATGAGAGTCATCTCAAGGAATTTTATGTTATTTACATCCACCACAATATAAAGAGGCATCATTTCAAACACCTTTTGTAACATTCATATTCTTTCACACCACATTACCTAGGGGAAAAATGGTGGGCTGGTTTGCCAGTGCTGTGTAAATGGATTTGTAAGCTAACATGAGAGCAGCAAATTGCCATTCAGGACATACCTGGCACATATAAAATTAAATATATATGATTTGCTGCTTTCAAGGGATTTCTGTACTTCTTCTACAAACTATTCATACAAAACTTATTCTTCTATCTAATACTTCTTAATCAAGATAAACTTCACCACACATCTCGTTGTAGGTACAAGTGGGATAGGCGCAACTGATACAATTTTTATAAGTAGGTCACTATGCGACGACTTTGGACTTCCATGCTTTAGAAAATGATGACAAGAAAGAAAATAAAAAACAGCAACTTACTACTTGAACGAAGCATAAGCAATAGAAAATTTAAACCAATAACAATGAGAATCTCAGAAAGATTGATCCCAAAAGGTGTTATTTTAAATAAATTGTGTGTGTTTAATGAGAATTACATTTTCTTGTGTAGGTAGTAAGATTTAGTAATTATACAAAAAACATTCAAAATGAAGCAGGACTCCACAGGATATTCTAGGAAAATACAAGATGTGCATTTGTCATGCAAATAATTTTAATTAGTCATTAACAGAAATTTTTGAGAAAATAAAAAAAAATGTTCTAGAAAAAGGGCAGCTTGGGGTAGAAGGATTTTCTAAAAGCTCTTCATGTCACACCCCTGGAAGACTTGAACATAAAGACCAACCCAAGGTCGCGGGTTCAAACCCGGCCCATGCCGATGGTTTTTAAGTGTGCTTAAAAATGACAGCTCCATGTCAGTAGATTTACTGGCATATAAAAGAACTCCTGCAGGACAAAATTCCGGCACACCGGCGACGCTGATGTGATCCTGGCAATTGACAGCGTCGTTAAACAACAAAATAATTAAATTAATTAAATAAAGACCAACTTTGGTATTCAACAACTTTTCATTTTTAAGTTACGATGTCAGACACATACAAGAATGCCTTCCTAAAAATACTTTTTTCTTGCACTCAAAACATGTATTCCAGGTGAAATCTCTGTATCAAATTTTTTATCATAATGTAATACTTCCTTCACTATTACTAACAGAGAAAGTAAAAAAATATTTTGCAAAGTGGAATGTAGTTTTCAAAATAAAATCAGCTGACAAAGGTGCTTATGAAATGGATATGCAAAACTTCTATTTTCATAAAAGTACCTATTTAGAGAGAGCTGACTCACACCTAACCTTTCCTACTGTTCTCCTTTAATTTTAAGTTTTGATTATTGCTTCAGTTTTCCTCGAGCGTAACTGTTGTAAAACACGCATGAAGCAGTCTCTTCTTTCTTCTGCTTCACTTGCTGGAGTGTCGAACAAAGCACCTTTCCAATTGCTTTTGTCCTCCATGGACTAGGGCTAACTTTTTTCTTTTTCTTTTCTTTTTTTTTTTTTTTTTTTTTTTTTTTAATTTACGTCCTCCAACATTGTGTCATATCGGACGAATGAATGAACTGAAATGGATGAAATGATGCTCAAATGAGCCCGAGGTCCATTGAGCTTTAAGTTACCTGACATTCGTCTTCTCAGGGTAGGGAAAACCTCGGAAAAAACCTTACCTGGATAACTTACCCTAAGTGAGATTCGAACTCGCGACCTCTTGAACATGAGGCAGACATGCTAACCATCACGCTACCGAAGCGGGCGTCTAGGGCTAAAAACTAGCCTGTGGTTTTCTGGGTCACAGTTCAAACCCAGGAGAGGGTGATGGATTTTTCTTTTTTGGTGTATAAATACTTAGCATGGCGTCCTTAACCTTTTCAGATCCAATGATTCCATATGGAGTCATTTATACGTTATGAACCTTTCAAAATATTGCAATGTTTTTCTGTTATATTCTTGTTATACATGCTTTAACCCTCAAAACATATGCAGTCGAGATGCTTTCAATTGTAAAATATTATATTTTTACAATTTTTACTGTAGTCATTTTTAATAGAAATGCACCCACAGCTAAATGATACCCTGTCATCATCCACATGTGCCATTACACCGGTTATTTTTCATGGACCCTCCCGCATTCTTTACCACAGACACACTTGACTGTGGTTGCTGAGACTCAAACCTGTAATCTACAGCTTTCAATGGATGGCCAATACATTTGTCTTGCCATAAAGATCTTGGCTATTCAAATCAATTGCATGAGGCAATCCCTTGTGCACATGTGAAAACCGGTTTTACGAATTAGAGGAAAACCGACATAAGTAGCAAAACAATTTGGACTGGAAAGGATTAAGAAGAAAAGAAAGCTGTTGGTCCTATGTCATATATTTACAGCACTTAAAAGAACCTTAAGCCTGATAAAGAGGCCTCTGAGCAAAATTAAACAGTCTTTTGCATCCAATATAGAATGGGACACTGAAAACCACAGCAGTTAAAGAGCGTCCATAAATAAAAACTCAATCTCTCCTCTCCTTTAATTTTTCAGCAAAATTCATAAAGCAAAACATCCTACCTATAAAACTTAATATTTTAATGCAGTGGCAATTATTCCATACAGGATGTGAGGATCAAACTACACTTCACAATTTATATACATAGGGATTATTAGCATTCCTTGCCACAATAAAACTGAGTAAGTGACATCACACTTAGAAAGTAAGTGACAACATAGCATTACTACAAGCACTCGTGGTAGGAGATTGTCAGTTTTATTATGGGCAGGTTGGTGAAATGAAGTATGTCTCTAGCTTATCTCGTACAATGCACACGACACTGTCAGTGTGTGGTGTACGGAAGGGAGAGGCAGGGGTTGGAGAAGTTCCACACAGATAGTGACTGTTGCAAAGATGTATTTGTTCAATCAATATGCAGTTTCTTCATATTTAAGGGCAATCAATGACACCTGATTGTTGTAATACACACAAGCTATATGTAGCCAAACTTTGAAAGGTATGGTCTTAAATTCTCCAACTGATTTGCATATTTTTCCAGCAGACCACAATGTAACCCCATGGCACAACAGTCCATCCAGGCCAAGGCCTACCGCCCAACCACTGCATGTCCCACTTCTCCCCACCACAGGAATCATGAGTGGGGTGCAGTAATGGAGGTAGGACATGGTCAGCACCCCGATCCCTCCTGGCCGATTATGTGGTCTTCCCAACCAGGGGCCACTACTTTTAAATCAAGTAGCTCCTCGACTGGCCCCTCAGGGACCTAACGTGGCTGAGTGCATCCCAGACCAGGTCGTCCAGCAGGAGAAAATCTCCACGCCGGTATCGAAAATTGAACCAGGGTCCCCTGCTTGGTAAGCAACAGCGCTACCATCACGCTAAGGAGACAACCGGCAGACCAAAAATCTCAATTTGAGACTGCATACCCCAATGGTGACTTACAATCACTTGGAGAATTTAGGGCCATACCAGGTCAACATGGTAGCTTAGATGTTTGAAATGTTTGCTGTACAATCATTCTTCACATCAGTAAATCAAATGTTGTTGTTGTTTTCTAGTGCCTTGCATCTGGCAATGAAGCCATTAGCATTCGTACTTTCCAATACTTTTGAACTGTAGTTTCTTCTGATCTTAATGCTTCACAGGTCTTCAAGTGGTCTTCATTCATTTCTGCTGGATGGTTACACAGGACACATATTGGTGAGGCTGAGATACCCATTCTGTAGAGATGACTTGCCAAGCAGTCGTGATTTGTCAATAGTCGGAAGGCTGCAACCGCTGTTTTCCTTGGTCTCTGGGGGATTATATCTGGGTTGGAAAGTAGTGTAATCCATTTTTTATCTTTGGCATTTGTTTCTATTTCTTGTAGGTATGAATGAGAAAATTTTTTAATGATCAAGCGTTTTATTGAGGAATTGAATTTAGACATTTGTTTTATTGTTGTGCCTTTCTTTGCAAGTGAGTCTGCAGCTTCGTTTCCCATGACTCCACAGTGTGCTGGAATCCATTGGAGATGAACAGTCTTATTAACTTTTTGGAGTTGTGTTAACATTTTGTAGCATTCTCTAATTTTTGTTGACTTCTTTGTAGTATTTGAACATATTCCCTGAATTGCAGCTTTAGAATCTGAAAGAATTACTGCCTTGTTAAATTTATTTAAGGGAAGATTTAATAATTGTCGGAGAGCAATGTATATAGCCTCTATTTCTCCATCATAATTTGTCGTGTCTCTGCCAACAGAATGATAAAAGGAAAAATGTGAACACGTAACTCCAGCTCCAGTAAGGTTTTCCTTGGAGGATCCATCAGTATATATGTGCAGCCATTCTTCTGTGGGATATCTAGTATTGATTGTTTCCAGAGCTAGAAGTTTTTGTATTTCTTTTGGTGTGTCTGATTTACTTATTTCCGCTATTAGTTCCAAATTGAAGGTAGGTCGCAATAATTCCAATGGATTTTCTCTTATAAGTAGATTTTCTCTGGTGTTAGGAATGTTCAATTTGGATTTAATCTGTGTTACCTTTTCTAGGAAACTACTATGAGTTTTAAGGATTGAAGGGGGGAGGTTCTCTTCTGTCCATTTAAAGTTTGGCAGTCGTAACATTTTCTCATGTTGGAGCTTGTTCCTCTATTTTTGTTGTTATTGATGGGGTCCGTGTTAAGGCAAGCATGGCATCAATAGGTGTGGATTTAACTGCTCCAGTGATTAGGCGAAGAGCCTGATTTTGTATTTGTTCAAGTTTATTGATGTTAGCATTTGCTGCTGTTATTAAAGCTTCAGAACAGTACAAGAGGTTTGGTTTAACATACATTTTGTATGTTGTGTTAAGGACTCTCCTTGAGCAGCCCCATTTAGCACCAGCTAACCTTTTCAGGATTTGCACTTTCTTTTCAACCTTTTCTGAGATGTTTGTTATATGTTTTTTCCAACTTAGCTTTCTGTCGAAAGTGATGCCTAAGTATTTGGCATCATCAACTGCTTTGAGTGGTTTACCATTATAATTTATGTTAATATTAACTGGTTTGTATTTTAGTGTAAATAATTCATAATTTGTTTTTTCCACATTGATAGTCATGAGGTTTTTGGAGCTCCATTCATGTACTTTGTTTAGGGCTGTTTCTATTCTGTCTTTAATTAATTCAGGTTTTTTTTTGAGAGCCTGAAGTCCAAATGACTACATCGTCAGCAAATAAAGCAATTTTGGTTTCTAAAGTTTTTATTATTGATGGAAGGTCATTTATATATATGTTAAAGAGTGTTGTGCTCAGAACAGCACCTTGTGGAAGTCCTCTGTGTGTTTGTTTATATTTGGAAATGTATGTATTCTATTTTGTGGCACAAAATCTTTGTGAAATAAACTGAGTTATCCATTTAAGCATGTTACTTTTCACACCTATTGATTGCAACTTCTCAATTAATTTGTTTCTCCAGACTGAGTCATATGCTGATTTAAAATCAATGAATACTGATAAGGTATCCTCCTTTCTATTGAAAGCTTCCTTGATGTCTTGGCTTAGTAGGAGTACATTTTCACTTGTACTGTCTGAAGCCGGTCTGTGAACTATTAATTAAGTTGTAATATTCTAGGAACCAGTTAAGTCTAGATGCCACCATTCTTTCCATCACTTTTGCAATAACACTGGTCAAAGATATTGGTCTGAAACTATTAATATTGTTTGAAGGTTTGTTTTTCTTTAAAATCGGGATGATAATGGCTTTTTTCCAGTCGGAAGGTACAGTCATTCTCCAACACGTGTTATACAGTTTAAGTAGGATTTCTTTTCCTTTCCTGCCAAGGTGTTTAATAAACTCTGGGTGGATCTTGTCAGGTCCTGGAGATTTTTTGTTCTGTAATTGTTCTATTGCTAAATCCAGTTCTGTTACGCTAAAATCCTGAATAAAAATATCATTTCGTATACCTTTTGGCTTATTAGTTTCTCTGATAGTTTTTTGGATAGCCTTATCTTGTTTTTTACACGCTTGGGGTATTCTTTGTGACTAAGCATAAAACTTGTTAAGGGATTCTGCTATTTCCCTATCTGTAGTTAAGTTTTTGTTATTATGTTTTAATGGTTCAGTTGTATTTTTTGATAATTTTGTTTTATTAAGGAATTTGTATATTTTATTTCCATCTTTCCTATAGTCCATATATTCCACAAAATTTGTGAAACTGGCCCTCTTTGCTGTAATTAATTCTTTCTTAAAAATGGCTGCTTTCCTTCTCCAGTTTTGTACATCTTCTGGACACTTGGTTCTTTCGGCTTTGACTCTTGCTATATTTCTTTCGTGTTTTAACTTAGATAAAGATGGAGACCAAAAGTAGCTATATTTCTTTAACTTTCCTTTGGGGATATGTGTTTTGGCTGCTGTCAATAATATTTCACAAATTTTTTTATTCATTTCATCTGTTGACTTGAACTCTGATTCTAACAGTATATTACACTTCCCTTCTATCTCATTTTGGAAACTGGACCAATCTGCTTTTTTAAAATTCCAAGAAGTTTTAATTTTTGGTTTGTTACTTTTATTTATTAGACCTCTTATGGAGTTTATGGTGATTCTGTGGCCTGAACCTGGGTCTTCTATTATTTCTCTTTTTGTATTGTCAATTATGTCAGATGACACCATCAGAAGATCAGGATTTGTACCTGAACCATTATAATGAAGGTAAGTGGGTGGATCATTTGGATTAAATATTAATTCCATTTTTGATGAGTTTAATAGGTCTTCTATGACTCTTCCTGCTGAATTTATATCTCTGTAGCCCCACCTAGGGGAATGTGCATTAAAATCACCTATTAAAATACTTTTGGGTTCTATGGGAATAGAATTTAGATCTAGTGTATTGTCTGGAGGATTGTAGATACTGTAAATTCTATAGTGGTAGTTACTTTTCCATACTTCAATTTTAACTATTTCTGATTTATCTTGTTCCATTGTTTTTTGGATTTGGATAGTAGCTTTCATATTTCTTTTAATTCCTGTAAGAATACCACTTGCTATTTGACGAGCCTTTGGAAGTATATGTGTAGTGTACTAATCCATTTCAAAGTATATTTCCTGTTCTTCTGATATATTGGCTTCTTGTACTGTGAAGACATCTATATCTTGGTCTTTTAATATTTTCATTAGCTCTTGTTTTTTAGGCTGGGACATGCCTCCTGCATTCCATTGTAGAATTCTTAAAGTATTGGAATTGTGATGAAATTTGCCTAAAGATGTCCCCACCAGGAGATCCGATTGGGGGACAGTTTTAACTCCGGAATGATTATCTTTAGGACTCATATTCATGTATGTGGCTTTCATGTAACTGTTTTCTTAACGGGCACCAGTTTTACAATGTGGCAGTTACATCACCCGACTTAAACCCCCATTTTGCAAGGGGGACCACACCTATCGTTGGTCAACGGGTCCATCGAACCTAGCCGGGAGGACTAAATAGGTGGTATTTAGATCCACCGACCTTCCCCTCATGTGCCTCTGAGGGACGCTGTTGTGCTGTGATAGGCCAGCACATATGTAAATGACATTTCCTCCATTTTAGATAAAACAGTTATACCGCTGTGATTCGGTCCCCAGAGCCTCATCTGTTAAAAGCAGGGTGCACCACGGGCAGGATGAGGATGGGAATTGGGTAGGAGAGGCTATAGGAGGCGCATCACTACCCCTTACTACCCCAGTAAATCAAATGTACCTTTCTTGAATTTCTCCTTTTAAGTCAACACTATACAAAACTAACATTTCTTAGAAATGTCCATGGTTTCATCCAGAATAAGTGCAATAAATTGAGTGACCAAGATTACCTGTGTGATTATCCACATTTAAAAGCTTGGCACACGCTTCTGTTAAGTCATTCTGTATCATGGAGGCTTGTTTGGAGAAAACAGTACTATTATTTAAGCAACTTTGGAAGTAGGGGTCTCTCTCTGCCATAAAATTCCAGCAACTCCCTATAATTTCCTGCATTGTAAAATAAAGGAGTTATATAAAAATATTTGATTTGTTAACGACACTGTCAATTGCCATGAAATTGCCACAGGAATTTCATTACACAGTTCTTTTACATGCCAGAAAACGTACCGACATAGGGCTGTTGCTTTTAAGTACACTTGAAAACCATTGGTCTGTGCTGGGTTTAATCCTCCCACCTTGGTATTAATAGGTCAACACCTAACCGACAGCCATTCAGACCAACAAGGAATTTAAAGAGTTTTTTTGTTGCCTAAATGTTGTAGATTAACATTACACATATTTTATGCCAACCAATTTACTGCTGGTGTGGGCAATGTTTATGGGGTGGAATCAGGACTGAAAAATGTAATGCCATAGCCAGGATTTGAACCACGTATCTTCCGCTTCACGCACAGTTGCTCTAACCATTAAGCTACCAACTTGCTAGTATGACATTAAATTCCCCAACCGATTCATACTTTTCCCAGTAGACCACAAGGGCAACTTACAATTGTACGTGCTTTATGTTCAGGGTTTAAATAACCTTCAGATGCTACTATTTTGTTTATGTCAAGCAACTTACTATTGGTGCTTTTAAGCACACAATGAGATGTGAGATTCCCTTGTGGTCTACTGGGAAAAGTACAAATCTGTTGGGGAATTTAATATCATACTGGCAAATTGGCCATGGTAGCTTAGGGGCTAGAGCAGCTGCATGTGAAGCAGAAGATCCATGGTTCAAATCTCACCTATGGCATTAAATTTTTTGGTTCTGATTCCACCTCTTAAAGATTATACATATGTCTGCATCAGTCTTTAATTCAGTCATAGTATGTTCCAGCAAGAGATGGTACTGTCAGAGATGATACTGAAACCCCATTTCAGCGCCTTGTTAGGAGATAGTGAATAATTTTATAGTTAATATGAAAGAAAGGCTTTCTGACCTACGATGATTGAGATTTTAGCTCAATTAGATTTCCTCTTAGAAAAAACCATGCAACAATCCTTAACCAACTTACAAAGGTGGACCAAAGAAAATTTAATGACTGTTAATACAACAAAATCAAACTACCAAATCCTTTCACTAAGAAAAAAACCACTAAAAATAAAATTAAATTTTGAGGATCAACAATTACCAGAAACAAAGGAAGCAAAGTATTTGGGAGTTACATTTGATACCAAACTTACATGGACCAAACAAATAGAAAATGTAATACAAAGAGCAGAGAGGCGCCTTTCACTGTTAAAACGTCTAACAGGAATGAAGTGGGGATGTTCCAGAGCAACGCTTAACACAACATATAATATATATATAAAACCGTTGTTTACTTACTGCAGCGAAGTTCTTGTAACAGCAAACACAAAAAAAATTCAAATCTTTCAAAACCAAAGTCTGAGATTAATTACAGATGCTATCAAAACCACACCAATAGCAGCTATGGAAATACTAACCAACCAATACCCCATTGAATATGAAATACAAAAAGCGGCTCTTATTCAACACGAAAAGTTGATCAGACTCCCATTCAATACATGGCACAAGAGAAATTTTACACATACACTAAAGACTCAGGAGAGCTTTCTTTCCAAAATTCAAGACATCAAGAAGAATGTACACCTTCCAAATTCAAAGGAAAACTTCATATCTAAAGTCAATCCGACACATACATTAGACATCACATATTATTTACACCTGACAGAAGAAGTTAAGAAAAGTGATACTCCAACCAGTGTTCTAAAATTATTGGCATTAGAGACAATCCTTACTAGATTTCCAGAACACGAGTGGCTCCATGTTTATACTGATGGATCATTGATATCAAACCAAGATGGAGCGGGTGCTGGAGTCACATGTCACCTCTTTTCCTATTACAAATTTTTAAATTATGGAACTACTAACTTTGATGGAGAAATTGAAGCAATTCGAATGGCCCTACAAAATCTTTTGTGCAGAATTTCACATTTTCAGCAAGCAGTTATTCTCTCAGATTCCAGGGCAGCAATTATAGCAATTACTTCCAAGTTGTCAGCAAAAAACCAAACAATTATAGAATGTTGGAAAATCCTTACCCATCTAACCGCACTTCAAAAACACCTAGTCTTCCAATGGATACCAGCTCACTGTGGACTGAGTGGTAATGAGAAAGCTGATTTTCTTGCAAAAAAGGGTACCAGCGGTGTACAAAAATCTACAGTTAATCTACCATTTTATGCAGCTAAAAGATTAGTCAACTCTGAATTCAAAAAAATTATTGCAAAATATTACTATGAAAAATCAAAGAATAAAAGATGGGAACTGCCAAACATTCAAACAGTAATTCCTGAGTATCCTCGAAAAACAGCAGTTGCAACCTTCAGGTTGATTACAGGACATGATTGTCTGGCAAAACATTTAAACAGAATTGGGATATATTCTTCACCACTCTGTCCTCTATGTGATCTGCAAGAGGAAGTGGATTGAGACCACCTTCAAATATGCCCAGCCACTTCTAGTGCCCCATCCATCAGTGAAAAATATTCCAGAGCAAGAGGATTAATGACTTCATTGTCAGAAATCCAGCATTAGCTAACAACAACAACAAAAGATTTCCTCTTGCAAATTCCTCAAATCTCATCTTCAATTTCAAATTAATATGCCTGGTGGGCATTTCTTTGATAAGCTTTTCTTTCTTACAAATATAGTTCACCATCATTCAAATTATAGCCAGTCTCAAACTGAATAATAATTAATAAAAGCTGACCTTAGTGAAACTTTTCCACAACTGTCAACCCTAATAAAGCTAGAGTCACCATCAGGAACAAAGGCAGTTGTGCAGTAGACAAATATCCAATGACATCACATTTCTAGCCAACAAGACATCTTCTGTTTCAGAGCACATGTGAGAGTATTTGTACATTTTTACATTGAAATTAAGTAATTCTGAGCAATAAGTCCACTTCGATGTGTGATAGTAAGTTCATTAACAGCTCCAAAGATGGCAGAAGCAAAAAAAGAAAAGCTTGCATTATTCACAGTCAAGCCAGGAAAATTATGTATAATGTGTACAAATACTTTCTAAGAAAGATGGGAAACAGGTGCAGCATAGCACTTTCCCTCTTTTCCTACATGTGTGTTATCTGTCACCGCCATCGTTCCTGATAGCTACTCTAATTATGGTGATACCAGCTTTAAGTACCAGAGCAGAAAGAGTGACTATGACTTAGGTACTGAAAGTATTAGGCTTGCCTTAGATATTTTACAAAACTTAAGATTTATGATGTATTTGAAACACAAACATACTGTTGCAGTCTGTTGATATAATCATTAGATTATGGCACACACTACAAATTCCTGGGAGGCTAATGACAAATAGCACATAACTCTTAACACTTTTTTGCCTAAGGTGTTTGGTAGAAACATAATTAACATTTAACACTATCAATAAAACTAGATTTCAACTTTTTTCTTTTGGTGCTTCTACTTATGTAAATATTATTGTATTGTATTGCATCTTGTTCTTTTGATCCTAGAATGAGCCAAGTTCAAAGATATAGAACATGTTATACAACCATACAATTTCATGTCCAACACCTAAACACAATAATTATAATAGAGTTAATATTAGGGGGGTAAAGAAGGTATAGTGCAGTATTTCTTTATGCTGTAAATAGAATGTGTAATTCATGCCTTGCTTAAAGGTAAAGTTCCAAGTGTGGATCCCATCTTAAACTAGAACATGAATAAGGTAATTGTTTATGAAAAAATGGGGACAAAACAAGAATGTACAAATTCGTTTTTGTTTATGACAGTCCCCACCCAAAACCCCCTTGTTTCTTCACCTGTCCTGCTAGAGTGCAAAACCAGTCTAAGTCGCATTAGAGGTGCTTAGCAGCCCAACTTGTAAACATTTACCAAGAATAATACTTACTCCAAACCTTGGCAGTTGCTTTTAGAGTTGAACACTTTTAGAGGCTATAATCCACCCACCAAATGCTTTTACATTGCTTTAATAGGAAAATTATGGCAAAAGAAGAACTATACTATTTTGTGTTTCAACTGCAGAGCTGTCGAAATATGACCAACTGCCAAAACACAGCCCAGGGTTGAAGGACCTAAGCTGCAAAGCTCAGCCATAAGATCTGTGAAGTTAAACCCCAATGATCCAGAATTATCTGCAATCTAGCAGATTTCAATCCCTCAATTACATTGGCACTCACCTCTACTCACGTTCTATTGCAAGATGGCATGCTTCGACATTACACCATAATTTTTCTACAAAAGAAAGCATCCTAAATAGGGTGGATGGGTGGAGCACAGACTCTGGAGGTGGTCACATCAACTGTAGAAGCAACTCTTAAGCTATTGTGATGCTTTATTCACATTCTAGTACTTGTTCAGTTTGGCTACTTTTTTTATTGGACAGCCCAATAAAAAGTGTGAAGAACTTGAAACAGAAGGACATACTTATCTTAGGTGTGTTGTGTGGACTTAATGTCTCTTCTGGGGCTTGGAACCCACCTATCCACCCTCTCTTTTTAGAATATTTTCTTTTCTAGCCAAATGTTCACAAAATGACAACAAATATAGTCATTTTCCCACTACTGATCATGTGTAATGTGGATTGACAACTTAAATGAATCAAAATTCGTTAGACGTCATTGAGATTTGCCTACACTGATCCTAAGGTTATGCTCTGTCGTATCTTTGCATTCACTCCTGTTCTTATGCAAAAAAATCCCTCAATTTACCTTTGCGGCTCAAGACCCTCAATCCCTCACATACAGTAAATGAGTCGTTTGATGGGTTTGTTACTCCTATGTTGGCAGTAATTATATATCTTTGCATTTTAAAACAGCTAGAAATAGAAAGTACTACCTGCTTGAAAGTTAGGAAATAACGTTGGGTTCCTGGATCATCTGGTATAAAAAATGTGGGAATATCATAATCCCTTAACCTAAAACTCAGAGAACATTTCAATTTTACATCACTCATCTTATCTGACCATATTTGGGAGCAGAACAGAATAACAGATATAGGTTTGTGACTTACCTGAGCAGTTGCTATCGCTGCGGCTTGCTGTGTTGTATTCTTTATTGTGTTTGTTGCTGATTTTATGGTTCCCCATGTCTTCGCGAAAGCTGCTTTTTGGTGAAGATCGAATATTCCTCCACCAGTTATATTTGTTTTCCTATTGTCTTGATGCTTCCTGCACGGTTTCAGTCCCAAGTCTAATGTATCTCCTGCTTGTCCAAGTGGTAGGAACACAACTGATTTTATTTTATATACTGTCTTTCCGCCAGGTAAGTCGCCCGCTGTGCCTGTTTCTTTAATAAGCATCAATCGACTTTCAACGACTGACTGCAACTCTATTTTTCCAATAATGCCATAAAATATTCCTAAACATTCTGGGTCATCTGCAGATGCCAGATCCCATGCTATAAGAGAATGACAAATTAAAATAACATGTTAATATACGTATTTAATGTGTACAATGACAGTTGTCAAATTTGACAGCTGCATGGGAGTGGTTCATTACCTGATTTCGCCTGAAATTCACCACTTTGCCGATTCCACCACAAACCAAATTCCCCACTAATAAATATGTAATACTGATCTGTTCTGAAAAGCTCCATTTCGCGAGCTGCTTTACGTTGGAATGACATCATAAAATACGTTAATAAAACAGTAATATCACAAATGTTAATCTACCGCCATTTTGTTTCGTCTGAGGGGTACTGCTACCCGACCAATAAAATTGTAGCTTAATCTCACAATATTGCCGCTGGATGCGCTGTATCGGATGTCACTGCCCGCTTGATCACAATCGCCACAATCATCACAATCAAGATCCTCCGATCTATATAACACAGAACACTCTATATAACCAGAACATCGAAGTGCTTATAATGCAAGCCCAGACGTGGTTAATAGTTTTACTTGCCGGATTTTCCACTTACCCTGGAGAGGAGTGAAGTTACAGAGCCCGTCAACAGAGAGGTAGCGAAACAACCGCCGGTAGCACCGGTCTATCTCTTACACATAGAGTTAAAACTGCACATCATCGAAGAATTTATAAAAAGCCTAAGCTTTAACGTATACAAGCGTAAAGACAAAAACGGCAATGCCCTAATCCAGCGATTGGGCAACTACGAAACAATCCACAACAAACACAAAAGACCGCTGTCGTTATTCGACACATCCTTCAGCCTGGAGGATCCGGAAATTGACATTCAAGAATATCTCCAAGCACTAATAAGACTTCCATAGAAGCAACATTTATTACCCATGACTTGCGGCACGACTTGACGTTGGCAGTCTAGCAGCCCTTGCACCTAGTCAAGGCGGCCCAAGGGGGACGCAACCTCCCAATAAAATTGACACTAGCAAAGAACTTTTGGTCATGATTCACAAACAAATTTAGTATAGATATAAGTCCAAACAAATTGAGTAAAACTTAAGCACTAAAATAATAAGACGCAGCTATAGCGCAGACAATACAAAAAACTCAAGTAGGATACTATTGACTGACGCAACTATTTGTGAAACTAATCACTAATCTATTTCTATATATATATACTAGTGTACATTGACTGACGCATACACATGCGCCCATCAGTACAACTCAATAAGACGCCCTCCCCTATTGGAGGTCAGATTGAAATACACAAAGAATACTGCTCACTAAGTTTAAGTCATTCAAAATTAATTCTGAATATGTCCTCATGTTTCAGGATGTAACACATCGCGACGGTGTTTCCATCCGGAAACGAACCTTAATCCTTAACCAATCCCACACACACAGGGGCTCGGTCATGTTTACGTCCTGCCACCCAATTTCACCCGGCGACGGCCACACGGCCAGCCAACACATGTTCTCCTTTGAATCCGCAGGTGCTATTCGCGGTACTGCCGGATATCCTTCATTGAATTCTCTCCGGTGGAGGTTTTTTTAGTGCGTAGTACCTTCGGGTGAAGCTCATAGTCCCCACTGTGCCTCCCAGTACAGTGGGACTCCATAAATGGATTTTCCCTCCTCTCGAAAAAAAAGGTCATTTGGGACACTTGGCAGCAACAATACTTTTGAGATAAGCTAGGAAACATGCAACTGCATGACATTACATGTGTCACAGATGGTCATTTTTTTTATTTTGTTCGTTAGCCTCGCTGTCAATTGCCAGTATTATGGTGTCACCGGTATGCCGGAATTTCGTCCAATTCTTTTACATTCTTTTACGTGCCTGCCAATCTACTGACATACGGAGCTATCACTTGTAAAAACTATCGTCTGGGCAGAGTTTGAACCTGCGACCATGGGAGGGGGGGGGGGGCATACACAGCATCTAACCAACCGAGCTACCTAGACCAACATAGCAATTACAGTCAGCTGTGCAATCTGCCCTGTCATATGCTTTGATGTTTCCAAAGAACGAATACCCAAATGATGCTCATATTTGTAATCCTAATCTTTATATGATAATATTTAACTTAGTTCTGACTAAAACTTGACACACATTCACTTACCATCCCCCCCCCCCCCCCAAAAAAAAAAAACAAGGAAAATAAATTGTTAGAAATAGATCATGCCACAATATTAACCTAAAAACTAACTAACCCCATGGCACAACAGGCCTACCGCCCAGCCACTGCATCACCCACTTCTGCCCACTAAAGGCATCTTGAGCGGGGTGTAGTACTGGAGAATGGTAGCCACAATGTTAATCATTACAGAAAGGTATTTTGAAAACAGTGAATGACCGGCTTCAAAACTTTATGATTTCATTATTTTCTGAAGTATCAGTCAGCATAGGATCCAAAAATTCTTTTACTTCAAAATCAACTAATACAGCTGTGGCAATATGAAATGTCACACCCCCAAATTTAATAATTTTACCACATTTTATTTGTTAATTTGTGGATTATATATGTATAATTTTTATGCATTCTTTTTGCATACAAATTGTTATTGTATTATGTATTCATTCGTACACTATGTTTCTATTTATTATTCAGTGTTATAGGAATGTTATACCTGTATAATGTAAAACAGCTTTCTCTATTTGAAATTATAAGTATTTGAATACCATGGATATATAAGATAACATATGTTATAAGAAAGCAACACGCAAACTACAGGAAAGCTACAAGTCCTGATGAAAAGGTAGTTATAACACTAATGTAAGTTTAGGGCTAAAAATAACTTATCAACTATTTTGACGTCAGTCTTACTACATAATGATATATTATACAATATTTCTCCACCAATTGGACTAACTTAATGCTGACTTGATCCTCACTCGTGCCAACAAGTTCAGAAATGTACCAACAAAGCTGTACTGGAACGTTATTTGTAAGGACATGATATATACAAATGGAGCATGTGGTGTCTTATAGCATGTGTCAACAGCATAACGCAGATGACATCATCATGTCGCAGACCTGTGTACCGCTATTCTCGTTTTTCCATTGGTTTGCAGTGTGCTCCATTATGTTGCATCATGTTCCTGACTGTCGCTGTCGCAATTTGATGCACTCTGTGTGTGGCAACCCTTAATTTGTCCCACAGCAAGGAATCCTCTTGTTATACAAGGTAATCTAGCAAATTGTCTGTACATTCAGAACTGCTAAATGACATTAGGCTTTTCTGAGGTAACTGGATCTTGATCAATGGAGTTATCTAAACTATTCCTTTTGTGTGGTTGTCTCCTTAGCACAGTGGTAGCACAGCTAGGTTCAATTCCTACTACTGGCATAGTGATTTTCTTCTGCTAGGAGATCTGAATCCGTAAAATGCCTAGAGGACCAATTGAGGAGCTGCCTGAGGGAAAGATGCAGCTCCATATTGGAAAGGCCTCATTCACTGGATAGGAGGAATTCGGGGTCTAATCATGTCCCATCCTTCAATACTCCATACCACTCAAGTTGCCCGTAATGGGCAGAGGTGGGGGATGTGTCGCTCGGGCCCAGCATTGGGCTGTTGCACAGTAGAGTTTAGCTTATTTTTTTCATCTCAAGCATAATAAAAAAATTTCTTCATCAGTCAACACGTTTGACCTAATCTCTCTGCATCTAATCCACTGCACACTATTCATCAATATCCTACTGTCCATGGTTTTGCAGCAAGGTGCAACTTTCAAAGCAGAAGGTTACATACATATTTCCGTTCCTTTACATATTCTGACCAAGAAACCAATGGTTTCGTGCTTAATGAAGAATGGATAGAGAACAATAGAATCCATAAAAGTGAAAGCTAACTTGGCAAGTGCTACTGTACAGTTCTCAGCATATCCCGGTCCATTGAAACAGTTGGAGATGCATAGAAATCACTTTGCAATGCAAACTATACACGCTGCTAATGGCATTAAAAAACAAATTGTAAAATAGCCACAGAAATTCCTCTTGCCTATGGATAATTAAGAGACTACTATGTATCTAATTGTAGATTCACTGAGAATTTCAACCTTTCAATAAAATTTATATTTTTGGCTGTTTTAGTGCCTTTGGCCTTCTAAAATAAATAAGTCTGATACAAACCCAAGTTACACACATATGAAAAGGAGAAGAGGAATATGTTTCCACTTATTAATGGGAAAAGGATTCTAGGTACAAAGCACTACTGAAAAGAATTGCATTTGCATATCATATGGAATGTGTGATTTATTGCTTAAGCGAATTTTATAATATGAAACTTTTTGTATAAAGCTTGTTCATCAGCCTGTATATCTACATGAGAGTAATGCAGTGGATAGCATAAATAAAATCACATTTTTAATTTAAAATTTACTCTCATGAGTACCACATGAGCACATGCTCAAAGCTTCTAATCCTTCTCCATTTTTGTAAGAATAAAACATGGCTAACAAAAAAGACAGGCTACAGCACGAACTGTAATGACGTAATTATCCTAGTTCAGTCATGGCTCAATAAAAACCACAATCACCTAATACATCCTTATTCAAAACAACCAAAAAACTGCTTGTTGAATTCATAGAAAAGATAGTTTTATTGTAATGGTACATGATGTTAGCCATGTATCAGACTACTATTACTATGCAACTAAGATTCACGCCATAGCCGGTCTTTCTTGTTAGTTACGACAATAAAATGTTCGGCTCTTCTTTAGATTAGGTGACTTGCCACTTGCCGGCCAGATTCTAAGTTCGAAGTTACTTACTGCGCATGTGCCAACAGTGATTATCAGAATCGCCACTAGGTTTTGCTGCATGTGCTAGCTGTCACTAGCAGACGATTTTCACATCTGCCAACATTGCTTTTTCAATTACACTACTTTTGGTTGCCAACACATTAAACACAAATGCACTCGCGTGTCGCCAGATATTGTGTACATTATTTTGCTCACACAGATATATCGTTAGTGCCACTCCATACTATTGTTGTGGAAATTATTGTGTACATTATCGTTATTGCCTTGTTACTGGGTCCACGAAACACTGGCTCGTCCTTTTTTTATTTATTTATTTTATTTTTAATTTATATTATTATTATATTTATATTATTTTTATTATTCATCGTTCTTTTTTTATTTATTTTATATTATTATATTATTATTTACTATTATTATATTTATTATATTATTATGTAATATTATTATATTTACATTATATATATTATTTATATATTCTATTCTATTTATTATATTTAATATTATTATATTTATTATATTTAATATTATTATATTTATTATACTATTATTATATTTATATTATTTTTATTGCGTCACTGATAGTGCTATCCCCGAGTGAACACTGCACCGCAGTTTGCTCGTAGGATAGCTGACTCGCAAAACTGTAGGTAAGCAGAAGTACTTGGGCTGGTGGTATTCTGGAGTTTGCGAACCAGGTACCTTTGTCCACGGACTCCAAAAACTGCTCAGAGTGACCCCTCCTGCAGGAAAAAAAAACTGGAATTTTTTACCCCTTCTACTCAAGGGGTGTAGCACGGTATCACATTCCCTGCATAGCATTCGGGTTCTCAGCAGGCCCTTGTCGTAAAGAAATTGCATGCATTCCTCCTCATTATAGCACAGAGGCGCTAAATCTACTATGCTAATGAAGCAATTCATTGCACTCTCACAACTTGCTTCTACCAAGGTCACTGGCATACTGCCGGGTCCTGCTAAAACATTCAAACTTACTATTGGCAACAAATTATTGGGGAAATAATGCTGTTGGCAGCACTGAATTAACACTGCAATAACACAGCAACTTCGGCAACTTTCGTTAGAATTCGTACACACTGCCGAGTTGGACTTAGTCAAAATTCTGACCAAGTGCTCGCGCCACCTAATCTAAAGAATATCCAAAATGTTCTATCTCATGAGACAGATGATTCTTTAACAACCTTCTTGACCATTCTTGTGTAATTAGAACTCTTTATTTATGTATTATATAAAAGAAGTTTCTTACAGTGAAGTGGGTAACTTAAAGGGATTGTTGATGCACTTTTCATATCATGTACATTCCTTCTGAACATGTTTTGAGTACTTCTGCTCTCTTCAGCTATAGCCTCATGGCGAGATGACTGAAAGAATCTTACTTATTGTTGTGTAGATATCCATAGTTGAAGATATTTTCAACAATAGTGATTGAATTTCCTGTACTGTTTGGAGGAGGGACATCAAAGTTCAAACAAACAGAAAAATTGACAGTTGGAGCCTATTTATCGTGCCACAAATATGAAATTAATCCTGTTGCCAAACAGTTGCAATGCATTAACAATGAAGCTGAATAGACATGTGAGAAAATAATATTGAAAAAATAATGACTGTGTCATTTTGATGTCCCTTCCCTAAATCAGCATCACCTTGCCATCGTTGCTGAAAAAGACTTCCACACCAGAAGTTTCCACAAGAAGGAAGTATGCTTCTGGTCATCTCGTCAGTCTAGCTGAAGCTGAACACAGAAACCATACATGTTCTAAGCAAATACAAGTGGAATATACAGGATGCTTCACAATAAACCAGTATGGGAACTATAATAACAACATAAAGCAAAAAGATGTAAGCTTGGTTCACAATATGCAAGAAACAGAAATGCACATCAGTGAATCGCTTTTCTTCACTGATATCGATGTATTTGTGAGTGAGCAATACTTTCTTGCCTACTTTCAATTCTGCCAATATAATACAAGTTAACTGACTTGAAATTTGACACAATAAAAATTTCCTAATCAGCCAGAAATTTACATTTTTTTTTGTATATTAACATCCTCCAAAATAATGTCATATTGGACAATGAATGAATGAAATGGGTGAAATGATACTCAAATGAGCCCAAGGTCCATAGAGCTTAAAGTTATCCAACATCCATCTTCTCAGAATAAGGGAAAATCTCGGAAAACCCTTATCCAGATAACTCACCCTAACCAAGATTTGAACTCAAAACCTCTTGGATGTGAGACAGACAGGCTATCACCACATTAGAGAGGTGGGTTGTGAGAAATTTTAAATACTATAAATCCATTTAATGTGAATATTCTCAACATGCTTCCTGCACCAGCTGAGGATTAATACGAGAGAGTGTCAAAAAACTGGAATTATTTTTTTTTACTGGAAAATACTGCTCACTTTTATTCAAATTCAATTATGGACTTTTGAAGTAATCTCCCTTGAACACAATAGAACGATTCCAGGGTTCAGTCCTATGTTCAAAACACTCCTTGAAGTCCCATTTTGATAGCCTCTTGAGCACACCCAAAATTTTATTGTTTAGCTCTCAATCACTCTGAAAATAACAACTCTGAAGCTCTTCTTTCACTCCAGGAAATAAGTGGAAGTCACAGGGCACTAGGTCTGGTGAATAAGGTGGATGTGGTATCACCTCAATGCCTAATTCAGTGATTGTTTCTTGAGACTTGATGGCGCAATGACACGCCATCATGCGGTGAACCTTCTGTTCATCACTGATCACACAAGGCATCCATTTAACATTTCACACAATGTCTTCAGCTGATCTGTAGGATATATTCATAATCTCTGGACTCTTTGTTAGCGATAAACGACAGCTTTCCTGCAACATGACATCAATTGTGTTGACAGTGGTTTCAGTGTTCGAAGTTGAGGGCCTTCCGCAAGGCAGAGCATATGCAAGGTCATTTTTACCCTACCAAAATCGTTTATGCCACTCAAAAAGTTGTGATATCCCCATGGCTTGCTCTTTGTAGGCTTGCTGCAACATTTCCAATGTTTGTGATGGAGTTTTGTCAAGAAGAATGCAAAATCTAATTGACACGTGCTGCTGCAACTTGAGATCCATGTTGGGTATAATAAACATGCCCATACACTTTCCCAGCTTCCCTCGAACTGCGTACCACCAGGCAAATGATGTGTATGGTACTGTGTCACTCAAGGTCACACCTCTCTGGTATTGCCAATGACAAGGTCAAGCGCAGGCACATTAAAATGCAAAAAAGTAATTTCGGTTACTTTTTGACATCCCCTCGTACGTGTAGTATATGAAACATGCTCAAAATTTGTTTCTCATTTTCTGTTGCTCCAGATTTATATTTTCAAGCCTGCAATTACAACAAACTCTAACAAACTTTTCAGTTCACAGCTCCTTTAGTGATTTCTACCATGAAGACAGTTAGGCACGTATACTGTATCCTGGGACTGGAATGCAAAAACTGAATCTTGATCAAGTCTCTCATAATTCCATTCTTGCATTCTAGTAAGCTGCTTCTTCACTGTGAACACTCACATTGTAATGTGCATATTTCAATTTTCTTAATTAGCACTTCTCGGGTTGCCAGCCATGTAATATCTATAGAATTTTTCAACATTTCAGCCATACTAAGCTCCATGGCCATCATTAGGAAATTAATAATTAATGAATAAATGATCATCTCAACTCATGGCCTTCATTGGGAACTGCAAAAGAAATAAACAGCCATCTCACATTCATGGCCTTCTTTTAAGTGTTACTGTGCAAGCTGTGTTCAGTTATAGGACGTTAACCCTATTAAAATTACTTGGCTCGAATTTAATTTCACTTGCTTCTTTTATGAGTATGTCGTAACGTTAGTTACTGCAGTGTAAAATTGCGATCTCATCAAACAAAATTTTGTGATCATTGTCGAGACTATGCTGTGCTATTGCTCATTTTTCTGGTTATAGTAGTCATAGATTGCGTCTGAGAGTTAAGAATAGCAGAAACCGCTCCATGCACAATCACAATACAGAGGAATATGGAAAATCTAAAGCAAAAGTGTTTATCCCCTTCTACAGTACAGTCTTGAATAAAATTGCATGGATACTCAAGAAACATAACATTAAAACAATATTCCTGCCATCAAAAAAGCTGAGATAGTATATGAGGCCAGTTAAAGATAATCTTTGTTTTAAAACACCTGGTGTTTACAAAATTCCTTGCCAATGAGGAAAGATATACTGAGTGAGTCTTCCCACCCTGCAGATTGGTGACTAGGCAACCTGCATTTTACAAATGATGTGAAATGTAGGTTCTGACACTGTATTCACCAGCCTGCTCATTAGGGCTACGGTGGTGCTTGCTGTTAATGTGCTCTAGTGGCACAATGATTAACATGCTGGAATGTCATGGTGAAGATCAGAGTTCAAATCACGGTTGTGAATAAATGAGCTTTCTATTTATTTTTGTTTATGTTTCGAGAATATTCTAGCAAATCGTGTGTTCTTTCCAAGTGCACTAAAAAGTGGATTTACCTACAAATACAAAGTTTCAGCCATTTGCGCTCACTGTGCACTACTTTGGGAGCATGAGGGGTTTTTGACGATCATAATATGGGCTTGCAAATGTTATCTAGTTTGTATGTACGTACAAATTGTATGTGAATTCTCAGAACAGCTTATTGGCTTTCTTTTGTATGAAAGAATAGTTTCAAATAGTTAAATATTATGTAATGATGCATTATATAAGTTATAATTGTAATGTTATTTGGCCCTTATTTATATGTTTGTTAAAGCATATTCTAACAAATAACATTTTGTGTTGTCAGGAAATTCACATAACTAAACTACTTATGTGAAACAACACTTCCATGCCAAACTATCAGTTCTCATTAAAGTTACTAAATATAAAAAGTGCCTTCAAGTAACAGTATTTGAACCTGGGATCTTCAGTACTGAAGGCCAACGCACACACTGTTGCACTACGAGAGCAAGTGAGTTCACACATAGCAGTGCAGTCATTTCGGGCAAAATTGATATGCGATGCAGTGGACAGTGTTTATGGCATAGTCAGGAAATGCCGCAACTGCATAACTTATCAATCCACAGGATGAGAAGACTCACACAGTATATAGGACAGAAGGTTGTTTGATTGAAGAGAGACATAAAAAACAAATGCAATCTACAATTGCAACCAGAAAAATCAATAACAGCACAGCATCGTCTCGACAATGATCACAAAACAATGATCACGATTTTACACCACAGTAACTGGCATTACGACAGACTTATAAAAGAGATGATTGAAGTTAAATTAGAGTGAAATAATTTTAATAGGGACAACGGTCTATAACTGAGCACAGCTTGAACAGGAACACTTAAAAGAAGATCATGAGTTTGAGATGGCTGTTTATTCCTTATGCAGTTCCCAATGAAAGCCATGAGTTGAGATAGTCATTTATTCATTAATTATTAATTTCATGATGATGGCCATGGAGCTTAGCGTGGCCGAAACATCGAAAATTTTTATAGATATTACACAGCTGGTAACCTGAGAAGTGCTAATTTATAACTATCACCGTGAAAGCTTCAAACTGAACAATTTTTTTGTTCCAATTCAAGTTCCTGTTTCTGGTTATTGTGAGCCAACTTTGTCACAACACCAACTTGTTAACAACTCGCACAACTCTGTACACATATTTTTCAGCCTTATTGAGAAACATAACTGTTATAAGAACTGTTTACCTTCTTTTATAATCAGGAGAAATTTGAAATTAATATTGTATAACCACCAAATAAATAAATGAATATTCTCCATTAATACTTATACAAATATTTATTTTTATTTATTCATTATGAGAATCTTAACCCTTTTACTTTCTCTACTCCAAATACACAAAACTGAATGCAAACAAGGAGGAATTCTCAGCTACTTACAGAAAATTCTAAATAATGCATTTTATTGTGTACAGCAATACTGAAAAGAATGATATTTTAATCAAAATTATCAGAGCTAATTTTAAGAAAATAAAAGGTAATGAGTTTTTTCCTTTAAAGAATTATGTGAATTGGAGGAGCACCGTTACCTTTTTACTTGCATCCTTAAAATCAATCTCAATGACACATTTGAGGCTCATAGAAATAAGATCTGTAAATCAAGGAAAGGGTCAGATCACAGCACTTTCACATTAAAACAAAGAATCAATATTTATATTTAGCCGACTCCTGAGCTAAGCTATAGTCATGCATTTTAAGAATTGGGAGCTACCTGATGCCCTTGAAACTACGTTCTCTTTGCAAGAGCAGGATGGAAAAACCGAATAACGTCTTTCTATTTAAGAAAAGTGTATTTTGAAATGTAAACCGACAACAGAATAGATTATTTGCAGGAAAATGTTTATTTGAAAAACTTCGAGATCTACGATTTTATGTAGTAAGATTTTCTGTATCTCATTCGGTCTGCCAATTGTACAAGTCTTTCAGAATGAAGAGGACTTCAGGCATCCAAGATATACATTTCATTTGTTACGAAATGTGTTAAAATATGGCAGTTTAATTAAAATTGTTACCGCCATTTTTGAGAAAATCAAACCTTTTGAAACATTTGTCATGCAAAGGTTAGTTCAGGAAGGGAAGATGGTTTATTTATTTATTTTTTTTAAATCTTTGTGTCGCATCCTTGGAAGGCGCTGAACTTGAATTCCAAGTTAAGATTTAAACAACCTTTTGTTTTTGAGTTATACGAGTACTGTTAACAGACAGACAAATGCAGACACACAGCATACACAAAATGTTTTTCTTTTTCTCTTCCGACCACGATGCTATTAGGGTACCTGAGGGCTATGCAGTCTTTATTTTTCCAACCTTTCCATTTCTCTAATTTCTCTACAAACTCTTAACCCCTAACATGCTGACCTGTCATGGCATGTAATACGTCCTCTGAGTGGTAATCAGAGGATATGGTCGGTGAATTTATTTTGATAATTCTGGTCAGGTTGGTGAGACCCATAAACCAATGACAGGTGTGGTCCTCCAGACATTCTGGGGGTTGTGAGAGAGCGATGTAACCGCCAAAACATAAAAATATGGTGCTCTCTAAAAAACGGTTATTATTACTGCTATTGTTCTTTTCTATATTGGAGAGCAAGAGAATTAATGACTTCAGGGTCAGAAATCCAGCATTAGCTAACAACATATTTATATACTTCACTAGCCACACCTGCTGGGCTGGATTTGTCAAACTGAGAAGTACTCAAGGAGACACTGCTGCAATAGAACCACTGTGCCATGCTAAACAGGGGGGGGACACAATTGCAAATGTGAATCTATGCCTTGGTTAACTAAGGTTCTGTAATTATTTTCATGTTGTTAGCAATTATCAGTCGTCAATTAATGTTGACCGATACTACTATAAAAATAATTTTTTTAAGGCGGTGTACAAAAGTCCAACAATGGAAGCAAAAACTAGAATGAGAATGGAACTTATATCCTTATTTTAAAACCTCTTTTTATGACACAACTTCATTACTGAAGAAACTGCACACCAGGCATAAACCAAAAGAAAGAAAGCAATGTCAAATGTTTATATAGGTTTTTGAGGGATGATGAAGTAGTGATGAAGTAGTGGTCTATCACTGAAGGAGTGATAGACCAAAGATGAACAGCAAATTAAGTGTGGGCTACTATCAATTTTCAAATAATACCTTCCACTCTTATTTCTGAAATTTAAGTATCTAAAATAGTACCAACATAAAAACTCCTCATAACAAGATGTAAACCTATTTTTCTTTATTATTTATTTATGCCAACAAACTTACTGTTGGGGTTTTTATACACACAAGCCGTGTGTGGGCAAAGTTTAAGAGGTAGAAATGGAACTTAAAAATTCAATGCCACAACTAACTTGAGAATTTAATGCCGTTCTGGCAGTTTGTCACAATAGCTCAGCGGTTAGAGCGTCCGCCCGGCATGGTCACTTCAAATCAGATAGCAGAAGGTCTGTGGTTCAAATCCCAGTTGTGGCATTGAATTTTTAAGTTCCAGTTCTACCTCTATTTTTCTTTGTTTAATGGTTGAAATATACTAGTATTGTTTTATCTGAAAACTTTAGACCTGAAAAAGATAATGTATACCATGTGATAATAAACACCACAACATGCTTAACAAATACATACTAGAGAAATAAATATTTATAAAGCATTGTTTTTATGTGGACCTTTTACCTTAATCACCTCAATTCACAATGAACCAAAAGTTGAAAATGAAAAAGTATGCCGATTATAATAGCAACACCTAAATTTGATTTTGTACATTCAGATCTTATTTGTTTAAAACCAAACAACATTTTGTCATTTAAGTGCATGTTAGCTAATTTACAAGTTAAATACAGAGAACATTTTTAAATACTGATAAAATTACGGTTTGTGATTTTTAAACTGAATGCCACTATTGACAGTGGAAACAAGGCTGAGAATGGAAGCACATGCAGCTGCCAAGAGTTATCTTGGGTTTGTTGTCCAGCAGCTTTTATGAATCATGGCCTCCTTGATTAGCTTCTATAGTGTACAATACAATCGTTTTGTTCATCCACAGTGAGGCAGGCCAGTAGCCTTAGGGTACTCATAACTTGCATATTTCACCACTGTGGAGGAACTTAGTCATCACACTGTACTTATAGTAAGCATACAATATGCCATGGCAAACAGGAATGAGTGTGAAACTGGCAAACTTTACTATTGAAGTTCCTAGCTTTCCACTGATTGAAAATGAGCTTTTTAATTTCTCTACCATCTTAATTCTCGTTTCTGTGCTCATTCTGAACCAACTGTTCACCGGGCAGTTTCCTGATTCTTAATTTTATTGCTATGCACAAAAAGGGAAGTACCACTGAATGATTTTATCTTCTCATGTACCATGAATGCAGAAGATGCTGTTAAGGCTGTTCCCTCCAGTTAAGTTGCAAGTTGCATTCTTACCTTCATGTCCTCTGCTGTAAAGTACATTTTGGAAAAACTAATTTCTTTTTCTTGAATATCTCACAACTGTATACCTACAAGCACATTTTATCCCATAAATGAGGAAAATATGTTTTCTGGACTCTCCAAGTCTTTGACACCACCAAAGTACTAGCTGCGTCCACCTTGCTGCTCCCTTCTTCGTTTTGGCCGATACTTCTCCCAGTGCTTGTGATCCAATTTACTGAAGTCCTCCTCATGCACTATGTCTTTGAGATACTTAGCAAGTCTCAACAGCTCCCGATCTTTGTCTCTGTTGAGGTGCGCTTGTTTGAAGGGTCGGATCTTAAGTCCACTACTTGGGTTCATCAGAAAGTTGCGTCGGATGTCATCAAACATTATAGTGTTACGTGAGGAGTACTGATCAAATTTGCCCCAGATCACTCCCAACGGCTTCACCTGTAAATTTACATAATGGTGTTAAAAACATAAAATTTAGTTTTAATGATTTAATCATTCGCATACAAAAGTAAATCTAAGGAATGACCCAAAATAAAATGCAGTAAAAGCATTAAGAAATCTCATAAACCTTGATTTACTATCACATAACTCCCTGAAACCCTCTCCACCACCATAAAATGGTTAACAGTGTTTTGCCTGAGCTATGAAAGTAAGTGTAGAGGGTTAGTGATTGAAGGGAACTTGAAACTGATAATGGAACTATAGCAGATAAAATTCAATGGCAGGTGGCAGGAGGAGCTGGTCAACATAACATCCAATCAGAGGCTTGCCATACTTTCCAGTGTTGTATAATTAAAATGGGCTGTGAAATGACTGGTGATATACTTATCATTTGTGCCCACAAAATTTATTTGTACAACAGGAAAGAGAATAGTAAGATCAGGTATCAACTGCCATTAAATTTTGTGTCTACCATAACTCTCTTGTAGCGTTTAACACCCGCTTTTACTACTATGGCACCGCAGGCGGTGACACTGATGACACATGGAATGAAGATGGAGCACTGGTGGAATGAGATGGCGGGGGAAACCGGAGCACCCGCAGAAAACCCACCCTGACGCCGCTTCGTCCACCACGAATACCACATGTGGATCCCTGGGATCGAACCCAGGCCATGGCGCTGCCCATATCTCTGTGAAACATGTAATAAGTATCTAAAGTAAAAACAAATTAGAAACTAAAAGCTTCACTTATCTTAGTAATATTGCAAGTTCTTTGGCACTGACAAGTATCGAGTTGACTCCAACTCATTTTCAAAGCCTTTAGTTTCTAATTTGTTTTTACTTTAGATTCTTGTTGCTTCACTGTTAATAGCTTCATTATTTCTTTATGTAATAAGTACTTTTTTGAGTCAACTTGTTATTGTACATATGTCATGCATAGACTAAGTTGAAAGGTAGAGACAGACTGAAAAATTCAATATCATAGTTAGATGGAGAATTTAATTTCATATCAGCATGCCATGATAGCTCAGCTGGTTAAGACAGATCTGCTCCAAATCCTGTCTATGGCACTGAATTTGCTCTCTTATTCTACCTGTCCAACTTTAGTCTACTTATGGTATGCATGGAAAAACAATTAATAATGCTTGACCTAATGGTAGTTAACTAATGAAACTTTGACTTAAAGTACTTATGAGATCATAAGTTACCATTGGGGTACTTTTTCTCAAAATTAATTTGAGAATGCCTTGTCGTTTGGCAGGAAAAATGCAAGTCAGTTGGAGAATTTGATGTCTAACAAATAGGCATGGTAGCTCTGTTGGCAATAACACAGAAAACCATGGTTCAAATCCTAGCTATGGCATTCAACTTTTCATTTTGATTCTACTGCAACTTAAACATTCTTACACTTCACATACCTTAATTTTTACTTTCTTTACTACACACAGTAAGTAGAGAATTTATTACATTCTACACAAAAATTGAATGTCAAGATTTCACCAGAAATGACACTTTGAGGCTCCATAAACCCAAAAAATGCATATTTAGAAAATGTATCTGTCTGTCGGCCTGCCTGCCTGTGTGCGCGCGTGTGGGTGTGTTGTGTGTGCATGCATGGGGTTAAGGGTTCAGGACCGTGCATGTATATGTATGTCAGTGAACAGCATAATCATAAATGAAAAGTTCAAAAAATATCATACCTGGTATTAATTTCAAAGATGTGACAAAATGTTTTTCAAGAAAATCCCAAACCACCTTTACATGGAGAAAAATTACTCTTTATCTTCTCAAAAATAGCTCTAACAATTTTAATTAAAATACCACACGTTTAAGATATTTATATGTCAAATAAAATATGTGTCTTTAATTTTCTGGGAATAGCCTTTGAAGTCTTCTTCATTGATGAACAGTAAATGATAGCCAAAATCTTTTTTCCTCTCTTTACCTGATTACCCTCCCCTTACGTAGGACTTACACCCCCTAGGACTTGCAAGCCAGTGCCTACAGGTCAAGCGCCTGTTGGGGGGGGGGGGGGGGGGCATAGGAACCTATGGACTGGACTGAGTGAAGACCTGGCACTGGGTGGTCAGCCAAGCACCAGGTATGATAGTGAGGAAGAGGATGATATGAAATGCAGGCAAAATCAATGATTGGAAAGGTGATAATGGAGCAATTGGTGGAATGAGTGCCAGGGGAAACTGGAGAACCCAAAGAAAACCTGTCCTGAAGTTGCTTCGTCCACCACAAATACCACATGCAGGTTCCTGGGATCGAACGCTGGCTTCCTAAGAGGTAGGCAAAGGCCAGCCAAAATCTCACTGCACAAAAATGTACATCTTGTTAAAACCACAAAATTTATGTTAAAAATATGTGTTATTAACCATTTCCAAGATATTCTTTGTCGATATTCTTTGTTATTGGTAAAATTTTAAAATACTTTATGCTTTTCTAAACTGTAAATCCCTATTTGTTGTGTTTATGCAAGAAGAATGGAATTCAAAGCCATAGCGACCAGCTTCTTTTTAGTGTGTCTCGCCATAGTTCTCAAGTAGTCGACTGAACAAGTATCCAATGTTAAACACAACAAACAGTCCTGCACAAGGCATCTGGTGGAGATTTTACAAACTTTAACATCATGTCTTCTGCAGTGATGTCTAACCAACATAGTTTGCAGAACATGCCCCTATAAGATTTTTATAAATTTGGTGTATTAAGTCCATTTAAATGAGAATTTAAATGGAGTTTTAAATATGGTGGCCAGCCTTTCAAGCCTCTTTTACACTGCACAACATTATCTTCTTTTGCAATTTACCATAACTTGCTTTTTTTTAAACTTTAGGTGCACTTTTCCAAAAAACTATAATAGATATAGCTTTTTTTTGTGCATATGCAGAATGTAGCACTCTAAACAGCCAGTGAAGGCTTTTTATGTTGCACTTTCATGAAATCCTCAAAAAATGTTTTCATACATAAAAAATAAAGAGTGCATAATTATTTAATTTTTAAATTCCTATTATTTATTAACATGTATTAATCATTCACCAGCTAGTTGAATAACATGTCTGTAAAGTAACTACAAAATTTGAAATGTGTCACATTAACTATGTTAAGTAGATTTTCCGGGCTTGTGGGCCGTGGTCGAGTTGGATTGCCTTCCTCCGACGTTTCGCTGAAAACTGCGTCCAGCATCTTCAGGGTGATCCAATTAGTGAACTCCCGAGTCCAAAGACTAGAGAGCTATGCCTTCCAGCACGCTATATATAGTCGCACATGGAGGGAGGGCGTGGCCTGTAGAGGGGGGGGGGGGAGCATGGCAGCCATTGGCTGCCTATCGGCAAATGGGACGTCTCTGATCCTGGTATAAAAGAGAAGGCTTCCCGTGTCTCAGGTTTTCTTCTCCCTCTTATTAGAGCCGGGAGCCATGTTTTACTTATCTGGAGGAAGGCAATCCAACTCGACCACGGCCCACAAGCCCGGAAAATCTACTTAACATAGTTGACAATGCCGGCCGTGAAAGCCTCAGCACTTATATGTCACATTAACTGTTTAGGAGAAAAGTGCACCTAAAGAAGAAAATGCATGAAAAATCTTGAACATTTTTGTTTTAGTTGTTCCATTTATATCCTGTCTTTAATGCAGAGGTCATATCGTGGCATTGCCTATTGACAAATGGTGTTACTCGTTTAACAGTGGGGTTTTCGGTCTTGGGGTTTTTATACGTTGAATTCACGCACACACACACACACACACACACACATTCACACTTTCATTCATACTTCCAGACTTAGGGAAGGATGAGGAATAATCTTGGCTGGAGAAAAATTCCTACCCCCTTGCCAGGAATCGAACCCAGGACACCTTGCACAGCAGGCAGGTGCACATTTTTTGTTTATTGGAGTATCAAAGGAGTAAAAATTATTAAATTTATTTATGATTTGATTATGATTTCTGAATCAGAAGAAGCTGTTTTATAAGTGGATGTTTCATTATAATATAGGGTTATCAAGAAGTTGCTCTGCAGGTCTCGTGTAACCAAGATTCCCCTTGAGACAGGAATTCTGGTGGCAGCACTGATTGCTGTCATCTTACACCATCAATACTCACATCACAATAACAACTCATCAAATGATAGCCAATGATTACGTGTGTTAAACATGCTGGAAGCAATAGGTTGTTCCAACATGATCCAGAATCAGTTCTGAATTATCTGAGCATGTGCAGAACCTAAGTAGGATTGCAAAATGGTATTCCAAACTAGTTCTGAGAGCGTGCTCAATTGTAAATGTGCATAAAAAAATTTGTTATTAGTTCAGAATGCATTCAGAACTGCTTGTTGGAAGAGACCTACAGCTTGGAACATTACCTGAACCATCATTAATCTCTAATTCTGAATAATTGCACACGCGTAGTAAGCTATAGTGTACACATTGAGAACGTGTTCAGAACAGCTTGTTGGAACAAACCTAATAACAAAGACTCGGTTGGTCAGAGTGGAGTGGGGAAAGTTTAGGAGTCTGCTTTTGCTACTACGGCACCACAGGCGGTGACACTGATGATACATGGAATGAATATTTTTTATAGCATTTAACACCTGCTTTTACTACTATGGCACCACAGGAGATGACATTGATGATACATGGAATGAAGATGGAGCACCAGTGGAATGAGATGGCAGGGGAAACCAAAGGAAACCCGCCCCAGGGCCACTTCGTCCACTACAAAACCCACATATGGTTGCCTTGGATCGAATCAGGGCCGCTTTGGTGAGAAGTGAATGGTCTAATCACTTGGCTACAACGCGGCCTATATTCGAGCGACAGGCACCAGCCCGGTGCAGAGGAAGTTGTTGGTAACCCTTTACATTGTATAGTTTTCAAGAAATACTAACATACATTGCATTGAGATTCTGCATGGAAAGTACTATTCTAACACTACTAAGTGCCCTTAATTGAAAGGTATGAAGAAAATAGCATCACTTAATCTAAAGTATTTGATTATTTCACAATTTTTAATTTTATTAAACAGAAAATTAAATTATTTATTTATCCCAACAAACTTGCAAGCAGAAGGTCTGTGGTTCAAATCCCGGTTGTGGCATTGAATTTTTAAGTTCCGGTTCTACCTCTTTAAAAAAAAAAAAAAAAAAAAAATTAAATCTTTATGTGCTTTGCATGCCAAATGTGAAAGTATTCCTCACATCTAATAGTACTTACAACTTTCTTTTTTTCAATCATTTTTGAGGAGGGGGAGGGGGGGTGCTATACTCTTGACTTTATGTCCTGCAAAAATTGTTTCTAAGTCCAACACTGGACATGATTAAATGCACTTACAGAACCTACGAAGTGCAAGTAACCTCGATAGTTGCAGAGCCATTCACTGCCAACCTCTGCACCAATGCCCCAGACATGTGTCTTCCAGATGATATTAAAACTGTACATGTATACACCACATGTGCCATTGTTAGAAGCAAACTGCCTTTGCTGTTTATTGAGAAAATGAATATCTCTTTAGTCGATGCCATTCAGTAAATAAATTTTGCAAGTGTGAATTGTGTTTCCCTGCTATAGCTGGAATTCGTTGTCATTGCTAATCTCGCACCATTGTATTACGATGATGAACAATGCATGCAGTTCCTAAATGATAAACATTTATTAAGAGCATGAATATTATGTCAAGAATGCAATGCTACCCGTCACCGTGTAACAAAATGGGATCACAAATACGAGATATTCTCATGTAGCCAAGGGCATGAACAGTGGCGGCATCAGACAGGCTGAAATGGATATATATTTGGCGGAGTATCTTTATATCTTTAGCAACAAGACAGCAAAAACAAAAAAGCCAATCCATTTCAAAAGTTGATTGAGGATGTCCCGAAAATTCACCCTGTGGTTTACTTGAATAACTTACGTATGTAAATAAACTGTTAGCTTAGTTTAGACAATAGTTTAGTTACAATTTAGATCAGTGAAATCTTTCGCCATTTATTTAGCCATAGTGTATTGACTTTTTTAACGTTACCAACAAAGAGTCAGGTGATTGTGGAAGCAATGTAGGCAGCCAAGAAACTATTATCTGTTACCAACTCAGTACATCAGCAGTTAGTACATTTGGACTTAGGTTTTATTTGTTTTGCACAGTTGGTAGCACGCTTGCCTCTGGTGCAGAGGATCCCTGGTACCAGCATTGGGATTTTTCCCCCACTGGAAGGTCAGCCTCATTAGGTCCAGGGGGGAGGGGGCAACCGATGAGCCACTTGATGGAGAAGTAGCGCCCCCAGATCAAGAAGGCCGCATAACTGGTCAGGAGAGCTCAGGGCGCTGACCACGTCCTATCCTCCAGTACCGCACCCCACCAATGACGCCAATAGTGGGCAGAGGTCAGGGGTACATCGACTGGGCGGCAAGCCTTGGCCCTTCATGGGCTGTTGTGCTGGGGTTTAGTTTAGTTTTATCATGGGCTGTTATGCTGGGGTTTAGTTTAGTTTTATTTGTTTTATATCAAGCAAATTTATGTATTTCTAAGATTAAGAGGTAGAACTGGAACTTAAAAATTCAATGCCACAACTGGGATTTGAACCACAGACCTTCCGCTTAAAAACACCAACAGTAAGTTTGTTGGCATAAATAAATAATAATTATGTATTTCTACCTGTTTAGAGCACATTTGAAGTTAAGTGCTTCAATCATATTTCTGACTTCCTAGATTTAATATAGAAACTGGTGTTGGAAGTTAAAAAAAATTTTTACAGGGCGTAACATAAAGAAGAGCAAAACCTATAACTGTTTCCTTTAGCAGACAGAGGGTACAAAATCCAAAACAAAGAAAAGTGAAGGTAGAGAGGAGGAAAGAAAGAAATAACAATGATTGTGAAACCACAGCTTCTGTTAGTTTGAAATAACCTGGTACAGTTACCTGAATCACTCCATATTTTGGCGTGTGGATGGAAATCATTGCAAGACTATCTAGGTAGAACACAACCTTGTAATCTGAATGAGTTGATACACCCAGTAGCTTCATCTTCTCCTCAATCCACTTCATACTTGTTGCTGACCAGATCACAATATCATAGTCCTTTAAAATAGTACAGAAAATGTCACACCATTAACAAAAAGCGCTGAGGTGTTCAAATAACTAGTTATTATATAATTGTTAATGGAGAACAATCCCTAGTGTGGTTCAGTGTTCTTATGTTATTTCAGGGAAGATATAACCTCTATACTCTCCATGGGAAAGACTTAAATATATAACGCAAGAATTTTTTCTCAGTCAACTATGTGCATTTACAAGTAGACTTAGGTGGAAGATAAATAATAAACGTTCATATTGCTTCCATAACTAATCAGACTTAAATAGTAGGACAGCTTATTGAGATACCCCAAAAAACAACATTGACATTTTTCCTCCATTATGGTGCAGTCTGGTTATATTTCGTGGTATTCCATCCATTAGATTGCATTAGTGCCGCCAGCTGTTCGTAACATAACCATGGTAAAGCTACGGCAATTATTGGTGTTATTGCGTCTGTTATGTTGCCACAGAAACTCTTGTATATGAACGTATTGCAAAAAGGCCAACCGATAGATTTTAAAACAAGATTCTGTTTAGACGCCATATTAACTAATTAATCAATCAGTGGACGTAATGCTTATATTTGCGTGGTTTTGTCTTGTGTTTTAGAACAATATATACCGTTATAGTTATTGTTGTTATTTTTGTGTTCGCTACACAGTAGTGCATTAAATACGTATCGTATATATTACAATATTTATCACTCAGAAGTGATTTTATACAAAAGTGTTCTTGCAGAACAAGATTTGCCGAAGATGAGTAGGTTCATTACGTGTTGTGTGGTAACAATGTTCAAGCATTAATATTGTTTCAAAGTATGTTACTTTAACCCTGTGATATTTGAGGTTAGAAATGCCTTTATTAGGTACGTTGGCAGGACTGCTTTTTGTGATTCTTTCGCCAACTGTTTAGTGTAATGTTGGCCATTTTGAACTCTTGGTGACTGCCGATAAGCTGTGTCTACTAAACCACCTGTAGTCAAATACTGAAAAAATGTTCCAGACATCAATAACTGTGGAGAAACATATGCAATCAATAAGCCATTGATTCTTTTTGGAAAGTTCTGCAAAGATTTCCTCTCGGATTTTATTGCTTTATGTATGTGAGCTTGTTGCCAAGCAGAATTTAGTTTAATATGACAACCAAGATTATGTTTTACAGTATTTAACATTTCTAAAAATGGCTTATCCACTTAATAAAATTGATCCTGCAATTTACTGCAATGTTATAGAGGCCTGCCTTCAATTATTGTTTGATGAGGTGGATGTTGTTTTTAGCACAATTCTGTCTTCCACCCCTTGCATTCTGAAGTGCAGGCTACAAGCAGTGAACTATTAAGTACAAGACAGTAAAAAAATTCCAAACTGGCTGCGTGGTGTTTTGCCTGTCTGCATCCTCGGTGCTCATTGCCGTCTGCTGCTATCATAGAAAGGGGCAGATGAAACTGCATTTTTACAACTTTTAAAGGCTTTATTTAGCAACTTTATGAAAGGGAATGCTGAAACTGGCCACCGTCATTGTCCATACAGTTTTGGCACCTCTAGGAAATTATCCATCACTTGCCTTAGTTCACACTGACAAATGCTGGCAACTTCCCGGTGGATATTTTGTTTTCATTCTTGCAATTAAAAATTATTTTGTTGTTTAACGACGCTGTCAACTGCCAGGATCACATCAGCGTCGCCGGTGTGCCGGAATTTCGTCCCGCAGGAGTTCTTTTACATGCCAGTAAATCTACTGACATGGAGCTGTCGTTTTTAAGCACACTTAAAAACCATCGGCCTGGGCCGGGTTTGAACCCGCGACCTTGGGAACATTAGGCCAGCGTCTAACCAACTGAGCCACCCAGACCGACTTCATTCTTCCAGGGTGTGTGGGTTTGTCTCATACGCAATATGTTTTAAATTAGCCCAGACGCAGGCGACTGAGGGAGCCACAAATCTCTATTAATACTTCTATCCTGAAACACACTTTCAATTGTTCTCATTGAAAAATTGGCCATATGAGCTGTTGCACAGTCTTGTTGATAAAAGGCAAAATCATGCTCCCTGCCTGTTAATTCTCTACAAAATGGGGGCAAATTTGTATTTATGTATATGCGGGTGTCAACTGTTGCCTTGAAAAAAAATTAGCCCTATAACTATTTTTCCACTAATGGTGCACCATACACCAATTTTTTCATCATGATGGGCATTTTTCAGAGCTCCAATAATGATTATTTTGTATACACACATATCCAAGAAGGTGGAACCATGCCTCGTCCATGAAAAATATTTGTATGGACAACAACAGCAGCCAGTTTCAGCATCTGCTTTCATAAAGTTAGTAAGCATAGCCTTTAAAAGTAGTTTTAAAAAAGTTGTACGGTTTCATCCGCCTCTTTCTATGATAGCGGCAGATGGCAACAAGTGCTGAGGATGTAGACAGGTAAAATACCATGAATTTTTGGCTCTTGTTTAGTTTAGCTCACTTTCCACTTGCCAGCCAGATTATAAGTCCGAAATTACTTACTGCGCATGCGCCTACAGTAGTTTCAAAATAGCCCACTAGATTTCACTGCATGACTAGCAGACGATTTTCACATCTGCCAACATTGCTTTTTACACTACACTAGTTTTCGTTGCCAACACATTAAACACAAATGCACTCACTCGCGTCGTTGCCGCCACAGATATACACCGCTATCGCCTAGCGCAACTCCATACTATTGTTGTGGATTCTGTACATTATTATTTTGCTCATTGTGTACATTATTTTGCTCTTGCTCACACAGATATATCGCTAGTGCGAATTATTGTGTACATTATCCTTATTGCCTTGTTACTGGGTCCACGATACGCTGGCTCGTTCTTTATTATTATATTATTTTTTTTTAAATTTATTTATTTATTAGGAGGAAACTAAAAAACAAATCATGAAGTTTACATTGAATTTAAACATTAACTTATTAAAAGTGTTTTTTGGTGCAAAATGACGTTTTTTATGGAAAATTGTTTATAGAAGAGTGAGTAGAGATAGAGATGTGAATGTGTTACCTAAAAGTGAGTAGAGAAAATGCTGTGAATGTAATATGCATGTATACAAAAATTTAATCAAACCTTTATAGCCGTTTCTGAAATACCGTGAGTATATGCAAGAATTGCTCTGTAGAAGCGGGAATAAAAAATGTTATTTTTTATGTAAAATCACGTTTTTTCGGGAATTACAACTATATAGCTGAACTTAAAATGCAAAACCCTATCTGAATACAAAATTTGATCGAAATCGTTAGAGCCGTTTCCAAGTTGCGCGGAATAAAATATATATATATATATATACAAGAATTGCTCGTTTAAATATATAAGATATATTATATTATTATATTTATATTATTTTTATTATTTATCGTTCTTTTTCATTTATTTTATATTATATTATTTTATTGTATTATTATTTAATATTATTATATTATATATATTATATTTATATTATTTTTATTATCGTTCTTTTTTATTTATTTTATTTTATTTTTTTTTTTAATTTTCGAGTGGTGTAGCACGGCATCACATTCCCTGCATAGCATTCGAGTCCTCAACAGACCCTCGTCGTACAGGAACTGCATGCATGCATCTTCACGTAAGCACAGAGGCGCCAAATCCAATATACTGATAAACCTAGCCATTGCACTAGTTGCTTCTAAGAAGGTCAAACAGCATACTGCCGACTCCCGCAAAAACATTCAAACTTACTATTGGCAACAAACTCCTAGGGACATTCTGCTGTTGGCAGCACTGCATTAACACAACAACTTCAGCAAATTTCGTGACCATTCGTACACACTGCCGAGTGGGACTTTGCCGAAATTCTGACCAAGTCATCGCGTAAACTAAACTAAACAATATCCGAATTTTTTGACACTCTTAATAAAGTTGTTGGTAAGAGTGGTACAGTGATTGAGAACAGTTCCCCTTTCAACTGCACTCATCCCCTTAGTCCCAATTTCTAGTATTGCTTTTGTACTGCTTATAGCCTGCAATTCACTATAGCTATTAGATTTAGTTGAGCTTCAGGCTAGGAATAGGCATATTAATGAGTTAGTATTTAGTGAGTTAGCTAGTTAAGAGTATTTTAGGGATAAACAAGACTGCTGGCTACATTGCTTAAATGAAGCATGAAGTGTAATTCGGCTGCACTGGATTCTTTATTTGATTACATGTGCAGCATATAAATAAACAATTATAAATTCCTAAGTTGTATTAAGTAATGACCTCATGCATAACCTACGCTAAAAAGTAATTACAAATGTAGACTAGACATGAAATTTTCATGCTGGGTTTTGAAAATAAGTATGCAAATAAAGACTTACAAGAAACCATCCATCACTAGCTTGCAAGTAGAGCCCCCATCACATGAAATTTACAAAATGCAAATACTTTTTTTTCTCATAAACTAAATAAGCATTTTTCAGTGTTCAATGTGATTGGAATCACCTACTTACTTCATATGCTGATGTTAGAAATTCATGGAGATATGGCCTCATAAGTTCATATCCAGTCTCAGCTGTAGAACGATGGTCAAACAAAGTATAATCAATATCAAGCACCAGAAGCTTCTTCCCTGGCCGAGGTTGGTTCAGCATATTAATTTTGTACTCTTTAACTCGTCGCTCAATCTTTGCCAAATATATCTAACAGAGACAGGAAAACAAATTATTTACCAAAAAATAACTATTAATATGAGTGATGATAGCAAATTTTGGATACTGATGTTTCACCTCTTTGTTTTCTATTGCAACTTCTTCATCCTCAATATCAAGATCATTCACCACTTCAGGCATATCTTCTGGTGGTACCGAGGCATCCGCAATATCCTCTTCTAAGGATCCCATCATCATGATCTTGTAACCAGGTTTAAGCTTGAGTGCTGACAATGGACACTCATCTTCTGGTACTTTTCCTAAAATCATAAATACAGTTTTATTGAATTGTTTATATCAGAATTCAAGTACACAGGTGTAAAAATACTACTGTTGTTCACAATTCAAATGCTGAAAGTAATGGTCCCAATTGATTAGTATAGTTCCCACATACTTCAACATCGCATATTAATAAAACACAGAAGGAAATAAAGACAGACATCATTTCTGTCACGGATGATAGTAAGCACTGTAAGAAAATGCTTGGAAATAGGACATTATCTGTTCAACAAATGTTTTTATATATTTCTTAGCTATTCATTAGCAAGATCTCTGCATGACCTCCAGTGATAAAAACCGTGTAATTTTTATCTTAAAATGAGATCCTTTGTAATGTTCAACCGATAGAAAAATATTTACAGCAAGTTTAAATACTTCCAAGGTTAGGTGCATAACATACCTTTCAGTTTTAAATTCAGGAGTTTTTGTCTCTCTGGACGAACTCCAGTTTCCTTATGAATTGCATTTTTCAACGTGGCTACAGAATCATTTTCCGAGAGATTGCATATTTCGTATTCTTTTCCACTCCACTTTATTACAACTCTAACTTCGTTCTCCATGCTAATTGCTTACAAACAATCAGGTTAGCCAATGTAACAAATATTACAAAATGTACACTATAGCTGCTTGAGTAACGATAAAAGGGGAAGAGTTTGAATGACATTTATTGATAACGAAATTCTTTGCGTCGCCGTAACTGATAAACACGGGTTACTTTTAAAATTCAGTTCACACTTGAAATTAAAAGAATAGCTGAAAGTTGGATATATTGTTGTATTTCCAGAGTATACAGTGGCCATTCAGGGTAGGTCATGGTCACAGGTCATGGTCAGGAAATTCACGGTTATCTTGGGATAGACCAATCAGAAAATTGCTTTGCAAAAATATTGGCAATTTTTTAGTTTAACACCTGGCTGATGAGAGATGTGTTTCTAACCGTGCTTAATCAGTGGCATATCCTGAAAATTTTCAAAGGCATGCAATATGAAACAGAAATTGTACGCGTGTACATTGTACAAGAATAATCCTGATCTTTTCTCTTCCAAAGGAAGTTTGTAATTCCCATGTAACAAACACGACCAGTAGAAGAGCTTGTAGAAAGTTTCAGAGCCACATCACCAAAATCTTTGTAATACCTCAGTACCCCGCCGAGGCTATTACAGGAACTAATAAGTAATCCCCCCGCAGAAGCACAGCATCCACAACAAACCTAAAAGCTTCTTTGCAATAGAATAATTAATGGTTTTCTCTCTTAGCTCATGCGTTATTGTTGAATCCTCTGTCATTTAAATGGTTATCTTTTAATAGAATGGTAATCATTTACTTACTCTACAACGCTACAGTACATTCCTGGACAATATGTCACTGTGCTCTGTATAAGCTAAATAATAATTCGGTGTCATTTTAGGTGCCTTTCCATGAGCGTCGACAGACTTTTTTCCAAGGGTAGCTGCATGTTGAAAGTTTGCAATCAGATAATATTAATTCATTATTTTATTGTCAAAATGTATAATATTTGTTGCAGATAACCGTATTCATTTGTGCTAAATAAAAATTGTTCTTTACATTAAAATTAAATAATAGTTTAATAGTCAGTAATTGATTGCACATTAAGTTCACCAACTTCCAAGGGGGGTGCCGCCCCCCTGCTCCCCCTTTGCGACGCCCATGTGCATTTCTAGGACAAAATCTTAGTTTGGCCCACAGCAAACCCTTAAATACAGGAACATTATCTGCAAGGCATACACATCAAATTGATTCCGTCAATATAGATGTCATTGCATTACCTAGTGTAACCACCACAGATTACCTTGTTTAACAATACTGATAATTTTACATTATGTAGTATTTGATTTAGGCGATTTCCTTTAAAATAGGGTAATTATTCTCCATAACTCCTTATGCTTAATAATTTTCTTTCAATATCAATACTTCCTAGTCTATAGATGGGATGAAGAATTATTTTATTGTTATAAGTGCCTAAAATAGAATTCACACTGTGAACGGGATACTGCAACGCATAGATGCTTTTTCGCTTACTAAGTTAGCGAGCTGATATCAATCAAGTTTACTTCAGTATTGTGCTTCAGTAGTAATCATTCAACAATAAGACCTTCCCCTTTCCGAAATTAAATCGTTTTACTGTGTGGTGTTCTCACAAAAAGTTTAGAGTGATAAATCGGAAACAGAAGTAATATATGCGACATTTCTAGTTTCTCTACATGTATCTTCTGAGGTTCCGAAGATGAATGGGCAACTTAATCACTCTTTACTGAATGTTCTTCATCCCCCCTCCTTTCGTATCATTAGAAGCTCGAAACAATTTAGATTTTCTCATGAGTATACTTTTTCTATTGAATTCCCTGTAAAATTACTAAGAGCTGTCTATATTAACAAGGAATTTATGATCGAAAAATAAAAAAAATATAAAACAAAATTACAGTAAGATAGCAAAAAATACGCATTCTTAAAAGATATCGTTTATAGACTGAAAACAGTTTGATGCGTCAGCCGGCTCTAAAGTTAGCTGTTACACGTTTAGTTACGTGTATTCAAGCTGAAGTATTTTGTGATTTGAAGCATTTCTTGTTATTAAATAAACTTTTTAAAGAAATCTACTTTAAAGTGAAAATTTCAAATACTTATGTATATAAAATATGCTATTTTAAAAAATCGTCAATTCCACCAAGAAATAAAAGAGAAAAATTAATGAAATGAAAAGTAATAAACTATAGATCACACGGTTACTGAAACGTACATTTTCAGACTGGTAAGATTTATTTTTTCCTACTTTTATGATTTTCCGCGTACCTGCACAAAACAAATAACCATATGGGAACTGGGCCTAATAGGGGGGGGGGGGGGTGTTCCAAATATGGGGAGGGGTGGAATATATCGTAAAGAGGTGCTGCAGCGGAATGGTACTTAAAACGTCTATATTGTGATACTTAAAGCACATCTATGAAAGTGTTGTAGTTGTAAATTCTAAGACCAAGACAGAGCCTTACCTTCTACGCGTCAGTCACTTCTTTGTAGTTATACGTACATACTTGGTATCCCAGAAGTTTTTCAGTCCTCCCATACATTTTATCATTTAAAAAAGGGAAGCCTCATTAATGAACTGAATATTGTAATAGAATCAGTTTTAGCCGGGCTTTCATCTCACGTCTTATTTAATTTGTGGATATCTTTATAAAGGAGAAATAAATGTTTACAAACTAAGGCTAGTCTGATCTAATATGGGGAAGTTGTGTTAAGCCGAATATGGGACTCTTCATATTAGAAACACAATTTCTTCCCGGTACGAAACGTATTTTGAATTGCTCGGAAAATTAATAAAACTACGGTTATATATTATAAGATTAGAACCAGCTTCACACATACCAAAGATTGAGGAAAATATGAGGAACAAGAAGGAAGCTGAAAGAAGAAAGTCATGAATATACAAAAAGAAAGCAGAGAGAAAAGGATTTTGGTAAAGAAGGAACTTTCCTGGAAAATGTCCCAAGCCATCTTCACAGGTGCCAGGTAGAAAAACAATTTCTATTTGTAACTGATACTTCGGATTCCAAGGACGATACTGTTCAGCTTGAAAATTTGAATGAACATTTGTCAGAAGATGAGGAAAATCTCTTGTTATGTGCTGGGTGATTTTCAGAAGATGACAGCAAAAACTGGATTCGTTTCTGCAAATGCTTCAAATGAAGCCACACACTTTATGCAGGCTCGGATACAAGTTGTTTAGTTTTGATTGGTGTAAATGATTTGACTACACAAACCCTCCAGTTTTTCTACAACATAGAATTTTGTAAGTTTCTATTTTTATATCGATTACTCAAATTTGATATTGAAGGTATATGGCTGTGCTATTTGACGGATTAATGCTATATTATTTATATTAAAATGACCTTTCAAATCTAGATAACAAACCATTTTCACAAATTTATATTCTTTGTTTATTCCTAACATCTCCCCATAATAGGTACACGGTATCCTAATATGGGGAGGATGCTTCTATTTTCAAAAACCTGCTACAATTACCGTGATAAGCATTGCACCAAAAGTCCTTACCGCAAATAAGATTATTATAAGATGTATGAAGTTGTTACTCAAGTTAAAACCATTGTTCGATATTTTGCAGCTCTATAATTACACTAAGCATAAATTACTCCCCTTATTAGGCTCAGTTCCTAAATAAAAAACATAAAGTTGCTATTTTAACCCTCCATAAAACAATACAGTAACAAATTATTTAACTGTCACTGAAAATTTCATTGTGAGTACCTGGAAAATGCAAGAACACGTGGCCGAATAGTTATTGGTCTACCTGTGCTCTGGTGGGGTAACGAGATATGGGCCGAGATGCTGATGTGGACTCGATTATTTCTGGCTTCATCATCATGTTCCTCAATTCCTTGCCCCAGTTTCCTTGCTTTGGGCCTCACGCCAAGACAATCCCAGAAGCACGAGTTTATGCGATCTTTTCATGCAGTTCAGGGTCTAAAGTTCGTAATCAGGTTCCATTTATCCCCGAGCAGCTGAATGCTGAATATGTTTTGAGAAGTCATTGCCAAAATAACAACATTTTATAATAACTAGGGATGGGACACCGCTAGTGATGTTGATTTTTGAGTACCAATATTCGACACTCTTTGTTTAGACAATAGCTCTCGCCGCACATTATTACGGTGTTCTCTTTAGATTTTGGTGAATAAACATCTATAGCCAAATTTGTAGTAACTTCTGGAACAGTTGGTGTTGTATTCTCAATCACCAGCATTTTAATGTTGATAAAGCTGCAGGTTATATTTTCCTTATTTCTAATAGTCTTATAAAACATGATAATGATGATGGTGATGATGCGATGATGGTGGCGGTGGTGGTGATGATGGTGACGGCGGCGGTGGCGGCGGTGGCGGCGGTAGTGGTGGCGGTAGTGGTGGCGGTGGCGGCGGTGGTGGTGATGATACATTATTCCACTTCTTGTGTCATTCTTCGTGTTGAAAACTATTTCTAACTATAGATAAGCTTGGATAACAATTTTCTTGAATCTCACCTTTGCAGTCCATCAGACTCACATCAATTGTGAGTTGTCTGAAACGTCTGTTGCTTCGTCTACAATATAAGCACAAAGTGAGGTTCCGTCAACCTAAATGTATTCCATATATATTCGAAAATCTCCTCATTTAGTATTCAATCTCTTCATTCTGTATAGTGTTTTTAAGTACCCGGAAATAACTCATTTTCTTCCAAAACATGGCCACAAAATAACTTCCCTTTTGTTGAGCAAGCATATAACCACTTTGCTACTCATACCATGAAATTTAGAGTGCAAGTTTTTTAAGCACATTGTGACAAAATGAAAAAAATCAGTCCAATTACTTTTTTTCTACCCCTTTATTTTCTTCCAAACTTTTGTACAAAACACAGTTCTCTTCTACTGACGTTAATCAGTTCTACAGTCTTTCGTGATATTACAACTCACGATTGTTCTCTTCTCGTAGCCTTGACTCAGTCCTTTCACTGTATTTCTTCACTTTCTCTGTCTCTCATACACTAACTTCGACGATACAAACACTCGACTTCTTCACGATGCCCCGACACACGCACAACTGTCCCACACTCACTGGCACACTGACCAACTGTCTGAAACTGTTACTCTCTTATGCCGTTGCCTCGGCTCCTTATATAGCGGGGATGTCGTCACAGGGACATTTATCGACTTCCACAAACACGCCGGCGATGACGTAGCCAGATCATTCTCGAATGCTCTGGAAACCCGTTGTGTCGCCACTTGATTGTTGTTAGTCACGTACACACAAATAGCCGCGCGAAGCAGCCTGACCTTGAACGTCGTTATTTGCTCGCCGGCGTGGTATGTGGTGTGAAGTAGCTTAGCCTCTGCCGTCCTTTGTTGTGAGCCGTGCCCGGCATCATACGGGCTTCATCAATATTTATTTCACAGGGGCAACTAAGAGAAAACGCCTCCAGGCCGGCAACCAATCAGTCCTGCTGTGTTGTCATATTGCTTTTCCCTTGAGTGGGGCTTGACGCGGGCCAAGAGAATAGTAGGGCAGTGTGCGAGAGAGGGGGAAATATGAAAAGAGTGGAGGTAATGAGCTTGCAACGTTGAGCACGTAAACATATCTCATTGGCTGCAGATCAGAACTCTTCCCATTTGAAAAATACAGTAGGTACTACTGTCTCGTTTGTTTCGAGAAATTTGCAACTCGGGATACGGAGGTGCACCTAATTAATAATCACAACCAGGATTAGGAATTCTTAAGCAATTGGCTTCAAATTATTTACACTAAAACCATTATCACTATGTAAAATGTAAAACAGCAATGGCCAAAGATCACTGACAGGCAGGTGTGTAGTTTGTTGCCTTCAATGGTGTGACCCACTAACAGTTCAACTTTATTTCTTTCCTTTATTACCCAGCTTTAATTCTTAGAAAATCCTATGCCTGATTGTGGCCCGTTCATTCATATGTGAAATTCTTAAACATTGAAATGCATTTATAATAAAACAGTCTAATATTGCATCTCCTTTAATATTATCTAGTAAGGCTGGTCACAACTACCCGACAACACTAACGATAATGATTCCGGCAACGACTAGCAAGGGAGCATTAAATATTTGGTTCACAACAGCCCGGAAACGATAACGATAAGATGCTAGAAAATCGAGGGGATATTGCGCAGTGGGAACACATTTGTTTCTAACTGGCCAATTATATTTTTCTAGCTTGCGAATAGAGAGATCTATAGTGACTGTTCTGGGAAAATGTCCCGTTGGTTGTGAACACTCCTATTTGAATACATGTATTTTAAGTTTATTGTTCTGGTTATCGTTACCGCTGTCGGTGGTTGTGAACCAGCTTTTATTGTTTCTTTCTTTCCTGAACCGTTCCCTCGCACTGGTACGTTGTCTGACTGCATTATGTAAATAATTACTATGGGGGAATCCTGCCATACGGCTGGTATATTTCTGTATAAATCGGGTTTAAATAATCTGATGTGTTACACTCACATGACTTTTTCTACTCTTCTACTAACCATTGTTACAAACTCTCATTCCTATATCTTCTTCGTGTTGAGATAAACATTTGTACAAATTATCTTATTGCTTATTTCCTTGTAGGTGCAAGGGGAATATTAGAATACAGTAGGCTTTGTGTGATAGTCAAATCTTTTAAAGCTTTGAGATTCCAATCTCTTTGCACAATATAAAAAATCTGATGTGTTGCACTCACATGACTTTCTCTACTCTTGTACTAACCATTCTTACAAACTCTTATTCCTGTATCTTCTTCGTGTTAGATAAGATAAACATTTGTACAACTTATCTTATTGCGTATTTCCTTGTAGGTGCAAGGGGAATGTTAGAATACAGTAGGCTTTGTGCGATAGTCAAATGTTTTAAAGCTTTGAGATTATGTTGTCTTTGCACACTTAACATAAAATCTGATGTGTTGCACTCACATGACTTTCTCTACTCTTGTACTAACCATTCTAACAAACTCTTATTCCTATATCTCCATGTTAGTTAAGATAAACATTCGTACAAATTATCTTATTGCTTATTTCCTTGTAGGTGCAAGAGGGATATTAGAATACAGTAGGCTTTGTGCGACAGTCAAATCTTTTTAAGCTTTGAGATTCCGTTCTCTTTGCACGATTAACATATAAAAAATGAACAACGTTGTTGCATTTCGCTAGTTCTAAGTTTTCCGAAAGTCACACACACAACAAGGAATATCTCCGAAATGGTTCACCCTACAAGAAAATTTATTGAGACATAAATTGTATATTTTAGCAAGATCTACATGTTTTGTATGGTATGATTTGTTCTATCTCTAACGGTTTACCAGTCATGCAAAAGTCGTCCAGAGTAAATACAACTACAAGGGCTATAGCCAGAAAATTCAAGATATACATTTCATTTGTCATAAAAATATCTCAAACATATGACATTTTAATCAAAATCGTAAGAACCATTTTCAAGAAAATCAAAATTTTCGAAAAATTTTCCATGTAAAGGGTAGTTTAGGGTGGGACTATTTTCTTCAAAATCTTTGTGTCACATCGTTGAAATATATTCAACTTAAATACCAACTTTGGCTTTCGACCGACTTTTCGTTTTTGAGTTATGCTGTCCACAGACTGACACACAGACACACAGACTGACACACAGACACACACGGACCTTTTCCTAAAAATGATTTTTTTGGACTCAGGGGGTCTCAAAACATATATTTTCGGTGAAATCTCGACATCGAATTTTTGGGTGGAATACAATACTTCCCCTAATTACCAGTAGAGAAAGTAAAAATAAACAACGATGTTCCATTTCACGAAAGTTTTTAAGTTTTGCGAAGCTCACACACATAACAAGGAATATCTTTAAAATAGTTCACTCTACAAAAAATACTTATTCGGACATAAATATTGTATTTTAGCAAGATCTACATTTTTTGTATAGTATGATTTGGTCTACCAGTTATGCAAAAGTCGTCCAGAGTAAATACGACTACAGGGGCTATAGCCAGAAGATTCAAGATATACATTTCATTTGTCATAAAAATATCTCAAACATATGACATGTTAATCAAAATCGTTAAAGCCGTTTTCAAGAAAATCAAAAATTTCGAAAAACTTTCCATGTAAAGGGTAGTTTAGGATAGGACTATTTTCTTCAAAATCTTCGTGTCGCATCCTTGAAAGACATTGAACTTAAATACCAACTTTGGTTTTTAACAGACTTTTCGTTTTTGAGTTATGCTATCCACAGACAAACTGGCTGAAACACACACACACACACACACACACACACACACACACACACACACACACACACACACACACACACACACACACACACACACACACACACACACACACACACACACACAAACACAAAACGCGCGCGCGGATCTTTTTCTAAAAATGCTTTTTTCTTATTCAGGGGGTCCCAAAACATATATTTCCGGTGAAATCTCGACATCGAATTTTTGGGTGGAATACAATATTTCCTCTACTTTACAAAACGTAGTAGAGAAAGTAAAATGAATAACGATGTTCCATTTGACGAAAGTTTGTTTTCCAAAACTCACACAAATAACAAGGAATCAAGGAATATCTCCGAAATGGTTCACTCTACCAAAAAAAAAAAAAAAAAAAAAAAAAAAAAAAAAAAAAAAAAAAAAAACAGAAAATTCAAAATATACATTTCGTTTGCCATAAAAACGTCTTAAACGTATGGTATTTTAATCAAAATCGTTAGTCATTTTCGAGAAAATCAAAATTTTCAAAAAATTTTCCATGTAAAGGGTAGTTTAGGGTAGCGGAATTTTCTTCAAAATCTTCGTGTCGCATCCGTAAAAGATATTAAACTTAAATACCAAACTTTGGTTTTTAATGGACTTTTCGTTTTTGAGTTATGCTGCCCCCCCCCGCCCCCACACACGCACATGCGCGGACTTTTGTCTAAAAAATGCTCTTTTTTTATTCAGGGGGCCTCAAAACATATATTTCCGGTGAAATCTCGACATCGAATTTTTGGGTGAAATACAATACTTCCTCAACTCACTATACGTAGTAAAGAAAGTAACAATTATAAACATAGTTACAAAGTCACTGATATAAGCATAGAATTTAAGGGGGCTTTCTAATTTCTCTGCGAGAATGCTTTTTTGGACTTTTCGTTTTTGAGTTATGCTGCCCCCCCCCCGCCCCCACACACGCACATGCGCGGACTTTTGTCTAAAAAATGCTCTTTTTTTTATTCAGGGGGCCTCAAAACATATATTTCCGGTGAAATCTCGACATCGAATTTTTGGGTGAAATACAATACTTCCTCAACTCACTATACGTAGTAAAGAAAGTAACAATTATAAACATAGTTACAAAGTCACTGATATAAGCATAGAATTTAAGGGGGCTTTCTAATTTCTCTGCGAGAATGCTTCAAAACGCATTCTCATCTCAACAATAATCATGAGGGTCGCGAAGGGGGTGCAAGGGGGCTGTACTCCCTTTGGAAATTAATGAATGTAATGTGTAGCCAATTACTGACTTATACTATTGTTATAATTTTGATGTAAATAATTTTTTTCAGCACAAATTAATATGGCTATCCGTAACAAATACTATAACTTTTTACAACAGAATAATGAATTAATATTGTTTGAGTGCAAACTTTTAGCATGTGCCCCGCCCCCCTCTGAAAAAAGTATGGCGAGGCTCACCATAATATTTCTTGCTTTTAAAAATGTGCTTTCCTGTAAAATGCCTGTTTTCATGACGGAAACGGTGTGTGGTAATATGACAATTTACTTTCACGAAATGATTTGCAACGCGAGAAACATTGAAGAAGCAAAATGATTTCACAGCCTCCTTAGAACATCTTGATATCCAATTTACCGAACTTCCATATCAATTCATAACGACACATTTAGGTTGATTTCTTAAATGTGAAATATGTGCATTATGGGTGCAGTTGTACATCACAATTTTTCTTTTAGTGGAGCAACAATAATCATTATCTTAATTATATCTCGTAATTTAGGGGAACAATTAATCCTCCCGCCCCCTCTGATATTGAAATTTCGGGTGGTATACCTACAATACATTCTCTACCTACCTTAGTATGCGGTAGAGAAATTAAAACAAAATGCCCAGTTTTCGTGTAAAACATGAAACGAAGTTCCTAATATTACGGGCCACGCGTGTGACGATGCTATACCCTTTAAGATCTTGATTTGTGTTCTCATTTATCATACCTTTCCACTTGGGATTGAATTCCTCTTTTTCTCTCTTATTGCTCAAGTTGTGGGCTTTCTAAAATAACCTAGTTTTCTATGTATATTCTGTGAACTTGGGAGCTCAGCATTATTATGAATGTTCTAACGGTGAGTCATAAAGATACATAGGTTCTTTCCTTTCCCACATTCAGCAATAGTGCCCCAATATTGTTAGTTCTCGTTAATTCTTTGTCTTAGGGATCCCATTATTAATATTTATAATTACGATAATAACACTTTAGACTGTTAGATTTGCTTTGCACTGATCTATTTATACTTCGATAAAGAAGGCATGTTAACTGGGACGGGGCCCAGGGTCTAAACTCCATTGTCACGATAGACGCCGCACTCCGGGAAGTCAATGGCTGGCTCTATTTCGGCGTCGCGTCTAAATATGGCAAGGATCGGCGAGTGAGGGTGGAGGGGCGTGAAGGGGTGGAAGGGTGTCGAGAAGAGTGAAAAGTGCCGGCAACCTCAGTGGGCAGAGCCTTCTCCGACTGAAAACAACTGAAGGCGACTCTTTCTTCTTCTTAACACTACACAATGGTAAGTGTATTGTGCATTGTTGTTCTTAGTGTGGCTACGTGGTAGACTAAATGCGAAACACTCTCATAGGATCGTGTGCTACAGACTTCAGAACATACTGTGATGGACTTCATATTTTAATTTAATTTAAACTTTTGGGAATAAATTGAGATCGGAATTCTAGTGCTACCAATATCTTGTGACAATGGTTACCTGAAGTGAAGAAACCAGTGCGTGCGCACAAGCCAGTCGGAACACCAAACACTAAAGGATAGCGATATTTGCAACAATTTCGTGTGATATTAATCGTTTATGAAGCATTATTCCGCTAAAACAATAGGTGTGAACCATTCAAGCGTTTTAATGTATCTTTAGGCCAACATGGCGCTTACAATTAAGGCGGACTAAGTCCTAGTCAGGTAAAATAGATGGTTTGAAATCGACGTTTCGAAGGTGTTTATCTTTGCCTTCATGATAAACTGATGGGAATAAAGTCCTACACTCCTTATTTACAGTGCGTGAGGAATGATGTTAAGGTTTGGGAATCCATTTTTATCAATTTATTCTGAGAAAGATGAATCGAAACGTCGGTTTCAAACTAACCATTTACCTGGCTCGAACCCGAGACAGTTTAGATTTAATCATTTACTTTGTTATTTATGCAGCCATCAAATTAAACATCGCAGCTCAGTCAGAGGAGTAATAATTTACTAAATCGTGTCATCACCCCCCAAAACAAAAGAAAATGGGAGCAAAAGCAAATAAGATTTATATTTTAAGTTAACAGAATATTTTCATCAAAGTTCATCAAAATCGAATCGATGACCACGAAATAAAAAGTTTTCTCCCTTTCCAACATATCAAATAAGCACCTACAACATATACCTGCAACACAAATTATTTTAATTTACCTAAAGTAACCACAGTTCTCCACTCTTACTATAGAAATCTGTATACAACGTTAGCAAAACACCCGAACGTCTTGATGAAACAAATACCACAAACATGCCACCAAAGCAACCACATCGCCGTCTCAAGAGGAAGAGACACACAGATCTATTGATTGATTGAGGAACATTGGATGTACCCCTCAAAACACGCTTCATGACAATACTAGATTAACCTATGTAGCACAATTGTAGTACTATGTGCAAAAATTATGCATTAATAATAATAAATAAATAAATAAAACCAACAAATTATTTGGGAACTGATAAAGAATAATTCTAGCCTTTTTATGCGCGAATTTACTTATGTAGAAGTATGGAAACAGTCTCTCCAGAAACATCTTAGATTGTTTTGCATTAACGCATTTATTTCGTAAATGTTATAGGTATTTATTGTTTTATTTTCGGATGCACACAAATCATAAGATGGAAGGATTCTGACTCAAATATATTTAAAATGGTCGTAAGAAACCGTTGTAAGAACAATAATAACAATAACAACTAACTTTGAGCATAGTCAAACATGGTGGGCTAATATAAACAAAAAAGATTAAAATAGGTACTAACAGAACAGTGTAGGTATCTAGTCATTATTGGAATAAGTGAGCAAAACATTTCTACAACAGTTGAAGTAATTAGGTAATTCTGCAAATGGTTAATTCATTTCTGTTTGTGGGCAGTGCGCTACATGAAAACAAGCAACTTAATAGAACAAGCTTCAAATAGGTACGTGATTAACTTCGACTTTATTTCGAAGCAACTACTTAACGGAATTCCGTGGAATTGAAGTTTTAACAAACGTAGTAAAAGCAACAATGATTCGCTGTGTGAAACTCTAGGTTCAAGTATGCAATATACATTTTTCAGTATCTTATTTCGAACACCTATGATCTATACTTTCAAACCCACTTTGTATCGCTCGATCGATAGGTAAGATAGGATGCACTTTTTCCAAGCAGTCTTATTGTTATCGTCATCATGTAAACGTCAAATTACCGGTGCAGCAGATTAACGTAAGTTCACGGTAATTTTATTTAAATGCACTCAGTTATTGGTTGCGAAGTTAATACCACGCTTCATAAGTTTCGCATATCGCCCCCTACTAGTGACGCAGATGTGCCTTTCTAATTTTGGCTCACCTCTGGAGACCTGGACATCGGTAGTATTTATAGGTGATGACGTCAAAGGATGGCGCTAAACATGGATTCTCCCTGGCGGGTCATCGTATTACAACTGGCATCCACTCCAAAATTGGGCCAGGATATCCATTATTCTATTCTAAGGGAAAGCAATCATTCTGCTATAAAAATGTCTTCGCTTTAAAGCCCGATAAAGCGCAATGATGATAGTGCCTATCTCTATACACATTTTTATTTAACAGTTGCTTCCAATGGTGTCACTTCCCTCATGTGGAAGTACCGAAATACCCATTCAGGCATACCAATACTAAAGCAGGCATATTTTACTGTAATCAAGCTCATTAGACTTTACTTTAAATTTCACTTAAGACCAATGCAGGAATGCTACAAATTTTAGAACTATGTGTTTTATCCAAATAATTTTGTTGCAAGAACAGCCTTTCGAAGACATTTTATATGATAGAATAATTAGATACTTTGAAAAATTACAGAGAAAAAGAATGATTTTGTCCTTGAGGGTTAGGAAGGATAGATAGGTAAGCGTTTACATATTGCTGAGTAGCATAAATGATGGACATGCAGATAAATGTACTTATAAAATAAAATGAACTAGTATGTTTAATTCCTTTCATCAACATAAGTGAATAGTTAGTATTAACTACAGGTAGGTACCTAAATTAATCTCTTTGAAACATAATTTATCTTTTATCTTGTTGCCTCGATTATAAAAGAAAGGAATTTCGGAAATTTTTACACTAATTCTGTCTACTTCCTAAACTAGGCAATGAACTTAATTATTAAGTGACTTTCCTTATTTTTAAACTCTATAAATGGCGTACTTGAAGTCAGCCTGCACATAATGTGGGAGGGGTTCGGTACCCCTGCTATCAGGGACCTAAGATTTATATGAGGGCACTTTTTGAACTTAGAGCAGCAAATGTTTAAATCTGTATGCACTATGGAGCAATATCTTTCCACTATCTTTATGGGGTCTGAAATACAAAGTAGTATAAGCATTCCTATTTCCATCTTGTGGATGATTTCAAGAGCCTCTGGGACGAAACCAGAGAGGTATTTGCTAAAACTATTTCATGAATAGTACACTATAAATTCTATTAAAGCTTTCTTAGAATTATTGATATTATTTATTGTTAAATTGCATTACCTATGCATTCTTTAATTGGCTTGTGATGCATGACTGTTAGAAAGTCAAACCTTTCTTAGATTAAACTGATCAGTAACATATGGCTGGCATAAAAATTGGATAGTCTATTCAATTTTCCATCTCCTGGAGCACTTTCTGTATAATTTCACAATATTACCATGCTATCCCATAGTCTTGCAGAAAATTAATTAGCAAGTGGTTTCCAGATTGGCAGGCAAAGGAGACTGAAGTTTTGCAAATCATTTCTTTGGCATGTACACTATCTTTACTTCCTGTCTGGCTTCTGACAATATAATCTTCTGTAATGGCAAGCTTGGGTGCAAAAACAACGTAAGAGCTCCCAATGACTTTTCTTATTATTGTTTGGCTAGAGTTTATGGTCAGAAGTACAGGCAACAATCTCTGGTTTCAATGTAACTTATCTGAAAAAATTCTCACGAGATTTCAATGTGATAATTACTCATTATATTTGCATATCTATATTACCAAGTAAAGAATTTTATTTTAAATTGTGAGTTTGATTTCTTTAGAACTAAAAAGAACAGAAACATCTGATTCTTGTTTTGTTTTACTTTTTAATAAGAAAACACTAGTTTGATTCATATAACATGACAGAAGTTCTTTGCATGTTCCGAAGTTATAAAATATGAATGATTGTGTCTTATAGGCGGACAAGGAAAAGAAGAAGAAGAAGAAGGCAAAGGAAGAGGCACCTGCACCAGCAGCTGAAGCTGCACCTGCCCCAGCAGCAGAGCCTGCTCGCCAAAGTTCACGAGGCTCCAGGAAGGCCAAGCGAACCGGCAGCAATGTCTTTTCCATGTTCTCCCAGAAGCAGGTGGCTGAGTTCAAGGAGGTAATAATTCATTATTTTTGTGCCATTACAACATGTGGCATAATTATGGTTAACATTTGAACTTAATTAGTCATTTTATCATATTTTGTCTTAAAATATATTTTAAGCTCTGTGCAGCAGATTTCAGGTAATTGCTGTGGCCATTAAATTGGAAATTAGTGAAAGATTACAACATTTTTAACATGATTACCTCTTATAAACCAATATCTTCCTTAGCTTTAGATGCTTGTTGTACAATTTTGAGAAACATGAGATTATAAGAGAGAAATTTTGCACACTTCCACAGGCCTTCCAGCTTATGGACCAGGACAAGGATGGCATTATCAGCAAGAATGATCTCCGTGCAACCTTTGACCAGGTGGGTCGTCTTGCCTCAGACAAGGAGCTGAGCGAAATGGTTGATGAAGCCCCTGGACCAATCAACTTCACTCAACTGCTCACCTTGTTCGCCAGCAGAATGTCTGGAGGTCAGTTTACCGCAAAAAACTAGAAATGTTATCCTTGAATTAGTTGTTGATAGAGAAGGGTATAAACATTCATGAGTATCAGATAGCATAAATGGATCAATAGTAGAAAATTATTAAGCTTCATGAACATTATTCAAACATGTCTCTTGCAATTCTTGGATTTCAAACATAAAGATATTAAATATAAGATAGTAAACTTCAGGAGTTTTTAAAGTAGGTATTAAACGTTGTACTAGATCTTGAATTTAGATCTTTTGTCCATTGTTAAATATATAAATAGAAGAAACTCATATTCCTCCCCTCTTTGTAGCCATGCTTTTGTATGCTATAGATGCTCAAGTTTGTTTTATGTTCTGCAAATATTAATAATTGCAAAACACATTTTCAGGTTCTGATGATGACGACGTTGTCATTGCCGCCTTCAAGACCTTTGAGGAGGATGGAAAGATCGACAGTGAAAAGTGAGTATAACATCATATTTACAGTTTTAAAGAACAGTTGTCAGATTCGCGGCTATGATGTCAACACATCTAAGGAATACAGATGCTCTGCTGAAGATCTGAACCATAAGCTGAACCGCAATTTAAAATGTGCTAAAGATTGAATCAAACTTAGCAAAAGCAATGAACATAAATCATACACTATTATAAACCAGAGATACATATTAACAAATGTGCAAAAAAAAGTTTATGAACACTTAAATAAGGAAAAATTGAAGCTATTAACAGTGAAGCAACAAGATTCCTGGCTTTGAGAATGAGTTGGAGACAACTTGAAACCCAGGGTCAGCAAAAGAATAACAGCATTACTAAGATAAGTGAAGTTTTTAGTTTCTAATTTGTTCTTACTTTAGAATTATGAACACTTTTTTCTACACTATGAAATGCAAGAGCATGCTTTCCCTTGTAGGCAAGGTAGCTCTTGATGGGTAAGAACAAGTCCCCCACAAAGTAGATCACTGTTTTTTCTCTGCTGCTGTAAAGTTACTGTTGCATTACATGAATAACATTAATTTATTCAGTGACATTTAATTCCCAAGACAGTTCATTCATGACATGCTTTCAGCAAAATGTTTCATTTTGATAATTGTTTGCACTAGTCATGTGTAGGCACTAGGTTGGAAAATTGAATCAGACTTGAAAAAACCAATGCCACAGCTAGGATTCAAACTACAGAATTGTGGCTCTCCATGCCAGTGCTCTTACTATTGGGGTACCATGATGGCTAATCATACATGTATTAAATCTTCTCACACAGTTCAAGTACCATGGTAGATTTCCATGAGGATCTCAAATATCGAGTTATATCTAAAAGGCAACTAGCAATGTTCTAAGTGTTTTGAATTTTAATATTTTGCAATTAACTGCTATTAGGGTTAATGTTTCGATAATAATCGTTCCACCACAGTAGCTGTGTGTGGGCACTGTTTAATATTTAACAACAACAACAACTAATGCCTAAGGTTTGATATGAAAGAATAAAATAAATGTTTGCATGTAAATGTTTACTTTTATACACTTAATGCAAAAACCAAATAGGTACTGTCTTTATAACTATTAGGTATAAAAAGGTTCAGCATTGTCAAAGTGTACACAAAAGAATTAAATTGAGTATTTTAATAACAATTTGAGCAAATGCAATAAACAAAGTAGACAAATGATTTTATTTACACATTTAATAAACAAGACTAATTAAACTATCATAGTTTTATTTAAACATTCTATAAAATTAAATAAACAAGATGTTTATAATGTTTATACCAAAGGTTTAATTTTATGATACATGAGCAGGCAAAATATACCATTGCAGTCTAAGGAGTGTGTGATAACATTTTCAGCCACTGTTGCCATGTCATAATTTCAGTGTAAATTAAAATGTGTATAAAGCAAAAATACTAAACTGTGCTAAAATGAGGCACTTGACAGAAAACAAGGGTAATAAACAATGCAGATTAGTTTTTGTTCTATTATATATTTCAAGACTTACGTTAATTGTTTTATATTCGAAATGTGATTTCACAAAAGTTAGGAAGATCTATTTTTTCTGCTGAAATTTTTTCAGAAATAAGTGATATTAGAAAATTTTGTTCACTTTTGTACATAAAATTACCTCTTAAGAAAGGTAAATCCACACACCTTACACCTGATATAATTTAAAACCTACAAATTTCAATTTAGCATAAAATCAAGTTTTGAAAGAAATGTTCCTTATATCTAGATAGTACATGGAAGTGTAACTCACAAGAATTGCTTGCACATCACTACGAAACAACATAAATGTTCTTCAATTAAAATATGTTAGTGCCTGGCTGATATTTCATAATTCTAGTGACTGACACGACCGCCTCCGTAGCGCTGTTGGTAGCGCGCTTGCCTCTGGCGTGGAGGACCCAGCATGGAGATTTTATCCCCTCTGGGAGGTCTGGCACGGGGTGCACTCAGCCTCGATAGGTCCCGGGGGGACCAATTGAGGAGCTACTTGATGGAGTAGTCAGGTCTAGAAGACCGCATAATTGGCCAGGAGGGCTTGGGGCGCTGACCACGTCCCACCCTCCAGTACTGCACCTCATCAATGATGCCTGTAGTGGGCAGAGATGGGGGACGCAGCGGCTGGACGGTAGGCCTTGGCCCCTTGTGGGCTGTTGCGCCGGGGTTTAGTTTTTTAGTTTAGTGACTGACACGGTGGCCTAAGTCCTTATGACATGGATCTATCAACTGGACTGCAATTCAAATCCCATTAGGACCATCCTTCCTTATTAAGGCTCCTGTTATCAAGATTTTCCACAGTGAATATTACAAATAGAAGCACTATTAACAGTGAAGTATTCTGTATGTTTGAGGTCATTTTGAGTCACTCACCTTCACTTAAATTGTTTTAAAAAACGTTTTCAAGTCCCAACAGCTGATGATAGGACCAAATGGTTTTGAAAACTTTTTTTTAAAACAATTTAAGTGAAGGTGAGTATAAAACAGTGACTCAAAATGACCTCAAACATTTTCCACAGTCTCTGTAATTGGCAAATGCCTAGGAGGTATCCTAAACTTAGGCCTGGAACATTTCCTTCCCAAAATTTCTCTCCTAAATATAATTTTGTCTTTTGTGTCATCAATAATCACTGCCTGTGGTGCCTTATGTAGTCTGAACAGGTGTTAACACTATCAAACCTCCCCTACTCAAAAGAGGAAAATCCATCTTTGTAATGGACAAGGTTTCTATATTAGAACCTAAGTGTATTTTGATTTGGTACAGGGAAAATGTAACTAAGCAGACTATTAAATAGAGAACTTTTTTTCTCAGGCTCAGAACTGCCCTGATGACCTTCGGTGATAAGTTCACTGCCGATGAGGTTGATGACGCATACGACAACTTTGAGATTGATGGTAAGGGAATGATTGACACCTCCAAGCTCATCGCAGTCCTTCTTGCTTCACCAGAAGAGGGTGAGGGAGAGGGTGAAGCAGCCTAAAGTAACAGCATCATCTGAGGAATCATCACCATTATCATCGAAACTCATCATAATCATCACTATTGCACGCTGTGCTGCACAAAAGACAGTTGAGGACTCCGGCCCCAACTTGAAGATAGCAGCATTTACCGGGGTCTATAAAACCAGCCAAGCAGGTTTTTTTGTATGAAAACTATTCCATTATTTTCTAAGGGGGGGTTCTGTTCCACGTGTCAAGAAAGGAAGGTGGCTACGGCAACATTGCATCATCACCAGCCATTCAGAAGAAAAGCACAGAGAATTGTTAAAAATAAATGCATTCTTTCTGGGATGCATATACAATTGTATAAATTACCTAGTTTGTGAAATGACAGTGTAAAACAAAAGTTTGTAAGAGCCTTGCAAAAGAAAAAATAACAAAGAAAAACTACGAGGATATCAAATAAAAGAACATTTCCTGTGCTTAAAAGCAGATCTAATTCATTTTTCTTTAGATCATCTCTTCCCTATTTCTTCTGTCATCCTGACAACTTTCATTAACTCATTCTATGCTTCAAATGTTTTTCCTTCCACTTTTAACTATCTATGTTCTTTTATTTCCATTTCTACTGTCACTTATCTTTTTAATTCTTCCTATCACATTTCATTTTCTACTTAGTATCTGCTTACTCATATATTTATGTTCTTTGCATTGGATCAAAGAGGAACATAACAACTTTAAATAAAAAACAAAAAAAAAAATGTAATTCTTGGATGGTTTTCATTCCTATACCTTCTCCTTTCTTAGATTAGTTTAAAGATTTCTAAAAATAAAAATGAAAGATGAGGTAAAGACAGATGTAGAACTAATCTGACTACATCTTTATTAAGATAAAGCTAATCTTCAATGCACTATTAAATCATAAGTCTATTTGATGCAGAAATTTTACATTTTCATACAGGTAGAACAGAAATTAAATTCCAAAAATAAGGAAACAAAGATAGAAAAGGAAGCAAAGAAAAATAAAGTTTCATGACTTCCCCTGCAAATTATTGTTCACTATGGATTATATAGATTGTACAGTATGTAATCTTATTCTTTCTTTCTTTCCCTGATTACCCTTCCCTTATGTAGGACTCACACCCCCTTGGGACCTCTGAGCCAGAGTGAAGATCTGGACGCAGGTGGTCAGTCAAGCACCAGGTATGATAGTGAGGAAGAGGATGATATGAAATACAGGCAGAATGGTTGATTGGAAGGGTGATAATGGAGCAATTGGTGGAATGAATGGCAGGGGAAACCGGAGAACCGGAGAAAACCAGTCCAGACGCCGCTTCGTCCACCACGTTGACCACAAGCAGGTCCCACCTAGATGGTAGACGAGCGGTCTAACCACTCAGCCATGGTGCCGCCATTATACTCGGGGAAGGATGAGGAATAATCCTGGCTGGAGAAAAATTCCTACCCCCTGCCGGGAATCGAACCCAGGACCCTTGCACAGCAAGCAGGTGCTCTACCAACTGCGCTATGGGGCCAGCATTCTTCTATTCGCTTCTGTAAAATATATCTTGGGACCCAAATGACTTTATTGTTGACAACAATAATCCTACTCATTCACTCACTATAAAATATATCTGCATAGCAGTTACTTCCGTTATATAATAGTAAATAGAAAAACTATACCACGCACATATCATATGATTTGGAAACTTCATTCAGGGTATCAGCATAGGTTAGGAATGAAGGAGGATTTCATCACTGCAACCAAGGGTAGGCTTATTATTAGTGCACAATGTGCAAATACAATAAGTTTGCATTAATCTAGTGCCAATTTAGTTAATGCTATTTGTCAATTTTTGCAATTTTGAGCATGGTATCTTTCACCATGTTCATTGCACAGTTTACACACGCAGTCTGTTTGGCTTATGGAATCTCTTTTTTCAGAAAAGTTTGTGGTGGTATCCATGAGTTACATACTGCTCGTAGTTTGCTTGTTTCCATTCTTCCATCATTATGGCATCGGCTGAGTAGAGGTCGTTCCATATATTGTTGTTTTTCCTTACGAGTATTTGACATGTGTTCTTGTAGGCCTTGGTATTTGACAGGAGTATCTGCATTTTGTTGTCATCTATGAAGAATGATTCTTTCATTAAGCAATAGGTCAGTCTTGATGGCGCTATCTTCCCTATACCTCAGATTTGACTTTTGACTTTTTCTAGTGCAATAAAGTTGTTGGTTTTTAGTTTGCCCCAAATTATGTGGATTCCAAGCTTGCTATTTATGGCTGCTTTAAAAAGAATCATTGCTGTTTCTTTTGAGAGTCTCTGAGGCTATTGGATGTTGTAAATTGCTTTTATTTATTGCTCTTTCTTTCACATGGATGTTGAATGATGTCAATGTGGTTTGGAGGTTGACCCCAAGGTATCTGAACTTTGGTACTACTTCTAGTGGTTTATTATGAAGTATTAGTTTGCCTTTTGAGGTGATTTTACAAGCTCTTCTGAAAATCATTTGTTTGGTTTTGCTGTGATTTATTTGTAGGTCATCTTCCATGGCCCAGGAGTCTGTTTAGTAGCCTTTGTAGTTCTTGTTTGTCTTATGCACCTATTGCCATGTGGTCTGCATGAAATATTAGTGTTTCTGAGCTGTCCTTAATGACCTGTGACCTATCTGCTGTCATATTGAACAATATTGGGCTGATCAGGTCTCCTTGTAGTACCCCATTTGTTTGAATCATAGTCTTAGATAGGGTGATATAGGTCGTAAGGCGAGACATGAACAAATCTTGCACATAGGGGTAGCTACTTTCCTTCCCTCCCTCTCTGCAATGGCTGAGAGAGGGGAAAGGCGGGCGAGCTTACCGCCATGAGTAAATGTTACTATAACAGGTGCAGCTGAAACAATTGCAGTTCACATGAAAGCAATTATTGGCACATAGCCATAGTTATAGCCAAATCACTTTGTTTGTTATAATGCTAATTTTTATACATATATAATGTCATTAACAATATGCACTAAAGCTATGCTAGCAAACTTCACTCCTTAAGTGGATAGAAACGTTATGACTTCTGCACATACATGATTGCACAACTTCTCCCACAACAGTCTTTCAGGTGAAGAGTTGACACTGTGCAGGTAGGAGAATTGTTCTTGACTTGCCTCACAAGCTATATCATGTGATAGTTGGATGTGGTTGTGTCTTAGGATGTCTGAAAGTACTTTGGTTATCTGGTTGGTGTCACCAATAGATTGAGTTTTCTAATGAGTGTTGCTCTGTTGGTAGTGTCAAAGGTTTACATGTAGTCTATGAAAAATAAAATATATTTCTTTCCTGGATGTCTCAGTGTGTGCTGAGCCTGTCCTATTAGGCAGTTCACAGCATGTAGGATACTTCTTCCCTTTGTAAAACCAAATTGGTTTTCTGGTATTTGGTCATCCACTTTGGCGGTAAGCCTGTTGGTTTATATATTCATGAAAATTTTGAAAGATAAATTTTAAAGTGCTATACCTTGATATGTGTCTGGATTGCTTCTCCTCTCCTTTGTAGAATACTTTCAGCGTTGATGTTCTCCATTGTTCTGAGGCTTATTTCAACAACTAAACCCTGGGGGGAAATGAGGTGGGAGAGTACAGAGGGCAGTGAGATCTGATGGTAGCAGACACAGCACAGTTGGGTTCCTGGAAGGATGTTCCTCTGACACATCCCTAACCTAAACAGAGGTAGAAGTTGGAGGTATTGACACCAAGGGGTAGTAGTAGTAGTAGTGTAGTGGAGAGTAGTAGTATAGCAATGGTGATGGTGGTGGTGGTAGTAGTGCAGTGGAGTAGTATAGCAATGGTGGTAGTAGTAGATATATTGTGTAATCCCTATTTCCTATCTGATCAGAATTTGAGTTCCTTGGAGCTTGTTGGCACCTTTCCTGAGATGAGATCCTTAATGCTATCCCATATTGGGATCCCAAAGGGTAGATATTTTATCTTTCCTAGGACCCCACAATCTTGAATGACAGGCAGTTTTTCTTCTTGCTGCCCACAAAGTCTGCAGCTAGTATCCCTATGGAGGATACCCACAATTTGTAGGTACTTTTAGAAGTACCCATGCCCTGTCAATAATCTGCTTTCCTGATTCTACTTCTACCTATACCTTCAGTTATCTAGTGAAGGTATCATTGGGCCTTTTAACTAACTGTTTACATACTATTTTGGCAGAGATATCTCTCCATCTTTTTTTATGTTCATTGTACTATTGTTCTAGTATATGATTTGGTAATTCCATGAAAAGGTTCAGGTCCACAGCATGGGGTTCTAACTCCCTTCTTGTTTAGCTGATCAGCTCTTTCATTATCCTTAATATCTTGATGTCCTGGCACCCATTCCAGTGTTGTGCTGTGGTAGTGCTTGCAAGGTTTGAAGACATTCCCACACCAATGTCAACTTGAATTAGTACAAATCAAGTGCTTTTAAGGCAGTTTGACTATCAAAGAGAATAAGTAAGTGCTTATCTCAGTAGTCCTTCTCTAAAACTCTGCGCACAGGCAAGGATTGCACATATCTCTGCCTGAAACTCAGTGCTGTATCTACTGGGACTGAAACTAAGTTCTGTCTTTGGAGAGGCACTGAAGATTCCTGCATTATATCTCTTGATTTCTGTCCATATCTTGAATCATCTGCAAACCATGCCAGGTGGTTCTGGAATCTTTCTAGTATTTGTTTGCTAGATGAGGTTTCCATCTGGGACTAGAAAGAGTGTCAAACGTAACGTAATTCCATGACACAACAGCCCATCCAGGCTAAGGCTTACTGCTGCATCCCACACTTCTGCCCACCACAGACGTCACGAGTGGGGTGCAGTATTGCAGGTGGGAAGTGGTCCATGCTCCAGTCCCTCCCAGTCAGTTATACGGTCTTCTTGATCAGAGACCATTACTTTTCAATCAAGTAGCTCCTCAACTGGGCCCCCTCAGGGATCTAAGAAGGCTGAGTGCACCCCATGCCAAACCTCCCAGTGGGAGAAAAATCCCCATGCCAGTACTGGGGATTGAACCTGGGTCCTCCACACCAGAGTGGTCAAAGCAGTATTCAATACTAGGGAGGTCTCTACTAAAGCACATTCACATATATGCTGCACACCACCATACACTGTATCTGGCCCTGCAACCTTGAAAGGTGGAAGCAGATGAAGGCAAATGGGAGACACAACAATTTATAGTGGTATATAATCCATCCCACATTTTGCCTACTGACTAGGGTTTGAATTAACGGGAGAGATGGGAGGGAATTTCCCCCTCTCATTAAATAATTTCCCCAGCTCGTCAGACAAAATTTCCTTCCCTGCCAGGGAAGTATTTTTTCTTTTAACTATATTTACTATTACTGCTCTTTTAAAATACAAGAAGACTTTCAATGTAGACTGTACATGGTACCAGTACTAGCCATGAGTTTCCCGGCCAAGGCCGATGGTTTTTAAGTGTGCTTAAAAACGACAGCTCCATGTCAGTAGATTTATTGGCATGTAAAAGAACTCCTGCGGGACAAAATTCCGGCACACCGGCGACGCTGATGTGATCCTGGCAATTGACAGCGTCGTTAAACAACAAAATAAAAAAAATAGCCATGAGTAAGCAAAAGTATCATATCGCATGTAAGCTAAACAATAAACAATTCACAGGTTCATTAGTTCGGTTGGTATCTGGGTCACAATTCCAGCTTGCAGTAATCAGTTCATTTTCTTACAACTCATTGCTCTATTGTTCGCTAACATGGATAAATTTGCAACCTAGCAAAAAGTTACAGAAAGTAATGACAGTGATGTATTCCAGTCGAACCTCAGGCTTCAACTTCAAGTAATATTAATATTACAGCTTCTGAAGTAAAAACTGCAGCACTACTACTACTATTACCACTACCACCATTGCTACTGCTGTCCCCACCACCACTATGTTTTATGCATATAACATACCAATACTGCTACTACTACTACTGGTATTGCTACCATTTTGCCATAAATATAATACAAACAAGTTTTCCTACCTCGCCAAAAAGTCTGATTTGAACACTGATACTGACTTGGGAAAACCCAAGGTTAGGGTATTTGATCCAATGGTAATTGAACCCAGTAAACCTTTCTTCCCTGCCAGAACCATTCCGTTCACTCATCAATCATACCCGAGAATTTTATACATCAACCAATAAGATTCACTAAAAATTATAAAAATTTCTTCCTCACCTTCTACAAAAGCAACAACTACCCTTCTCTTTCCTATAAACTTTAGTCACTAGAATTGTTTGTGGTAACTTTTAGATTGTGGCTACTATGCGAACATAGTTCTTGCAAGGATTTTGAATTTTATTTTGTAACTGGCAGAATCTGTAGCTCTGCTCACATTATTGCACTAAATGGGTAAATTCTTCTCCTTTAACCCTCTCTCTCCCCCCTTCTTCCTTTCTCTTCCACATCTTTACCATTTTCTCTTTTCCCTATCTCTCCTTCCACTATCTCCCTCTCTATCACCGAATCACCATTCCTTATTTGTGTTAAACTTAAAGATATAATGCTATGCTTTGGAAAGTAGTAATGAAACTGCTTTCTTTGGGATATTAATAGAAGTTATAACATAAGAAAAACCTTTAACACTACTAGGGTTGCCAGGTTTTGCTTATGAAAAAGGAAGATTTTCCTTTTTTTTTTTACAGACACAACTAAATGCCAAAATAGAAGTTTTGAGACTTATTTTGGTGATGAGCACTTTTATTGTTGGTATTTATTTTTAAAACAACTTTGTATCACATTTTGCAATTTCAAAAAAATTGTTTGCATGAATATGGAAAGTTTATAACCATATGTAATTCAGATTCAATCATCTCCTTACTTAGTGCATCTGTTTCTCACATTAGTGAAAATGCATTCATTTCGCAAATTAAATGACTGAAATGAAAATCGAAATATAAAATTAACCCAGTTTGATAAAATAATGTATTCGTAAACATTTAATAACTTTAGTACTCACTACACACTACTATTCTAAGCAAATAGGTACTTATTAATTTAATTTAAAAGGTGAGTCAATAATAACACTGAACAACACTTACAACATAGTTTTCCGGGACGCGGGAAATTGTTTATAGAAGACTGAATAGAGCAAGAGATGTGAATGTGTTACCTGAATTTTAGTAGAGAAAACAGTGTGAATGTAATAGCTAGGATTTCTATTTCAGACATATAGAAAATAGTATAATTTGCAGAAGAGGGAATAAAAAGATTTTTTATATAAAATCACGTTTTTTCAGGCAGGAGACCAATGTAAATAAACTTAAGAAGCAAAGCTTATCTGAACACAAAATTTGATCAAAATCTGTGGAACTGTTTCCAAGAGACACATAATATATGCAAGAATTGCTCTGTAGAAGCAGGAATAAAACATGTTATTTTTACTTTCTCTACTGGTAAGTAGAGGAAGTATTGTAAATGTTGAGATTTCACTGGAAATACATGTTTTGAGACCCCTGAATCAAAAACCAAATCACTTTTAGAAAAAGGTCTGTGTGTGTGTCTGTCAGTCTGTGGACAGCATGACTCAAAAAATGAGAAGTCAGTTAAAAACCAAAGTTGGTATTTAAGTTTAATGCAACATGAAGATTTTGAAGAAAATAGCCCCACCCTAAACAATCCTTTACATGGAAATTTTTTCAAAAATTTTGAATGAAATTTGAAAACAGCTCTAATGATTTTGATTAAAATGCCATATGTTTAAGATATTTGTATGACAAATGAAATTTATATTTTGAATTTTCTGGCTATGGCCTATGTAGTCCTGTTTACTCTGGATGACTTTTGAATAACTCCTAAACCGTAAGAGATAGATAAAATCTTACTATACAAAAAATGCTGTTAGCTAATGCTGGATTTCTGACAATGAAGTCATTAATACTCTTACTCTCCAATATAGAAGAGAACAATAGCAGTAATAGTAACCGCTTTTTAGAGAGCACCATATTTTTATGTTTTGGCAGTTACATCGCTCTCTCTCACAAACCCCACAATGTCTGGAGGACCACACCTGTAGTTGGTTTATGGGTCTCACCAACCTGACCGGGAGAGTTATCAAAATAAATTCACTGGCCATATCCTCTGATTACCAATCAGAGGACATATTACATGCCCTGACAAATCAGCATGTTAGGGGTTAAGAGTTTATAGAGAAATGGAAAGGTTGGAAAAATAAAGACTCTGTAGCCCTTGGGTACCCTAATAGCATTGGGGTCGGAAGAGAACAAGAGATAACCAAGGGAAGGTCTTAAGGTCAGATAGAAAAACTACAGTGACGAGCAAAACACCAGTAAGTGGAAGTAATGTTCTGTTCCGTTTGGGTATCTTGTGGTCGCCATCCACATATCCCCTAGACGGGGACCCCTGAGGGGATACAAAAAATGTTGTTGTTAGCTAATGCTGGATTTCTGACAATGAAGTCATTAATCCTCTTGCTCTCCAATATATTGAAGAGACTTAGCAGTAAATGTAACCGCTTTTTAGAGAGCATCATACAAAAAATGTAGATCTCGCTGAAACACACAACTTATGTCTTAATACATTTTTTTGTAGAGTGAACCATTTCAGAGATATTCTTTGTTATTTGTGTCGTTTTGGAAAATAACTTTCGTGAAATAGAATATCGTTGTTCGTTTTTTTATATGTTAAGTATGAAGAGAATGGGATCTCAAAGCCTTAAAAGATTTGACTATCTCTCAGAGCCTACTGTATTCTAATATTCCCCTTGCACCTACAAGGAAATAAGCAATAAGATAACTTACGTAAGCTTCGGCGGCCAGTGTCCATAATAATAATAAGTTTTTCTGGGGAAGGCCGTGTCTTGGTTGTGTTGTTGTTGCCAACGTTAGTAGGGTGAAACGTTGGCAACAACAACACAACCAAGATGCAGCCTTCCCCGGAAAAACTTTATTATTATTATTATTATTATTATTATTATTATTATTATTAATTATTATTGTTATTATTATTATTATTATTGTTATTGTTATTGTTATTATTGTTATTATTATTATTATTATTATTATTATTATTATTATTATTATTATTATTATTATTATTATTATTATTATTATTATTATTATTATTATTATTATTATTATTATTATTATAAGCAATAAGATAATTTGTACAAATGTTTATCTCAACACGAAGAAGATATAGGAATAAGAGTTTGTAAGAATGGTTAGTACAAGAGTAGAGAAAGTCATGTGAGTGCAATGCATTAGATTTTTTATGTAAAATCACATTTTTTCAGTAATGGCACCTATGTAGATAAACTTAAAAAGCAAAACCTTATCTGAATACAAAATTTGGTCCAAATTGTTAGACCCGTTTCCAAGATGCGCAGAATATATATACAAGAATTGCTCATTTAAAGATATTAGATTAGATAAGGTATTGTTTTAGTATTTCAAATTTCCTTGTTGTGGGTTTTATAACATAACTCATATTAATAAATGCAGTATGATGTATTTAACTTGAAAGTGTTGTTTCAAAACAAGATTTGCAAAGTAGGCTTTACAGACTAATTTGATGCTAGTAAATCCTATTGTAAGGTTGGCAGTATTTTGATTGCAATGATGAAGTGTGCGTCATTTCTGGAATCACCCTTGTAACCAGCAGATAATTCTTGCTGTCTGCTGTTAGAGTATAACTCCTTCATTACATGAATGGAGACTACATACAATATAAAGTGTGCCAATTTTATACTGTGAAAGAACGGAGGGTGTAATACATCAACATTATTACCTCTTACAATTTTATTCGCTTAGCTTGTGTTCATGCCAGAGGTTTACAAAATACTTCTTCACTCCATTTTAATTTAAGTTCCATGCACAATTAACTGATATAATTATCTGTGTTTGCATTCATATATCTAATAACTTTATTCCTTGTAAAATGAACAGTGATTTGGCAAATCTCCATTGGAACAAGAAGAATGTAGATTGGGCATTTGACAACCACAGGTGCAGCACTCTGTTAAACATAATTTTTTTCTGCTTTTGCCTTGGCAGTTTAAGAGAATTTAATGCAGCTGTTTTCAACATCGTGATTCATAACCATTAGTTGGAGATGTTAGCATCATCAATAACTGTTGCCTGTTACTTTAAACATGCCTTTATACTAACCTTCTGCTCTAGCATAGCATTTAAAAAAGAAAGTAAAAAGTTTTTGGTTAGCAAATTTTGAAAATACTGTCATGCAGTAACCTATTAGTGAGGAAAAAAGTATTTCAGTGCTGAGAACTAAATATAGTACATCTAAAAATGTGTGATACACAGGAAGCCGACAAAATCACTCAGGCTGGATATTTGTGAGAGTTGTAACCTGCTGCCAGCTGTGAGAAATAACTGGTACAGATATAAATAGTTTCATGTTTCGACAACATAGGGTGCCTAAGAACTAGGTACTCTTACATTTGATGGCAATCTCATTAGCAATAGTGCAGAAGGCAATATTGTACCTGAACCAGATTTTTTCTTTATTATTTGTGTACATACATAGGTACACTGGTTAGCACAAGAGCAGTATGATAATAAACACCTTGCAATCATAAGGTAAAAACACAATTTTATGTATTCTTAAATCTCTTACTTATGCGTTTATGTTTACAAACAGAAAATGTTGTTTTATTACCAGTTTTCAAAACATAAGACATGTATGTTGCACAGAGAAGAGAACAAGTTTAGAGTCTTGAAGGGAGAAGAGTGAGTGTACTAGGGGACAGAGAAGGAGAAAGAGGGAGGTACTAAGAATGGAAAGAAAGAGAGAGGAAAAAAAGGAGAGAAATATGAGAGAATGAGAAAAACAGATAAAAGTCTCCAAATTTAACAAAAAAAATGAAGATTTTGCTAGTATAAATTTATGAAACTTCATTGACTTTAGTCATCATCATAATCAAAGATGAAATGAACAAGAATATTAATAAAGTGAGTCTATAGTGGTTTTACCAAACTGTGCTAAATAATACAATTTTAAATCAAGAAATATGGAACTCTACATAAAGGAGAAGTAGAGTCATGCATAACTCCAACAAGATTAAATATTTACTTTAACACATGCAAAAAGCTCAAATTGCAAACAATGTAGCACCAGTGATGTCATATTGGTTTGCTCTTGCCAGTTCAACTCTTTTTCACCATTCAAGAAGGAATGAACTGAGACTCATCCACTTTCCAGCAATATTTATATCTCTTCCCTGAGTGATCATATAAACATTTAGTGGAAAAAGCTATACATAACATTTCTTTGAGGTCCAAATCACTCCAATTTCAAACATACTGTACTGCTGCATCACATAACTTTAAGCCTAGCTAAGCAATTGCAACTTCAAGTTAATACCCAATAGTAACAATGGGCTGATCCAGATATAAGTGGCAGAGATAGTACTATTAGTTAGTTTATCCTAATCTAATGTTATTTTATTTGAGTAGACAATGTTTCAGAACCTCTCGGAGTTATGTCAGATGTGCTATTCATTAGTTGCTGTTGCAGTAAAGGTAACTTTATAAACAATTATTAAAATATTCTGGTGAAATGCAATCAATTCTGTAAGCATATTTTATAATACAGTGGCTTATAATTGAGAAAATTATATTTTTAAATAAGAAACTTAAAAATCTTAGCAGTTAAAAAAAGAGAAAGCTTAGCAGGTTCATATCACCACCACCAATGGTATACTGGACAACAACATCTACATCAGTCATCAGTTGTTAGCTGAAGATGGGAATGAAGGTTTCTGAAATATGTCCTAAATTTCTAAGGTAAATAAATATAAGAATTTTGTTGTTTTAACGATGCTGTCAATTGCCAGAATCACATCAGCATCACCGGTGTACCAGAATTTTGTCCTTGGGATCAGTAGGCCAGCGTCTAACCAACTGAGCCACCTAGGTGAGGTATAGTGTAAATAAAACTTACTTTCAGTATTAATTAAAATATTGGGTAACTATGCATTATTGTTTCTTTGATAAAATATCCATATTAGGGTAGTTTTTTAAAATCTAAATACTTTGATTTAAAAAATTAAGCACCAAGCACTGGAAAAAGCACTTGACTTGAATAGCATATAATAACATCCTCAAAGACAATTCTTATCTGTGAGTGCTTGTAAAAACTTAACTTTATTTTTAAATGAAAATGTAATTTAATTAAATTTTATCAAAGAAAAAAAGGTTGATTTTTGTAGTGGTTTAAAAATTGGAATATATCAGTAATATTTAGAACCACAGAATTATTGTTCAGAAAAGAATTACGGTTGAAAACAGAAATAGTCATCAAAATAAATCTGAAATAGAACTGATAGTATGTTCACCCCATTATCTGGCTCTCTTGAGCTGCGTTCAAGGGCCAGATTATTTTCTGGAGAGATGAGAGCCAAATAACTTCAGATGCTAAGTTTCTGGTTTAATTTGCACTAGAATTTTATTTATTCTCATCTTCACCTCAAATGACTGTATTTAAATATCAAGATATATTTTTGACTTGTAATGAAGTTTTGTATGTAATAAAAATACAAAAATTTATATGCATAATGGACAGTTGTAGGATTTGTTGCAGCAGGACATTGTGAATGGCACACACACATACACATTCTTCTACACTCTTGTTTACAACCTATACTTTCCACAGTATGAATGGAGGGCACAGTGCCAAGAACTCCACTAAGCCAATATTGCTAGATTATATTTGTAACTGGAATCATAGCACTCCGAAGCAATGTTTATCACAATAGTAGGGCATTAAACTCTTCCAACTCACACACAAAAATCTAAAATATATGAAATTATATTCCTTTACTTTTATACATGTACTAAAATCTTCCTTCTCCTACAGACTAATTTGGCACTTTTACAAATAAGTAAATGTGTCTGAAAGTTGTAATCAAAACTATTAGCCACGTTTGATTTTCTTTGTCATTAGAAAAACTTAACTTCTACTAGTACTACTACTTCTCTAGTATCTATTGATGACTTACATGTAAAAACCAATGTCTGAGGTATGGAGTCAGAATGCAGTCTAAAATATTTACTCATTACTTCAGATTCACCAACACTCTTGCGTGATTAAATACTCAAATGATAATCTCAAACACTATATGTCTTATAAACACACACACAAGGCATGTATGCTTGTGCATGTGTGTGTATCAAAATTTTGATTTCCTAGATACAGGCCAGAAGAAAAATTGTAGTACCATGATTGGATAAGTGCAATACAACATCTCATCTATTAAACTTTTTTTTCTGTATTGTCATATTGTAATATCAAAGGCCTCTTAAAAACAGTTATTAGTTATTCTTAGTGTAGTTCTGCTAGCTTAAGTACTAAACATCATTGGCAAGTATTCCAGTGTTGGAAGCTAACCAGATTTGAATCTACATTATAATACTGCTGAGCCTGTTGTAAAGGATGGGGTGGGCTCATATGCAATAAATGGTGATTGGTAAGTATGCCAGGATTAATGTGGCTTTAACACTCAGTGAACTATCTGTTTTGTATTTAACTACTAAAAATTATAACAACTTCGTGAAATGAGTACCTTGAACTTTTGAATTCATGGATGGCCATGTATACAACTCTGTGTAATAGACATTAAAGAAATAACTACCAAACAGTGACTTGATTAAGTAACATACTGTAATTGCACATTTTCAACCATGAATCTGTCTCCATATTTTTTTCTGCAGGGTGTTCCTGATAGCAGTGGCTGACGTTACAGCTCATGTTAGAGCTTGCTGAAAATGTTCTTCGCATACTGAGTGGCACATAAATCTGAGAAGACAGGTGTATGATGCACTTCCATGCAAAATGGATACAAGTCTTCCTCTAAAAATGTAAGTGTCCTTCAGCCTTTTTAAAGTTGTTTTCAGTGATTTTAATCATCTGCCTTTAACCTTGATGCCAAGCTGCAGTCACTTAATGTGATGAGCAGTATGCATGTATGTGTTTCAAAGGAAGTACAAAAAGTAGGTTCACGTTTTTCTAGTATTTGCTGTCTTTTTGTAAAAAAAATTGTTGTTTCCATTAAATTATTATATTTTATTATATGTTAATTAAATGAAGGAATATGTATCACTATGGCCGTCACTGTCAAACCTATCAGAAGTAACAAACAGTATGTATTTACTTCTAAAATGTAAACCTTCTGATAAGTCAAACTAACGATGTTAACAAACACTGAACTCAAGTATCTTGTACCATAACTTAATCATGCTCCTCTAGCATAGCAATTCCCTAATGCTTACTGACTCAGCATTTTTAACACAATCTGTTAATTAGTATGTGGTTAATTTTACCTATTTATTCTTGCTTTTCAGAAGTATAATTAAGTTTCATAGAAGTTAGTTGGATCAATTAAATGATATATATTTGTTTTTAGGTAGTATGTTTTGTGAACATATAGTTAACAAGTTTCACATCTGTTAGGTAAACTTAATATTTGTGAGTAGTTTTCACCTGTTTAACATCCCTTTGTGCAATTCAGGTCCATAAGAACATACATGAAATTGGTGCATAGTACTTAAATGCCTGGGCTAAAAGGTACTTGACTTTTACTTTATGAGTATAATGGAAAATCCCAGGGACTAAAATGAAAAGACCATCCCATTCCAAGCAACTCAGACCAACAAGATTCAATGGTAAACAAATTTCCAGCAAACTATAAAGATAGACAAAAAATGTGAAGTTAATTGCCCAATTTAATAGTGTAAAGTTGTGAAATCCTCAAAACCCCATAGCCAGAAATACTGTTTTGGGAATTAGTCCTTATCTGTACATACTTTTTCTTTTAATTGTAAGGTATTCATTTACAACTTTAGAGATAGTTGCCTTTATTGCTAAACACTTAAGAAAAAAAATGTGAATAATTTGTAGTTTTATTGTTTTATTTTATTGTTCCATTTATATCCTGCCTTTAACTGCAAAGCTTACCTTGGCAGCCTCACCTGTCAGCAATGGTGTTGCTTGTTTAACAGTGGGTTTTGGGTCTTTAGGTTTTTAAATATTGAATCCATACACATATTCACACTTTCATTCAGACTCCCAGACTTTGGGGAGGATAAGGAATAATCTTGGCCGGGGAAAAATTCCTACCCCCCTGCTGGGAATTGAACCCGGGACAGCAGGCAGGTGCTCTACTGACTGAGCTACAGGGCCAGCCTTTGTAGTTTTAAATGAAGCAACTTAAATAAACTGTTACATATAATATTAATAAAAATAGGTTCACCATTATACATATTTATATACAATAACATTCTCAGAGTATAACATCAAGACACACATTTACAGTAAAGTGCTTTTATACAATAGACAAATTGTTTCATGATGTTGATGGTGGGGTGGCAGCGGTAGCTTTTGTGATACTTTTGACACTAAAATTACTTACATTTTCAATATTCTCCAGCAATTTATTGTACTATATTATGTCTACCTACTGACTATATTATATTTTAATAGCGAAAATGGTATAAAACTCTATAGCCATCTAATGTTTGCTTCTTGGTAATTATTAGTAAATTGTTACTACCAATTTAATATAATTATGAAATCATTTGAGCAAGCTGGTGTAGATAAATTATATACTGATTAGGTACTTCAAATGATTTATGCTTCAATTTCATGAAATGCTGTACTGTTCATTCGGTAAATCTTTGTCATTCATAACCCTTTGAATATCAATCAATCACTCACTTTATCACGTGTATATTGCTTCCCTGAGGCAAAGTATAACATTTCGGGTGACTCCTTACATCTATTGAAATATTACAGATAACAAAATGAAATTTGATACATTGAATTTTATTGTTCAAGTCTGTTAATGCTTTAAAATGTGATTTAATTTTTACATGAAAAAGAACATAATGTTGCATTTAGAATTTTATTTACTTACGACAAGAAAACAAACAAGATTTCCCTTACAGGACTTTTAGTTAGTCTCTATCCATTACTTTTCATTGACATTATGAAATAGATTGTCAATAGTTTTGACCACAACTCTTAATTTTTATGACAGTAAAGTTAAATTCAATTCAAATTGTATAAGATGCATATATAATGTAGATAGAAGAGAATTGTGTAAAAATATCTTTATAGGAAACAAAATATTAATTGTAGCATCTTTATAAGTTTATTTATGTTCATAATCAGCAAAGAGGGACTGGGTAACATCAATAAGAACTATAATATATAATAGATATCAAAGAAGGATACAGAATAATTATCACAGAATAAATGTAAATAAAAAGACAAAGATCCCTTAATAATGGGCAAAATATTGTTTAGCAAACTACCAAATACTGTAGAAACAACAGAAGGGAAACTATTTCAAAGGGAACTAAAGAATTTTATAATACAAAGGTTTATGTACAGGCTGGATGAACTATGACTGTAAATAATGTATATATTTTGTAAATATTTTGACAATATCTGACAACATGTATATGTTATATGGATGAAATAAACAGTAAAGTTAAAGAAGTCATATTTAAAAATGATGTAGCAAATGGTTTAGTTGTTCACAAAAAGTTGGTCTGCAAAGTTTTGTGTATTTTATGGAACCATTTTTGAGAAATATAACTCATGGGAAAAGGAACATCAAAGTTAAAATAACTTTTAGTTCATTATGTACCTTAGTTCTAAGCTGAGTTTGACCATTAAATTTTGGGGATGTATTCCTGAAACATTTGACTTTTAACTGAGCTAATCAAATACTTATCTGGCAATTATTATTTATTTATGCCAACAAACTTACTGTTGGTGTTTTTAAACACACAAGCCGTGTGTGGGCAAAGTTTAAGAGGTAGAACTGGAACTTAAAAATTCAATGCCACAACTGGGATTTGAACCACAGACCTTCCGCTTACCGGGCAGCTGCTCTAACCACTGAGCTATTGTGACAAACTGCCAGAATGGCATTAAATTCTCAATCCAGTTCGTATTTCACCAACAGTAAGTTTGTTGGCATAAATAAATAATAATTACCATCTGAAGGTTATTTAATCCTGGGACATAAAGTACTTACAATAGTAAGTCACCATTGGGGTAATTTGTCTCTGATGTGAGACTGCCTTTGTGGTTTACCAGGAGAAATACGAACTGGATTGAGAATTTAATGCCATTCTGGCAGTTTGTCACAATAGCTCAGTGGTTAGAGCAGCCGCCCGGTAAGCGGAAGGTCTGTGGTTCAAATCCCAGTTGTGGCATTGAATTTTTAAGTTCCAGTTCTACCTCTTTTACTTATCTGGCTTTTAAGTATTAAAAAATTAAGCAGCTGCTCTTAAATAGATAAGATATTTATTCATCAAAAGAATTACAGATTCAAAGCCCTCATTAAAGAACAAAATTACATTTCTCTAGTATAGAACTTATAATTAAATATGTACAATTTAACAGAAACTTAAACAAGATTGCAAAATATTTACATGAGGGTAGGTATTAGTTTAGGAAAATGGGGTAGTCATGAATTCATTAATCCTGTAGAACAGGTGAGTTAAAATATTATTTTTAACTTTATGTTTAAACTCTTTCTGATTTAAGGGTTTCCAGTTCTCACAAATAAGCTTAAATGTATTTTGAAAGTTTTGATAATGGACTGCCATTATAGAGGGTCCCGGTTGAAGTAAGAATAACAAAATTTATAAGTTTAATTATATTTGAAATAATTTCTATTTGGTGTTTTAGTTTAGTAGTAAATTATTATAATACATATTAACTGGGAACTGCATATATCAACTTGGTGCCTACATTTTATTTAAAAGGCAAGGGATAGAATGAAAGAGAGGGGAAACAAGAAAAGAGAGTACCTATTTATAAAGTGTTATTAAAACAAAGGAACACACAAGCACACGTAGGCATATGCACAAGCACGCGTGCACGCACACACAGATTATTGTGCTAAGATTGAATGATTTATCTAGGTGATATGCGAACTGTTGGCAGAAGAGCAAAAAAGGTTTGCCCTATCCTTTAAGACACTTTTGCAGAGAGTAGAGAAGATATCAAGTGGGTGATGAGGGAGGATGGAGGGGGTAAGGCAGCAGAGGATGAAAACTGCTGTGTTTCCACCAAAACTCTGGATTCTCATCTCAACTGGAATGTCTTACTGACTCTGTTGCATCTGTTGTTTGTGGTGTTTAGTCCTCAGCTCAGTTATGGCAGACGCAGCCAAGGAACCGGCTAAGGACAAGGTGCTTTGCTATTGTTATCTTGCAGGCTATAGTACAACATAATAATACAGTGCTGGAAATCCAAAGCAGAAATACAAAATGAAATGGCTAATTGTGAAATGGTGGTCTTAGCAGCGTAGGGTGTGTCTGATGAGAGTAGTTACAATAATCAGTGATGGAATAAGGTCCTTGGACTGTTTAAACTACTCAGCCTTTCCTTATAAATAACATTTGGAACAGATTAAGGTATTTCAGTTGTCTTTTGTCTAAATGACTATTATTGATGTATTGAGGTCTTTTGGAACCCCAACTATTTAAAATATTAAGCCCTTTTGTCTAAATATCAGTGAAAGATTAAAGCCCTTAGGGCCACAGGCTACTTAAAGTAATAACCCCTATAGCTAACAGTGGTGGATTAAAGTCTCTGAAACTATTTTTACTGCTAAACTCTTTTGACTAAATGACTGTAAGTGATGGAGTAATGTCTCTGGAGACCACTTTAATTGCTAAACTCTTTTGACTAAATGACTTTCAGCAATGGATTAAATCAATTGAATGCCTCAGACTATTTAAACTCTTCTGGCTTTTGTGTAAATGACTATCAGCGATGGATCAAAGTCCATACTGCCAAATTACTTTGTATAATGAGCAAGTGATAGCTTCAAGACTTTGGGTGCTCTAAGTTATTTGAACTGCTAAGCTCTTTTGTCTAAATGAGCATCAGTGACAGATTACAGACTGTAGAGGTGTCCCAGGCTATTTAGACTGTTGTGCTTATTGTCTAAATGATTATCAGTGTGATTTACTATAGGATCTAATATAGCAACTGATGTTGAAAGTTAGAACTTTTTTTGAGGAATGTAAAGCAAAAGAGAGCCAAAAGCACATAAGCCAAAAAAGTTAATTTTTCAGAAGAGAGTGTTCTTTAAGTTACTCTCAGGTAAACTATCGTTAAATAACAAAACATGCGATTTATTAAATTATATTCCATTTCAGAATGGAACAACAAAAGTAACTGCTTTAAAAAGGAGAAAGAATACAAGGCTTAAATTTTATTAGAATATTTTACTTTCTTCACTAATGTAGAGGAAATATCACATTTGGATTTGATCAAACATTTTGATTCCAAGAACACAATAGAAACGTATGTTTTGAGGTCTCCTGAATGCCCCAATATAAAAAAAAAACGGTTATGGTAAAAGATCTATTCACCTGCTCAAAAATGAAATGTTGGACGGGTATGAAAATGTTTAATAAAACTTTGTAAAGTCCAGCATTTTATCCTATGTTTTCATGATATGACCCAGCCATGCTGCCCTTTGCATGGAAATATTTTCTTTTATTTTTAGATTTTGACTAAAATATGTTTGAATTCTATGATCATAAATAAGTATACATTAAATTTTCCTTAAGATTGTGTATGGTTGTATTCATTTTCATCTAATTTTATGTAAATGAAAAACCATAAAAGATATACAAAAATTACTGCAAGCAACTTCTGAAATCATTTAAATATTAATGTCAAATAAAACACTTTGTAACTTAGCCATTCCTGAAATATTCATTATTAATGTTTAGTTTTGTGCTACAAGATTCTTCTCCTCCTTTTTTTCTTCTCATGAGCTCAGTACTAAAACTTGTACAGACATTTAGAGCTGTTTTTGTATGTTGCATATCTATATTCACTAATTTGGAACAACTGAACTATTTCTAGGGAAATATTTGTAATAAATGGAAAATGGATAGAAGAACCACTTTTTAATGATTAGTGTAATGCACAAATAGATACAGTGTATATGACTGCTATATATTAGATTTTCTCTGTAAATTTAGGCCTATTTGTCCTGGTAGTGGGTTTTTTTCCAACAAGACATGACATGACCTAATGTTGATTATGTTCAAAGTAATACCTATAGGAAACTAAAAGTTAATAGTTTTTAGTTATGTACCATTTTCTGCTTTGCTATGACAAATAGAGCAGGCTGTTCTATGAGCTTCAGTTATGTTAGTATCTCTCAACACATCTTACTTTTGGCAAATTAGTCTACATTTTCATAATCAGTTAATATCTATTAAGCCTTCAAAACATAACATTAACATGGTTTTTAACAATGCTTAGCCTAAAAAGAAGAAATCAGAGGGCAAAAAGTCAGAGAAGAAAGCATCTATTAGTGAAAATACAATAGAGGGCGTAGAAAACATACAGAAGCCTGAAAGTCGTAAGGCATCTGCAACTCCAGATGCAGAGAGTACAGAAAAACCTCCAAGTCGCAAACCATCTGCTACACCAGAAACAGAACGTCGAAAGTCATCAGCAACTCCAGATGCAGGTGCACTAGCAGAGCAGATTGAGGTCCCCGAGAGAAGGAAATCTTCTGTTTACCAGGAGGAACATGATGTACCACGTGGGCCAAAGGAACCTGTGAGCACCTATAAACCTCCTCCACCTGCTACCAAGAGGGATGTTGAACTGTTGCAAGATCTCGATGAAGACAAACTATTGGAGCTAAAAGAAGTGAGTACCTTTTTTAAGGAAATTGAAGCTATTAACAGTGAAGCAACAAGATTCTAAAGTAAGAACAAATTAGAAACTAAAAACTTCACTTATCTTAGTAATGTTGCAAGTTCTTGGTGCAAAGCTGACTAAAGTTTCGAGTTGACTCCAACTCATTCTCAAAGCTATACAAAATGAGAATGAGTTGGAGTCAACTTGAAACTTTAGTCAGCTTTGCACCAAAAACTTGCAACATTACTAAGATAAGTGAAGTTTTTTAGTTTCTAATTTGTTCTTACTTTAGAAGTGAGTACCTTATTTGCATATATTAAATGCTGATTTATACTGTCTTTACTGCTTGTAGAAGGGATTGTATTCTACTAATATTGGTACATGTAGGTGTGTGTGGATGTAAGACTGTGCAGCTTAACTCAAAAGTAAAAGGTTGAATACATATAAAATTTTATATTTGAGTCAGATGTCCTTTAAGCATTCTGGGCAAGGATTTTTCAAAAAAAATTCCTCCACTACGAATTGGAAAAATGTTTCTTATTCATCTTTTTAATGGTCCTAACAGTTTTTATTAAAATATCACAAATTTAAGATATTTTACATCATAAATAAAATTTTTATCTTGAATTTCCTTGAATAGCCTGTGAAGTCCTCTTCATTATGAATTAGTTTTGAATAAATTGTATAGCTGGGAACTATTAAATAGACAATAAAAAATATCTAGAGCTCATTGAAATACACAATTTGTGCCAGAAAAAAATTTCAAAATATTAGCCATGGTCAAAATATTCCATGTTGATTGCTTCCACTTTCCCAAGTACATCATCTGATAGATTTTGATGCTAAGATTTCATCATAAATACATTTTTGAGGCACCCTAAACCATAAAAACTATTTTTAGAAACAAGATCTTATGCACGTCTGAAGTAAAAAATGAAGAGTGTGATAAATCAAAACTTGGTATCTAAATTCAGTATCTCCCAAAAATGCAGAATGAAAATATTCAAGAAAATTCCCCCATGTCCAACTACCCTTTGCATGGAAGGCTTTCTGTTATTTTTTATTTTCTCACAAATGACTCAATTTTAATTTAAGTACAGGACGCTTTCATTAGGAATAAAATGGATATCTTAAACTCTTAAGTGCTCTTCATTCTGAATTACTATTATAATTGATAAACCAAAAGAAACAGACACAAATCAAATTAAAAAAAAAAAATGTAACTCTTGTTAAAACATACAACATTCAAATAAATTTTTTTTGCGGAGTTAACTATTTCCAAGATATTCTTTCTCATTAGTTTGAATTTTCAAATAGTTTATACTTCTCTCATTAGGAAAATCACTGTTCCTTTTTTCTCCTGATTATGCAAAGAGAACAAACTTTGAAAGTTATCACATAATGCTGTATTCACTTAATCTCCTTGTACCTAACGGAAATAAGCAACAAAACCACTTCTGCATGTTCTTATCTCAACATGAAATAGAAGCATAAGCTCTTGGCATAATTAGAGTCCAAACCTTCATACAGGAAACAAAAGGTTGCATGATTTGGACTATAGCAAGTGGGAGGGTTCAGTCTGTCATATGATCACAACACAGAGGGGGCAAGGTACAGTCAACATAAGAACGTTGTACATAAAAGTTTTTGCATAACTTACATTCAGCTTGTCACCATTTGCAGTAAAATATTCGCTCTCAAATTCTTGTACAAGTTCAGCAATATGTGAATATTTTGTTTTTCGTGCTGCAGGAATTTTACTGTATGGAACTAATGAACACATTTGAGGGACATTATGTGCAGTAGGCAGTGTGCCCGTACAATCATGTCATACTCTGCTGCTGTGGAGATAACTTGCAACCAGCTCATGTGGCGATAGCTGTATAAAGGTTCGGACCCTAGTCATAGTATGTTGGAGAAGGGACACATGAAGTCATGCAAGTATAACATATTAGATTTTTTCCCCCCTTCTTCTTTCCTTTATCTAAGATCTTGTCAACATGCCTAAACAATTGAATACTGTTACCTCACATTGTAACTAAAAACTTAATGCTTAGTTTGAAGTCATTCTAAAGTAAAAATGTATTGTGAAGAACGTAACATAATTAGATAAAACACTTTTTATATGAACACTATTGTATACAATAGATATACTGGAATTTTCTGTGCATACTGAGAGTCATGTGAGTGTTCTTCTTCTTTGGTTCAACATCCTCCTTAGGCCAAGACTGCTCCAATGATTCTCCTCCATCTAGTTCTATCTAGTGCTTCCCTTTTCCAATGGTTTGCTTTGTCTTGAGATCTTTTTCCATGTCATCAAACCATTTTATTGGTGGTCTTCCAACTTTTCAGGTTGTGTAGAATGGATCAATGACAGTGACCTTTCTATATGAGTTGTTATCCTCCATCCTATACAGATGTCCTAACCATCTCACTCTATTGGACTTATTAAATATTAGGATCCTTATACAAAATGTGTAGTTCAGTGTTATATCTCATATGCCATGTACCTTTTTCATTCACAGGTCTATGGACCTTTCTTAATACTTTCTTTTCAAATGTCATTAACCTTACTGTATTTTCCTTACTTTGATACCGAAATTTAGATTTCCGATCGAATGGGCTTTTGAAAAAGACACGTTTTAATTTAATTGCCGGATGTGAGATTTGCGATAAGTGTTAAGTAATAACATACATAGATAATAGAATAGCAGGAAGTGTTGTAAGGTGAGCAAGATATGAGTAAATAATAGTCGTTAAATTTGTAGAATAAACGCATTATTGGTTTGAAATTAACGAGTCATGACGTCATACCACATAGTTTAAATACACGTTCGAAAGTCAGTTCTACAAACCTTAAAAGTCGCGCGATATATCTAATAAAATATAAAGTAAACATCGTTTAATCCTAAAAAGGTAATTATATATTTGAAATTCATAAAAGAACATGTTATAATAGAAAGGAACATTTCTAAATTGCGGGAAAAGAAAATAGCATTTTGGATACGAGGCTTTCTTGGATGACGTCATGACATTCAAATGGAAGAGAACGGTCTTCTTAGCGTGGGTAAGAGAGAAAGGTCAGTACTCAACCAGAGACCAGTACGGGAGTTCGTGCTGCGCGGATGTGAGCGCGATGTCTCTACAGATACAAATATTTTCGGCATAACTCCTGAAAATATTTAAATAGGAAATAAATAATGTGCAAAGTTGTTCTTGGGTTGTCCATTACACTTACGCAAACCCGAGATAAAGAGATCTTTTGCAGAACTAGCTGGGGCGAGCTACATCGAAGGGCAACGTCACGTCACCAACGACTTCAGCTTCAAATGGCGATCCAATAACCAGGACATCACAACGATTTTACAGCTTCAACTTAAGGTCCAACTCTCTGATCCATATAGTAATAAAGGTCTAATCAATGTTTTATACAGTTTACACTTTGTTTTTATGCTAAGGAGATGGGATTGAAACTGCTTTAACCCACAGTAGCATCTATTAGCCACTTCATCCTTGAATTTATTTCTGCTGTTATTGTAATTATCATCATTATTTGTTACAATGATCCCAGGATATCTGAATTATGTAACACTTTCAAACTTATAATTATCAATTGTAATAGGTTTTTCCCTACCCTGTGTTTTCCTTGTTTATAAATATTTAGTCTTATTTTCATTGATTGTTAATCCCATCTTCTTCACTGCTTTCTCTAGTTTGCTAAATGCTTCCCTTACAGTCCTTTCAAATCACTCAATTATGTCTATGTTGTCAGCATATGCTAGTGGTTGTATAGATTTATGCAATATGTTTCCTCTTGTTTCTATGTCCGACTCTTTGATCACCTTTTCAAGGGCTATGTTAGAAAGTGAGCATGACAGGGCATCACCTTGTCGGAGTCCTTTGTGTGTCACAAAGTGTTAATGTTCATGTCAGATTTTATTTCCCACATTGTTTTATTGCACACCAATGCATTCCTCTGTGGTCCTGACCTGGAAGTCCTAAGTTTTACCCTGTTTGAGAGGGTGAGCTATTTCTCTACCTAGTATCATTCCCTACCATTGCTAGAAATTGAAGTTATGAACAGTGAATAAATGCATGTTCCAAGTAAAAAATTATCAACCACATTTTATTGTAAATGAGTTATTTATTAAAGTGAAAACTCTCCCTGTCTACAAAACTAAGCATTACTCTATTTTGAAATTAGATACAAAAATTATTCTGGATTGTACAAAATATACTGGGTGTTAATTTTTAATTATTCCTTTGATGGCCATCACTTCTATTGAGTCTTTAGTTCCAACAAGCTGAAGAAGACAGGTATCACTACATAGAGAGCGCCTAGGTCGAATGTTATGGAGCAACTTAGTTTGGCTATCCAGACCTGCACTTTGCATTTACAAAACTTTCTATAGAACATGCCACAATAGTTTCTTCCAGCGGTTTATTGGAAGATTTTCCAACAGCAAAATTGACAAGTGAAACACATGTGCCTACATATTACTGTAATGACTTGGTCATCAGTACTATAGTGCATACCTATCAGGAAAAGCAACAAAATAGCTATCTGAAAAGAGACATATAGTAAAACACCTACAACGCTGAGTATTTACACAATGCCAGCAGTTCATACTATACTGATATTCCCCTTATCAGCCTTCTGGTTCAAAAATAGTATTCCTACATGCAGGCAAGGTGCTCTCTTGTCAGGTTTATATGAATTGCTCTCTACCAGTGACAATATGCTGCATTGTACTCAAAGATCTAAAGGCTTGTTTCCACAGCATGCAGACAGGTTCAAAGGATGCCTCATAGTATAGTCTTGTAACATCTGCAAACAGTTGCTAGGCAGTAGCTCCAAATGAAAAATATTCTAAATGCTCACCTGACACTAACCACCAATTCAATTGCCAATGATGATAAACATAATATCACAAAAATACCTACATCATTAAATGGCACTATGAATATGTGCATTTCTAGGTAAGTGTAAACTCACCTCAAAGAGTGATGTCATAGATTGGAAGGCCAAGGTACACTTAAAAATGAACATTGTATTCCGGCATCTTTGCCATTTACCTTTGGTACCTCAAGAAAGCATCTAATTTTATTCTTTCTAATATTAGTATATTGAGATTATACCAGGGATACATGTTTTAAGAACCCCATAACCACTCTCCCAAAAGCATTCCTAGAATAAATTCTGTGAAAAGGAGAGAGGGGGAGAGAAACAGGGAGATGAAAGTGAGAGAATAGAGCACATAATTCAAAATTAAAACACAATGAAAACCAAGCTTCATATTTAACTTGAGTATCTTTCAAGGATGCAAAGGGAAGACTTTTATTACATTTCTTCCACTACAAATAGCATGGAAGAGAATTCAATTGATTTCTATTTTCTCAAAAATGATTCTTAGTTATTTTGATTAAGATGTCATATTTTTAAGATTTCAACATAACGAAAAAATGTAGACTTTGAATTTTCTGTAAATAGCTGCTGAAGTCCTCTTCATTCTCAAAAAATTGTTGGCTAATGCTGGATTTCAGAATAATGAAATCATTAATCCTCTTGTTCTCCAGTATTTTTCACTCTAGGATACCAGTTGGCGATAGCTAGACAGTACTGAAGAACATTTTGATCAATTTCCTCTTGAAGATCACATATAGCGCAAAGTGGTGAAGAATAAATCCCAATCCTATGGAGATGCTTTGCTAGACAATCATGGCTTATGAGTAGTCTAAAGATTGCAACTGCAATCTTGGGTACCCAGGGAAGTTTTGATTTGCGATAGATTCCCTTCTTTTATCTTTTGAAATTTTAGAGTGATATTGTGTAATCATTTCTTAGAAATTATACGTTTATAATTCTTTTTATTGTGTGGATTGGCAGAAAATTGTAAAATTTATTAAAATGAGCAATTTTTGTCAAATAACATCTTTCCATATATCAGGCCAATCAATGATAATTAATCATTGTAATGCACACAAACCGTGTGTATGTACACTGTGAAATATAGAATCAGAAATGAAAAATTCAATGCCATAGCCGGCATTTGAGCTATTGATCTGCTCTATGCAGATTGCTCTTAACCACTGACTTACCGTCGCAACATGCTGACATGGCCTTAAATTCTCCAACTGATTCATTTTTTCCTGGTAGGTCACAAGCGAATCTCAATAAATCCCAATGGTGACTTACAATCAAAAGTACTTAAGTCCTGGGCTTTTAAGGTTTTTATATAAGTTTCCATATATCAGGGCAATCAATGATGATTGGTTGATCTAACACAAGCAAATCATGTGTAGGTAAACTGAAGGGTAGAATCAGATTAGAAGTTGATTTTATTACCCTCCAATTTAACTATTTTCAACAGTTTCCGAAAAAATGGGTAATTTCTCGCAGAAAGTATTACACAGGAACATCTGTTTAAAGCAAAAATGCAGAAAACAAATTTGCATCAATCATCTAAATCAGGCATCGGCAAGCATGTACTCAATGAGGTATCAATATGACGTCTCAACATGCAACGCATTATGCATATGACATAATGTAGAACAGGGGATGGCATTGACCTTTGTTCAGAGTCAGTGCTGGACTTGCTCGCTACAGAGTACAATAAGGAATAGTACAGGTCATGCGTTAGTTCTTCATGAATTAAATTTTTAAATGAGAGGTTAGATGCGAGTCACTTACCTTTACAGGAACAGTGGCACACAGAAGGAGAAACGACAATCAGATGATGTGACGTTGCTCTCATGTTTCTTTGCCCAAGAAGTGCAGTAACCACAAAGCAAATTATAGCACTTCCAGCAATGTCACCCACGTGTATTACAATAACTTTAGGTAGGCCTAGATATTTGAGCAATATATTTCAATTCACTTCTATTTGCAATGTACATGGAAATCTAGTGATATATCACAAGTAGCCTCTCTCAGTATAGCACGCAAATTATCAATCTGTTAATCGCAATCGTTGCGTCGATTTTACAAGTTTCATTTCGGAAAAAAATTGTTCACAAACATATGTGGATCCAAACAAGGCTGCGACTGCAACAGCGAATGATCTAAGAGATGCATATGTATCTGTTTCAGATTTTTAAATATATCCAAATCAGTCAATTCTTTACACTGCAATTGAATATACATATCACATTGTAAATCCTGCTGTAATTCTGGTTTAACCTTATGTGAATCTATGCAAGAGGATTAGAAAAAAGAGCAAAATCATTTTCCATGGATTTAAAATCACTGAATCGCCTTGCTTCAAATTCACTCTTCACTTTATCTAAAAGACCAGTATATTTATTCAGATTTGTTACAGAAATATTTGGAAGAGATTTTAGACATGGAAAATGATGAAACTCTTTTCTCATGAGATTTGATTTCCATAAATCTGTTATCTTTACAAACGATCTAACCATGTCATACATATGAACTATGTTGCGGAAATTTCCCTGAAGGCGAAATTAAGATTATTGAAATGTTGAGAAATGTCAGCGAGGGAGGCTAAATCACTTATCCAATCTTCATCTCCCAATTCATGGATGTCTATATCCTAAACAAAGAAAGAAGAAGAAAATTTTAAGACATGTTCAGTACAACATAAACATATATTGTAATTAAGCACTAATATCAACATACCTGCCCCTTCAAGAATTCAAATATCACTTCACCCATTTCGATAAATCGTTTGAGCATGTCTCCTCTGCTTAACCATCTCACTCCTGTGTAGCATGAAAGGTCTTCATAAGGAAGTCCTAAATCTTCCAGCACTTTTTGAAATTTTTGGTGTTTCAAGGAGTTTGATTTTATTATTTATAGTCTGTATAACTATGTCCATTACATGTTTCATATTTAGTATTTTTGCCCATAATGTTTCCTGATATATTATACAATGAAAACATTTTATGTTATTGTTTACTCCCATTTCATTTAAATAAGCTTTCACTCTATCAATTAGACTTTTTTCACCAATCATATTTTGAGCCCCATCTGTTACTATGGATACAAGATTTTTTACATTCCATTTCTTAAATGCTTGAAATAATTCTGCCCCTGTTGTGTGTTCCCTAAATGGAATGACTTCAAGCATATATTCTGGTATCGAGAGGTTGTTAGTAATTCCACGAATGAAAATTACCAATTGTGCTGTGTCAACGTTGTCAGTGCTTTCATCCATGGACCTTGGTTTATAGTCTTTTTTTGGTTATTTCTGCTATTTTATGTGTCCTTCTCTATATGGTTCGTGGTGATAATGCAATATTTAAAAATATCATATTGTTCAGGGAAAATTATGTAGGCAACTTACTCTCACATTTTTTATGGAATCTCCGTCACTAAAACACCTCAGTGACTGAGCAATCTCCAAAGCAACAGCATAACTGGCGTGAAGTTGTAACATCAGTTATAACATTTGAATTAAATTAGGTGTATTATCTGAATATTGCTCTTTGAGCTGTTGCAGTTGGTTAGTATGATCTAGAACTGAAAAAAATAAAAGGAATAAAGGACATTACGTTAGTGTTATGTTACTTTAAATCGTGGTGTAAATTTATGAATACATGCTTACCTATAATTGTATGGTGATCTTTATGACATGTTGCTTGATGTTCCATTGATGAGATCCTTTTTAAACTTTAGAGCACAACCAACATCTTACCCTTGACTTTGACAGAGACATGTTTAGAAGTACAGGTAAACATGACAGGACGGTCCGCCCGTGATCGGTGTGTATGCACTCAGCTGCGAGGGAGGGGGAGACAAGAGTAAATGCTGCCCCTGATTCATCATAGTTGTGAGGCCTCATTGCGTACATGTTTGCCAATGCCTGATCTAAATGATAGTGGTTTACTGAAAGCCCTCAACTATTACCAAATTTCAATTTGCATGCTTAGTCAAAATTATGCTGTATATACTGTCTATTACAAAATGTTTTATAACATTGACAATTTCTGAAATATTTCCTGTTTTTAGTTTAAACTTTTGCACATTTCAACAAGTTCAGTGGTTTTTATTTTGCTTTTCATGAGGTCATAAAAACTATGAGCAATATCAGGGCTAATGTATAATAATTATTTATATGCTCTTTTAAACAATGGCCCGTTGTTTCAGCCTAAAAACTGCATACTGTATGAAATTAATTAGTTGAAATAGTGAGTATTTATCATGATTAATAAATTGCAAAAAGAAAAAGCTTTTATATGAATAATATAGGTATGAAAACAAAGTAATGAGTACAGAGAGTATACTGCAGATCAAAAATTCTTTTTGTTAGTGAAAATATACATATATGTACAATTATTTTCCCATGCTAATGGCTTCATTGCCAGATGCAAGGCACTAGAAAACAACAATTATTTTCCCTTAATAGCTTGTGGTTGTTGTTTCTTAATGCAGATCCCACAAATAACTTAGCATTTTCCTTTTTTACAGGCATTTCAGCTATTTGATTTGAACCATGATGGAATAATTGATTTATCGGATTTAAGGAGCACATATATGACACTTGGCAAGAAACCTGAGGATGTGGATGAAAAAGAGATTCGACATATGCTCTCAGAGGTACGTGTTATCCACATTTTAGCCAAAAGCAAAGCCCTGTGCCAACCTGCGATAGTTACACCCCCACATTTAAACTTGGCAAGGAAATAGCAGTGCACTGGAGCAAAACAAATTATGATGTTGTAATTTGGCACCATTTCTTGATGACCTCAGAAGCACTTGAGTGATATTCATAACAGTCATATCATTATCCAAATATTTGTCACTTTGAATGAGTTCTAGGAATACATTAATCACAAAACAGATGCACTAATTTTTATCATGACACAGCTAGAAACAGAAACCAAGCTGTCATGTAGTACTGTTTTGTTTATGCAAACTGCAGATTTTCTTGCCAAAAAAGGTTCAAAATTAGTTGAGAATACAAATAGAAGTTTACCTTTTACAGGTATAAAAACACTAATTAACAACAAATATAAAATCAAGCAAACTCAAACACTATGTAACAAAGCAAAAGATAAAAAATGGAACATTTTAATTAAAAAACCAGAAATTATTCCAGAAATCCCTTGAAAAACTGCAGCAGCAAAATTTAGATTACTTACATAAAACTTTCACAAAATAGGAATTTACACAAATCCAAATTGTCCTCTATATAACAGAAGAAATGACTGAAGATTATAATACAAACCTGTGAAGTTTACCTGTTGGATACACTACAGAGAAATATTGGAGAGCAAGAGTGCTAATGGCTTTATTGCCAAAGACCAACATTTGATAACAACTGTTTTGTTATACAAATACTATTTAATTAGATGAAACATTTGTTTAAGAGTTCTCCTTAAGAACATACTGAAAGGTACATTCAAATTTGGATACATTAAGGCTAAAAAGAAAAAAATATTCATCATCATCATCATACAAACAGGGTTTAGACCATTGGTAATCTATTCTGAGAAAGTATATTATTCACCACAAACCTATTTTGGAAAATTACCTGTTTATGTTTCAAGAGAAGTATCTGTCAACTTTCTGTCATTTCCTAATCAAGTGCTTTTGATAATTTTTTCTTGGTTATAGAAAATAATAAATTAAAACTTTACTTCTAAACAGTGATAATATGATTGATGAATCACGCAAATGATTCATTGTGATCCTTACTTGTGATGAGATGATGGTGGTGTCATTCATGTTTTATCTTATGGGTATCTTTATTTTTATACCATTTCTCTTGTTCGCCAAGTTTTCCTCCTTTCTCAAAACCAGTCATTCCTTTTTTATCTTGACTTATTCTCAGATACTCTACCTGCAATATTTATGCACTGTAATTATTATTTATTTATGCCAACAAACTTACTGTTGGTGTTTTTAAACACACAAGCCGTGTGTGGGCAAAGTTTAAGAGGCAGAACCAGTTGTGGCATTGAATTTTTAAGTTCCGGTTCTACCTCTTAAACTTTGCCCACACACGGCTTGTGTGTTTAAAAACACCAACAGTAAGTTTGTTGGCATAAATAAATAATAATTACCATGTGAAGGTTATTTAATCCTGGATATAAAGTACTTGCAATAGTAAGTCACCATTGGGGTAATTGTCTCTGATGTGAGACTGCCTTTGTGGTTTACCAGGAAAAATACGAACTGGCTTGAGAATTTAATGCCATTCTGGCAGTTTGTCACAATAGCTCAGTGGTAGAGCGTCCGCCCGGCAAGTGGAAGGTCTGTGGTTCAAATCCCAGTTGTGGCATTGAATTTTTAAGTTCCGGTTCTACCTCTTAAATTTATGCACTGTGTTTATTCTAATTTCAGACCTTTCAATCCTGTAAACATCCTATCACTAAATGATGTCCAATACGTAATCCTGATATTTTAGCATTGTTTATAACTGGTCAGTGTTCATTGTTGTATTATTCTTAATTGCTGCATCATCTCTACATAATTTAAACAGCTATGGGCTTAGCTTGAAACCTTGTCCTAGCCCCATTTTTCAAAGGACATCTTCCCTATTGCAATTCTTATACAAAAGAAATTAGTATAGAAAACCCAGTAATTAAAACTTACTGAACTATTGACTTAATCATATTAAAATGTTTAACTGCTTCCAAAATTTAGTACTAACTTCTTTGGCATAACATGACAAACAGGTACTAAGAATAATCATATGCTATGCAAATGAAAGTTTGCCTGATGCCACTTCTTAAATAAAACTGTTTCCACTTTGTAATTTCAGGCCATTAATCCATTAGACTTTGATTCATTTGTGGTGCTGCTTGGATTCAAAACTATTGAGCTGGATCCTGAAGAAATACTGAGAGAAGCACTCTCAAAATGGGATTATGATGGCTCTGGACTCATATCAGAAGAGAGGTAATACAGAACATTCAATTACCTCAAAACCTTGTTCTAATAGGTATCTAATTTGGTTCCTGTAAGTCAGGGTCATTTTGTAAGTAATGGCAACCTATTATATCTTCCGACAAAGCTGTAGCAGTAAATTCAAATATGTATTTATATGTGATTCTCTTGATAGCTCAAAATGTGTTTGGCTAAACAAGTTAATGTTAAGAAGCAATTGAAAGTACAGTGACTCAAGAAGTATATCTCCATTTTAATTCTCATAGCCAGATTAATAGAATGAAAATTATCATTTTTAATAAGCAGAAATAACAGCACATATTACAGTTTACTTTTGTGGTGTTTTACCAGATTTTTCACCTTATTACTTTCAAAATGTTTGAAAATTGTACAGATTTTAAAAATCTTTGTATGCTTTGTATGCATTTACTGTGCTTTTCAAATGGGAAGGAGTTTGTCCTTGAGCGTCTCCAGGTCGGTAACCAGAGTCCTGCTGTGTTGTCATATTGCTTTCCCCTTAAGTGGGGCTTGATGCGTGCCAACAAATATGAAGAGTGGGGGTAATGAGCTTGTAATGCTGTGCATGTAAACATATCTAATTGGCTGCATATCAGAACTCTTCCCATTTGAAAAGCACAATAGTAGAGTATCTTTTGTGTAATAGCTAACAATGTCACTGCTGCAGGTTTTTAAACTGATGGCGAAATTCATTTGTGAATTCAAAAAACTGAGGCTTCAATCAGAAAGTTCAATAAAAGCATTGACAATTTCTCACTTTGAAGTTTCTTTCCTCTATCCAATCAAGGCCTATTTTAACTCCAATTTCAGAAATATAATGAACATTTTTTCTCTACTGAATACATATTGAGACAGAATATTAGAAGACCCCAAAAGAAAATCGTTTATGTGAATATTTGTTAAAAGTGTAATTTGTTTTTTGATGTTGGTATGATTTGATTAAATGGCGAAAACGTGTTCCAAATGCTCATTGTTACGAACAACTAAGTTAGTTTAAAGACGTCATAAATATTTCCATATTTGATTTTAATATATATGTATAAATATTAGAATTATATGTGTTCGATAATAAAAGTAAGGGAGGATGGTTAGGGATCGCTTCCCTAACAAGAAAGAACTATTTGATGGACGCATACGTGGATGTATACAAAAAAGGCGGTGTCACATGAGGACGCCATAATCTGCCCACTCGCGTGTGTGTAATCGAGGTGAATGGACATATTTAGGTAGTGTGAACATAGAATTTTCACCAGACTTTCATCAAGCATTAGTTCCACTAAATGAAAAAGTGGAAACGTTTTAATCATTTAGAATGGTGCTAAGAGGAATTATTTAATGTAAAATATTGATAAAGTGTTAGTAAAATAATACATTGTGGTGAAGAAACATCGTGTGATTTTTCATTCCATCCGTTACCACACCCTGACATCACAAAGATCTCAATAGCTCAAAGACACAACGTTATTAATAATCACAAAAACGGCACCAATATCATATGATTTTTTACATACTACACACAAAATAGCTTAAAATTCAGTTTATTTTAAAAAATCATATAACTAATAAACGAAAAAGCTTGAAAAAATATAGAATATGCTATCTGTAATATTGTTTTCCTTTCTGCATATTGAAAATTAGAATTTTCTCTCGGTTAATTTGGCTTTTTAAAATGGAGTCAAGTGCTTTCTAGTCTGTCTACAAATAAAAATTTTTGTTTCACTTAACACAAAATTAACTCAAAAGTACTGCCTGATCAAATTGATTCACAACTGATATTACTAAACTTAATTGCTTGTTAGTGAATCTTGCCTTGCAGCAGAAAGAATGTCTTTGCAAATGTAGTACAACTGCACAAATAAGGGGCAATATAGTTCTAAGTCACATGGGATACAACGGTCTCTGTGCCTCCACACACTTGTTTTATTTATTTATTTTTTTGTTTGTGTTTGCAAATGTCCTCCAACGTAATGTCATATCGAACGGTGAATGAATGAAATGGGTGTAATGACGCTCAAATGAGCCTGAGGTCCACAAAGCTTTAAGTTACCCGACATTTGTCTTCTTAAGATAAGGGAAAGCCTCGGAAAAAACCTTATCTGGATAACTTACTCTAAGCGAGATTTGAACACGCAACCTCTTGAATGTAAGGCAGACACACTAACCATAACGCTACACAGGTGGGCTTCACATACTTGCCCTAACAGGTACAGGAAACTATGTCACCAACACAAAAGATGACTTGCTGGTAAACTCAAATATACAAGTCGCCATGTAGTAATTTTCCAAATATGAACATTTGGATTATGGGTTAAATTCTACATTGTACGTCAAACAAAACATGAAAATTCTGTACAGTTTCAGCTAAAACCATGTCTGGCATGCCTACCTTAAATTCAAGTGCATCAATTTCTTATGCAAATTATAAGTGCATAACCATACACTACTCACCCACTTTGTCTTGAGCTTCCAGAAGCCATTGTTGTCGAAGAAGGCAACAGCTCTTTTCATATCTTTAACTCAGTCATACTTCAAATGATATGTTAGAAGGTTGTAAATAGTTATTCCCATGATTATTTTCTCCAGGATAGCAAGGACTAAAGTAAAAGGCTAAAGACATGGCTCCTTTTACTGTATACAGGAGTTTGTGGTGTTGATGCTGGATCTGATTCAGATAATTAGTACTAAAAATTACTGCTTGAGTTGGTTACATAACCAAAGCAAACCAGAATAATAATGGAAGAGAACAGGTACAAAGGTACAGAATACAGTGAAATGTACAAGTGGTAAAACCGGAGTATGGGCAAGAATGCTCAGTTGTTACTTTGGCAAAGTACAGGCCTTCTTGACTTGACCTTTTGTAGCTCTAGATTACAATACTCAATATAAAGTGTGCAAGTAGTACCTTCATCATAGAAGATGTTGGAAATTATGTTCTTGGGCCACCACAGATCTCTGACACCTTTTAAGAAAATTTGCATTAACATTCTAATTCTCCAAGACCATGTAAATAAAACCATGCATCATCTGCCTGCTCAGAATAAAATAAGTTAAGCAGGATCAATATAGTGACTAAAATAAGAACAAATTAGAAACAAAAAGTTTCACTTATCTTAGTAATATTGCAAGATCTTCCAGAGCTGACATGTTTCAAATTGTATCCAACTTATTTTCAAAGCTATCCAAACAAGTTACGACAGTTACTGATGCTCAATTTAAAAATTTATCTGTCACCAACCTCTGAAAAACAAACACCTATAAATACAATCTATTGGTGGTATTTCAAAATTCATAACAAGGTTCTTGTTTTTTAAAATAAATATCTTTTCCCAAGTCATTAAATTAATAAGTCCATTTAATTGTTTTAATTATTTAACCTCTGGATTAGTTTAATGATTAAATTACCAAAAATGATCCGCCACAGCTGATTTATCAATTTGTTTATATTTAATTTTTCTAAAATGCTATTTAGGACATCACTATATATAATGCTTCTCCTTTAATCTTAATTCTAATTTGTTCTTATTTTAGATTCTGTTCCTTCACTGTTGTTGTTTTCTAGTGCCTTGCATCTGGCAATGAAGCCATTAGCATTCGTGCTTTCCAATACTTTTGAGCTGTAGTTTCTTCTGATCTTAATGCTTCACAGGTCTTCAAGTGGTCTTCGTTCATTTCTGCTGGATCGTTACACAGGACACATATCGGTGAGGATGAGATACCTATTCTGTAGAGATGACTTGCTAAGCAGTCGTGATTTGTCAATAGTCGGAAGGCTGCAACAGCTGTTTTCCTTGGTCTCTGGGGGATTATATCTGGGTTGGAAAGTAGTGTAATCCATTTTTTATCTTTGGCATTTGTTTCTATTTCTTGTAGGTATGAATGAGAAAATTTTTTAATGATCAAGCGTTTTATTGAGGAATATGAGAAATTGAATTTAGACTTTTGTTTTATTGTTGTGCCTTTCTTTGCAAGTGAGTCTGCAGCTTCGTTCCCCATGACTCCACAGTGTGCTGGAATCCATTGGAGATGAACAGTCTTATTAACTTTTTGGAGTTGTGTTAACATTTTGTAGCATTCTCTAATTTTTGTTGACTTCTTTGTAGTATTTGAACATATTCCTTGAATTGCAGCTTTAGAATCTGAAAGAATTACCTTCACTGTTAATACCCTCAATTTTGCCTTAATAGTGATTATTATTATTTTTACACCCAAATATCCACTACCTGACAGTCACGGTCCATATGCTTCGCACCTCCATTGATTCCAGCTCAGTAGCCAAGACTCCTATAGATATGGAGCTAGGGAAACACCTGAGCATGCAGCATGTGAATGTCTGCTCACAGAAACAACCAGAATCATTGCCCTCTACTACCTTCAGAATCAGGGCATCTACCAAATCATGAGGCACAGGAAACACTGGACATGGGTCAACAAGATGGCAGATGCCTGCTCTATCAGAGCCAGTCTTTTACATGCAGAGAAGACAATGAACTTTATGTACATAAATGTAAATTAAATTTACCAAAATATTGTGTGCTAAAGTATACAGAGTTTTTGGTAATATGATAGCACTAACACACTGAAACATTGGCCTCACTGTGTATCAACCTTTATGCAGCACATACTTTGCAGTCTACCTCTGTGGTGTGGGAGTAGCATGTCTGTCTCACATTCAAAAGGTCCCATATTTGAATCTTGGTAAGGGTGAGTTACGTGAATAAGGTATTTTCCAGGATTTTCACTTATCCTGAATGAAGAATCAAGTAATGCTAAGTACTATGGAACTTGGGCTCATTTGAGCATCATTTCACTAATTTCATTCTTCATCTGATATGACTTAACCAGTAAAGGATATTAAACCTTGAAAAAAAAAAAAAAAGGAAAAAATAACTGATTGGACAACACATAGACAGGAGCAAAAGCGGCTGGAGAACAGACAAGTAATTCTCTGTAATACGCCATGTCCAAATGAGAACTATTTATTGAACCCAAAAAAGGAACCTACATTTCCTATTCTGGTGATTGTTTATTGTTATTGTTATCAGCTGTAGACATTACGATGTAATTCATAGCATCAGAATACACATGGTTACACATAATTACATATAAAGAACTTCTGCAAAGATAGTTATTTATATACATCTATACTAATATATACATATACCAACTAACACATATTTATAATCTTACAGCTATGGCTTATACCCTATTTATAAGTTCTTCTATTGAGTAGAAACTCCCATCTATGCAATACTTTTTCAATTCTACTTTAAATTTAAGTATCATTTTATTTCTTTTATATTTTGTGGTAGTTTGTTATATAGCAAACATGCAGCTACTGATGGTTTGGTTTCATAAATTTCCAGTCTATGGGAATTTATGTGAAAATCTGTGTTACTCCTCGTGTTATGATAAAATGTGTAATGATGAAAGGAAGTTTAGAGTTAAGTATTCTGATGATTTGTTTGATTTGTACATTAGTTTACATTAGAGTAATATTTTATATCTTATAATTTCAGAATTAAGAATGATTTGATGACATGGGGTGACAAATTCACACAAGAGGAGGTATGTAAACTTGATAACCTTCAATATTCATAGTTCATTTACTTTCTGCAACTGTTAAAGATTCCTTTGTTTTAGGTGGATATGGCACTAGAAGATGCCCCAACACATGTTGGTAATAAAGAAGTAATGATTGATTATGTCAAGTTCTGTAAAATTCTGTGTGGACTGCGTAAGAAGACCAAGGAACCAGCTCCAGAAGATTTCATGAAGCACTGAGTTTACCCTGTTTATTCTAAAATATACACATTTCTGTTTATTTCTTGAATGCGAAAAAAGCAAATTTACATTGAATAATGTAATTTTTTAACCATTTTTTAGGCATTTTTACGAATGTTATTGTATTTGTCAATATTTTCTATAAACGAAAATGTGTGAATTTAATTTTATATTGAAAAAAATTATAATTCATGATTGTTTATTCCTTTACCACTCAATGTAATGTTTAGTCTAAAGTATGAATTAATGGTTTTGAGAGAAACCAAGGGAATAGTTTTATTTGCTTAGAAAAGTCTGCTGATAAGGAGTAAATAAAAGGATTCCATAAGATTTATCCATTTTAATTGTATAGCAATCTCCTCACAGATAATTGACTTAACTACCTTTATGTGGAGCATCTGGTGTCACTTTGTGCATCTGTACACATGGAACAACTCACCAACAACTGCAAGCAACAATTTCAGATTTCACATATGAAATTTGGAATAACAAATGTTGTTAGCTAATGCTGGATTTCTGACACTGAAGTCAATAATCCTCTTGCTCTCCAATATTTTTCACTGATGGATGGGGCATTAGAAGTGGCCGGGCATATTTGAAGGTGGTCTTGATCCATTTCCTCTTGCAGATCACATAGAGGACAGAGTGGTGAAGAATATATCCCAATTCTGTTTAAATGTTTTGCCAGATAACCATGTCCTGTAATCAACCTGAAGGTTGCAACTGCTGTTTTTCGAGGATACTCAGGAATTACTGTTTGAATGTTTGGTAGTTCCCATCTTTTATTTTTTGATTTTTCACAGTAATATTTTGCAATAATTTTTTTGAATTCAGAGTTGACTAATCTTTTAGCTGTATAAAATGGTAGATTAACTATAGATTTCTGCACATTGCTGGTACCCTTTTTAGCAAAAAAATCAGCTTTCTCTTTACCACTCAAGTCCACAGTGAGCTGGTATCCATTGGAAGACTAGGTGTTTTTGAAGTGCGGTTAGATGGGTAAGGATTTTCCAACATTCTATAATTGTTTGGTTTTTTGGTGACAACTTGGAAGTAATTGCTATAATTGCCACCCTGGAATCTGAGAGAATAACTGCTTGATGAAAATGTGAAATTCTATACAAAAGATTTTGTAGGGCCATTCGAATTGCTTCAATTTCTCCATCAAAGTTTGTAGTTCCATAACTTAAAGATCTGTAATAGGAAAAGAGGTGACATGTGACTCCAGCCCCTGCTCCATCTTGGTTTGATATCAATGATCCATCAGTATAAATATGGAGCCATTCGTGTTCTGGAAATCTAGTATGGATTGTCTCTAATACCAATAATTTTAGAACACTAGTTGGAGTATCACTTTTCTTAACTTCTGTCAGGTGTAAATAATATGTGATGTCTAATGTTTGTGTCAGATTGACTTTAGATATGAAGTTTTCCTTTGATTAGGAAGGTGTACATTCTTCTTGATGTCTTGAATTTTGGAAAGAAAGATCTCCTGAATCTTTAGTGTATGTGTAAAATTTCTCTTGTGCCATGTATTGAATGGGAGTCTGATCAACTTTTCGTATTGAATAAGAGCAGCTTTTTCTATTTCATATTCAATGGGGTATTGGTTGGTTAGTATTTCCATAGCTGCTATTGGTGTGGTTTTGATAGCACCTGTAATTAGTCTCAGACTTTGGTTTTGAAAGATTTGAATTTTTTTTGTGTTTGCTGTTACAAGAACTTCGCTGCAGTAAGTAAATAATGGCTTTTTATATACATTGTATGTTGTGTTAAGAGTTGCTCTGGAACATCCCTACTTCATTCCTGTTAGACGTTTTAACAGTGAAAGGCGCCTCTCTGCTCTTTGTATTACATTTTCTATTTGTTTGGTCCATGTAAGTTTGGTATCAAATGTAACTCCTAAATACCTTGCTTCCTTTGTTTCTGGTAATTGTTGACCCTCAAAATTCAGTTTTATTTTTAGTGGTTTTTTTCTTAGTGAAAAGATTTGGTAATTTGATTTTGTTGTATTAACAGTCATTAAATTTTCTTTGGTCTACTTTTGTAGGTTGTTTAAGGATTGTTGCATGGCTTTTTCTAGTTCTGTACTTTTGTTTTTTGGTTTTGAAGTCCACATTACTACGTCATCAGCAAATGGTGCACACTTCACACTTGATTCTTGTATTTCTTGTGGCAGATCATTCATAAATATATTAAAAAGTGTAGTGCTGAGCACTGCGCCTTGTGGTATAACAAATAACAAATGTTGACACAAGTCAAATTTAGTTGAAGTCAGTACAAAACTAAAGATAGTTTAGATGGGGAGCCAACTGCAAACCTTGACCACCTCTGTGGTGTAGAGATGGCATATTTGCCTCACATTCATGAGGTCCCAAGTTTGAATCTCAGTTAGGGTGAGTTATCCAGAGAAGTCTACAAGTATAACAAATATTTTAGAGATTATAAGTTCCACTTATCTTAGTACTTGCTGCAAGTTCTTGAAATTAAACACAAACTGCAGTTTAACGATATATCTATCACATCATTGATGCCACTCTTATTTATACTCTGATGATGCAATAGATAGATCATGAAACTGCAGTTTCCATTTAATTTCAAAATTTATAGCAAATACTAAGCCTAAGTGAAGCTTATAGTCTATAAGATATTTGTTATACCAGGCCCTTCATAGGTAACTGGACATTAAAAAAATTAACCAATTTTAATTATTTTTGGATATTTGTACATATTTATTAATGAAAACATTTCCTGGTGCTGAGCAAAGAGCATTTGCATAAATGGAAGGTCTCCTCAAACCAGAAAGTTTGCTTCACAGTTCTGGATCCATTATTGCCACTTCTAGATCACAGAACATAAAGTCAATCGAACACATACATTAGACATCACAAAAACGCTCTCTAATGGGCTCTGGGGGGCACATTAGGAACTAAATTTACTGTACAGCACCAGAAAATGTTTTTATTAATAAATATGTATAACATATCCAAAAATAATTAAAATCTGTTAATTTTTTTAATGTGCAGTTACTTATGAAAGACCCGATGTTTATAGATTTGTATTGCTTCACTGTTAGTAGCTTCAGTTATTCATTATATATCCAGAGCAGGTTTTTTTCTTGGGGTTTTGCCTTAGTCTTGAGAAGGCAAATGTTGGGTAACTCAAAGCTCTGTGGATCCTAGACTCTTTTGAGGATCATTTCACTCATTCATAGTCTGATGTGACCTACCAGGTTAAAGGACATTAAACTTACAAAAAATCTTATGTGTTGCACTCACATGAGTTTCTCCACTCTTGTACTAACCATTCTTACAAATTCTTACTCATATATCTTCCTCGTGTTAGTTCAGATAAACATTTGCAGAAATTATCTTACTGCTTATTTCCTTGTAGGTGCAAGGGGAATATTGAATATACTAGGCTTTGAGCAACAGTCAAGTTCTTTAAAGCTTTGAGATTCTGTTCTCTTTCAACAAGTAACATAAAAAAAAATGAACGATTTTGCGTTTGATGAAAGTTTGGTTTCTGAAACTGACACAAATAACAAGGAATATCTCCGAAATGGTTCACTCTACAAAAAAATTTACTTGGACATAGATTGTGTGTTTTAGTGAGATCTACATTTTTTGTACAAGTAAGATTTGGTCTATCTCTTACAGTTTACGAATTATTCAAGTCATCCAGAGTAAACAGGACTACATAGGCTATAGCCAGAAAATTCAAAATATACTTTTCATTTGCCATAAAAATATCTTAAACAAGTCATTTTTATAAAAATCATTACGGTCATTTTCAAAATAAATAAATAAATATTTTGTTGTTTAACGACACTGTCAATTGCCAGGATCACATCAGCGTCGCCGGTGTGCCGGAATTTTGTCCCGCAGGAGTTCTTTTAGATGCCAGTAAATCTACTGACATGGAGCTGTCGTTTTTAAGCACACTTAAAAACCATCGGCCTGGGCCGGATTTGAACCCGCGACCTTGGGAACAGTAGGCCAGCGTCTAACCAACTGAGCCACCCAGACCGATGGTCATTTTAAAGAAAATAAAAAATTTTGAAACATTTTCCATGTAAAGGGTAATTTAGGGTGAAACAACTTTCTTCAAAATCTTTGTGTTCCATCCTTGAAAGACATTAAACTTAAATACCAACTTTGGTTTTCAACCAACTTTTTAGTTTTTGAGTTATACTGTCCACAGACTGACAGACAGACACATGCACGCACACATGGACCTTTTTCTAAAAATGCTTTCTTTTTGGTTTCAGGGGGCCTCAAAACATATATTTCCGGTGAAATCTTGACATCGAATTGTTGAATGGAATACAATACATAGTAGAGAAAATAAAAAAGGAACCACCACCCTACAAATCCTTAATTTTTAAGGATACCACTGCATATATGGAGTTGAGATTTGATACCAAGAGTTTGGATCATATTTATTGACACATTTCAAATTTGGTTGAAATCAGTTCAAAATTAACGACAGGTGCTTATGAGCCATCAAAAAATTGGCAAACTCAGTGAGAGAAAACAAATAAGTTTTCATTGTCATTGGAAGGGAATACAATCATAATGCTAGCTGATGCAGCAGTTGAAGGTTACAAGACTTTTCTGAGTCTATACTACGATTTAAAATATTTTTCGAAGCATGTAGGCTGTGATCTAACAATAAAATCATTAAAATAATTAAAATTACAACTTGACATACTGTGGAGGACAAAACATCAAGTTTTAACCATTTCAATTGTTTTGTTGTTAGATCCCAGCCTCCTGGCCTGGAAAACATGATATAGTTTAGTAACATTGGACATGAAAGCCTACGATCATATGGAAGTTTATATCTTTGTGTTGTCATGGGATACCATGTGGAAAACAGCGGTTCAATTCCTTACTGCATTGTATATTTTATTCTACCATATTAAGCCTTAAAATGGATAAGCATATTTGTAATCATCTGACACTTTTTTTAATTGTTCCAATTTATATCCCAAATTTAACTGCAAAGGTCCTGTGGAACATATTGACCATCGGCAATGGTGGTGCTCATTTAACATTGGCTTTTTTTATATCTTTAGGGTTCTTAGTACATTAGATCACACACACATTCACACTCATTCATACTTCCAGACTCTAGGGAAGATAAGGAACATTCATGGTGGAAGAAAAATTCCTACCCCCCTGCTGGGAATCAAACCCGGAACCCCTTGCGCAGCAGGCAGGTACTCTACCTATCATAAATATTATTTTAATAACAATTTTAAGAGCCATTTTTAAGAAAATAAAAAATAAAGAAGCATTTTCCATGCACACATACACATGCATGGAACTTTATCTAAATATAATTTATTTTGGATTGAGTGAACCTCAAAACATTTCTAGTGAAATCATACTTCCTCTACCTACCTCTTGGCAAAGGAAGCAAGCATATTGACCTTTGTTGTTGAGCACTCCGATTGTTTATTATCTTGTTTATTAGAACAACAAAATATAGGGTAGTTAAATTATATTTGAATCCACTCTTGTGGCCTCTTGCTACTGTGCCAGACAGCTGGCAGTCGCCGGAGAATTTACACCAGCAGAGGCAGACTAAAATCCTTACCTTATAATAGATGCTGGAAATGTTGACCTTCTGCTCTCAAAGCATATCTTGTGTAAGTATTCTTGCTCACTTTCCGAAGCTCAGCAGCAGGAATTCTTGTGATATCTTGCACAGTGTTTTCTCTAAGTGTTATTCTGTTATCAAACACCTCTCTTACTGTATTTAATGATACAGCAGCTGAATGTGCTGTTGCAGAATCTTGCTGTAACCAACCATACGATTTCTCTTCTTCTGTCAAACGATTGAAAAATGGCTTCAGAATTAACCTCTGATATCACTCTGCATTTATTGTTTCATCAAAGAATGTGGGCCCTATTATCCTTCTAGCACTTATTGCACACTACACTCTAATTTTCTGATCATAATGAGGCATTTCATTTAGAAGCACAGGTTTTTCTGAAGTCCAGTGGTGACTTGCAAGTATTCACACATCCAGTTAGACGAAACCAAAATTCAGTGAAAAATAAAAGCTGTGGGTCTATGGATTGGAAAAACCAGTTACGATAATTCACATGTTTAGTGGGATCATTTGGCTTTAACACTTGCACTCATGTGTAGCGATAGGGCTTCAGTTTCAACAGACGTGTAGCATTTCTTGCAGAAGATTGAGATACACCTGTTTCCTGTGCTAGTGTTTTTAGCAATTTTCGAGGTGAATACTCTAAAACATTACCAATGTTGTCCAGTTTGTTTTCAGTTAACACTGACCTTTTCCTTTAATGTTTCTTGTCCAACACCGAACCCGAAGCTTCAAATTTATTTATGACCCCATGTATGTTGTTCTTGCAGATGGTACAGAGTTTGAAAGCTCTTTAACATACTCTCTGCACACATGGTGAGCAGATACGAGCTTGAAGTAAACTTTACAAATAAACATGCATTCGTCCACAGATAGGTGACACACCATGTTTACTGCACAACAGAGGCACCCGTCTCACACTGAATGATTGCACCTGATGCAGCAATACCAATGAGAGTTGGCACTGGAACACTTTTGAGTGGGAATTGCCAGTCTGAAGTCTCAGCAGCTGGCATGGGAGTAGCGAAGTAGAAAGAGGCCATGAATGGATTCAAATATAATTTAACTACCCTATTATTAGCAACTTGGTGTACAGTCAGTAATGCAATGCAAATTAATGATATCTCGTACCTGCCGATATATGAGACGTTGCTGTCCTGAAGATATGAGTTTATCTAAATGGAGTGTACATAAAATGTCTCGCCATGTGTGATAAGCTCATGTAAACAACTGGGCAGTTTTACATTCTTTCTGATACGTCTCATGGCTTTGTTTGATAGTAGTATAGATTGTTGGTATAGAGAATAAAAATTAGTATGTCAGTATTCATGCAGCTATCTCTATCTTAAGTTTCATTCTTAAACTGTGATATTCTGGAAAGAATATTAACTTCTAAAAGATATTGGGAGAAAAAATAGTGAAAAATTGGCATATTTGGTTTTCTTTATCTCAGAAACTAACTGAAGCAGAAAGGTGGGAGTTTTGGTATATCTTAAGAGATTCTATTTCATGTCACTGAACTAAAGTGACAGAGCTATTAATAGTTTTTCAACTTTTTAATTATATTTTCTCTATCTCTTTGATGAAACTGAATTGAAACTTTGGCAGTTTCAATATATTACAATTATTTACCTATAATATAAATATAATGTAATTCTATTGAGTTAATTTAGCATATTACCTGACATAAATACAGAAAGGTTCACTGTTGTGGATTTTATACTTTCTGAGAAAAGTGCAGACATATTTAGGGAAGTGTATTTCTGGGATAATCTCCATTGAAATTTAGCTTAAGAAATATAACCTCATATGATTCACAGGTTGCTCATTAGCTGCATTCCAAGTTGTCTTCTTGCTGATTACAAAGTGTCTATAAATTTCAAACAGGAGAGAGTAATAAAATTTACCTAATTATTTACCAAAGATGCAAATAAAAACTGTGAAATCCAATAACTTAGTTAAATAATTTAAAAGGCATTTGTTCCAATACATCATATGTATTTTTAATCATGTGTTGATAAATTAATTAGTGATAATATTACTTGTACTTAAAGCTTGCTTACTATAGATATGATTTACAGAGATCATCATCCCAGAGGTGATATTTATTGCCTCCTTTTACACACTTAGAGAAAAATATCTTAGTTACCACACAGTTAATGGTTTGCAACTTCAGTTGTACACAAACAATTAAGCATCAAAAATAAAATATTTTATCATAACAGGAAGAATAACAAAATAAGAAGAGAGATAAACATGAGGTATTCTTCATGGTTAACTGAAACTGTGCCTTACTTAATTTCACGGAGAGAAAAATTTAACATTAATGCACTCATGGTGTCATATTATTGTGGGTATGCCACTTAACCTCAGTTCATGTTGTTGAGGTAATGATAGGATCTGTTCCAGTACAACTTGCAGAACATTTCAATTAAAAAACACATTAATAATAGAAATTAATAAAAAAAGGTTTACTTATATTAAAATAATTTCTATGGCACTTAATCTAGTAACATTTATTTAGGGATCAGCATTACTGTTTTATTAGGTATCTACTTGTAAATCCAGTTTTCTTTCTGTCATCAGTCATTTAACAACTTATGCTTTATACCTTTATATACCTACATTATGATTAGAAACAGGCAAAATTTAAAATTCCAAATTTTAAATCATGCTATCATTATGAAAACAATTATTTTGGCAAAATCTTCATATTTTATGAAAACCTTCCTATTTCTTCATATTTTTTAAGGTTCATGAATTTCTGCTCTTATAATAGTTTGTGTTAGTTATGAATCAGGTATTCCAGATATTCTATCCAGACAGTTTTCTGTGAAGCAATTTACAAAATCCAGGCCACTTTTTCCAGAAAACCCACAGCATCCTTTCCAACAAGTTATTTTACTTTATATTTTTATTCTCTTTAACTACTATGTTCTCAGTGTCCCACTTTATATTGGATGTAAAAGACTGCTTCATTTTGCTCAGACTCCTTTATCAGGCTTAAGATTCTTTTACATGCTATAAATCTACAACATAGAACCACTGGCTTTACCTCCCTTCCAAAGGAAGTCATGCTAAGGATTTTTATGCACGAAAAAAATCCATCACACCCACCAGGTTTGAACCCACAACCTTGGGAACTAGAGGCTAATAAGTTACCCCATGACAACTTTTTCAAGTCAGGTACAGTTGCAAAATTGCAGCATTTGTTCAATGTGACATCAGAGGAAAAATTAAATGCCATCTATTCTTAAAGAGTTTTTGTTTGTCAACCTCTGTAATTAGTGCCCAATGAGCAAGGACAAAGCAATCAATACCTTTCTGTTTTCTTTTTTTTGGTTTAAGCATTTCATAATTATTAAAATCTATTGGGAGAGCTAAAAGTTCTGAACCGTTTGCACAGAGTTTTTCCACTAGGTATGTGGAAACATAACACACTGCTGCTATAAACAAGGTCACGCTTCTGACACAGCTTTGCTCTGTGTGCAGTACTGAATTGACGGTGATGTAATATGGTTCAGTTATTACGAGTGATTTATTACTTTATCGTGTACTTAGTCACAAAGTGTACTATGGTTCAGCATGTTTTCTAATGCATAGTCTGTATTTATTTATCATTTTTGTGTGTTAACTTAGCCATCTTACCAAGTGAAAGTATGATTTGCAGAAAGATTTCCGGGTGTAAAAGTTCTAGACTGTACAACAATCCATGAATTTTACAACAAATTTCATGCCACAGGAAGTATTTAGGCCAAAAAATCTAAATGATGGCATACAGTTCTTACCGAAGAAACATTAAACGACATCAGTCATCATTTGGAGAATTCTCCCCAAAAATCGATTTATGTGTCTTTCACAACAGATAGGCTTTTCTTATGGCTCTTTTCAAACAGCTATTAAATTGCTTAAGTTAAAACCATATAAAATAACTGTGGCACATGCTCTTCAACCAGGGGATCCTGTAATTAAGCGCACATTTTGTGAATGAACTCTAATGTATACAGTGGTGAAATAGACCCACATTTAATATTTTTCACAGACGACACTTGGTTCAATCTTCATGGATATATATATATATATATATATATACACAAAATAATCGTTAGAGTTCTGGGAAACCTAATATTGTTCATGAAGTACCCTTTCATGACAAAAAAAATTGGTGTATGGTGCACCATTAGCAGAGAAAGAGTTATAGGCCTAAGTCTTTTTGAGTTAACGGCTGACTCCCTGTTTTTTTTTAGAGAATTAACAGACAGGGAGCGTGATTTTGTCGTTTTTCAACAAGACTCTGCAACAGCTCATAACGCCAATCTTTCAATGAGAACCATTGAAAGTTTGTTTCAGGACAGAATTATTAGTAGAGATTTGTGGCCCCCTCAGTCCTCTGATCTAACCCCCTGTGATTTCCACCTCTGGGGTAACTTAAAATATAAAGTGTACAAGGCAAACGCACACACCCTGGAAGAATTAAAACAAAATATCCACCAGGAAATTGCCAGCATTTCTCAACATGAAGTACAGCTAGTGATGGATAGTTTCCTAAAGAGGCACCAAAAATGTATGGACAATGACAGTGGCCAGTTTCAGCATCTCCTTTTGTAATGCTGGTAAGTAATGCCTTTAAAAATAGTTTTAAAAATGTATGGTTTCATCTGCATTTTTCTATGATAGTGACTGACCGCAACAGGCACCAAGGAACACTGCGCAACGCATTCTTAAGCTTTTTGCTCTCCCCATATAAACTGCATGTAGTTTGTTGCATTTCACTTAATATTTTATTATTCAATGCAGCAAAAACTCTGTAAAGCCTACTTTTTAAAACTAATGATGTGACTTGCTCCAAACCTTTAAGAATACAATGTTTCAGTTTTAAAATATATACATATTAAATAATATTTTGTGATTCTTTTTCATATTCTACCAACTTTTTCTCTCTCTGCTTGTGGCATGTTGTAAGAATATTTTAATTGTTACTGGATTTAAACTTTGTGCTGGACAAAAAAGAACCCAGTAAATTCTTTCACTCTTCAAAAATATACAACACCATATTTGATCATTTTTCACTTCATAGTCCATTTAAACATTGCTATGAGATAAGTTTTAGAAGAGAGAAGTTTTAGAAGTTGTACCATTCACAATAACAGGTAAGTGAAGATAAATCTTTTAAGCAGAATGGAATGTAAGCTGTGATGTAACAAAGTAAACAGATTATGTAATGGCCCTTCATGTTTTAAGATAGATGGGTAAAGTTCAACTGACCAATCTAACCGGTGTCAGTAACTCCAAATGGCTATACATAGGCAAACTGATGTAGTAAACAACAGTGTATTTATAGTTTTGTCTGCATGAAATTGTGGATATGGATCACAGAACAGTTAGTACATTTTAAACTAAATTTAAAGTCAAGTGCCTACATCTTGTTTTATATTTTCTACATCTATTATATATTCTTGGAATGAATGATGACTAAGGATAGTTGATCTAATACTATCACCATTACTATGTTTCACACAACAAATCCTCAGTGTTTTTATATAAATTTAATCCGATGAGGGGTTCATAAAAATAGAGAAAGCAAATAAGAAAATGCTGAAAAATATAAAACAATTTTATTGAAGTACCATGTATTTAAAAACTTTGTAACACTAATCAAATGTAAGTATATTTTGCATTTTCTGTATAGAGCCTGGAAGTTCTGTTCATTCTGAATAAATTTTGTACAGTTTCGTGTAACCACTAAACAAGGTACGTAAAAGCTTATATGAAAAATGAACATTTCATAACACAGCAACTTAATTCAAATAAGTTTGTTACAACATTAACCATTTCTGAGATTCACAATTATTGATTTTAACTTTCAACTACTTTTACATTTTTGAAGTACTAAGTTGCTATTTGTTTGTTTTTTACGGTCATGCAAAGAGTGAAATTTGAAAGCCAGCATATAATAATCTCCTTTTTAAGTATTTAACTTCTGCATCCCCCTTTTACCTACAGTAAAATTTGTAATAGGCCATTTCTGCATAGTATTAACTTGAAACTGCTTACCAAGCAGGGGACCTGGGTTCAATTCCCAGTACTTGCAGGGATTTTCTTCTGCTAGGATACCTGGTTTGCAGTTCACTCAGCCTTATTAGGTTCCTGCAGAGCCAATTGAGGAGCTACCTATTGAAAAGTAGCAGCCTCTGGTCGAGAAGACCACATAACCAGTTGGGAGGGCCGAGGGTGCTGACCATGTCCCACCTCCAGTACTGCACCCCACTCATGATGGCAGAGGTGGAGGATGCAGCGGTCAGATGATAGACCTTGCCCAGATAGGCTGTTGTGCCATGGGGATATGTTAGAAAAATAAGCTTTTTGTAGAGAGGTGTAAGAATAAATAATGGGCAGAGAAAACCATGTGAACATAACACACAGATTTTTGTTTTGCTTTAAGGTGTTAATGTAAATGAACTATTGCAAGCTTGACAGTGTCAGAAATTTCTGATAAATTTACTGACAGTAAATATTAATATTATGATGTATCAGCAAGTGTATACCAGGTGAGTCACCTAAAGCTTCCACTTTGCCGCCGCCACCACCATCAGAAAGAGGCAATTTAATCTACTGGACCATAAATCTTTAAATAACTGATGCCATTGTTGTAGAGGAATAATGTTAATCTCTAGATTATATTTGGCTTCACTATTCAGTTATTTTAGAATTTTTATATTTGTGGCCAATATGTGTCCTGTGTAACGATCCAGCAGAAATGAATGAAGAACACTTGAAGACCTGTGAAGCATTAAGATCAGAAGAAACTACAGTTCAAAAGTATTGGAAAGCACGAATGCTAATGGCTTCATTGCCAGATGCAAGGCACTAGAAAACAACAACAACATATTTGTGGCCGAGATCTATTGGTATCATTTAAGTTTATAAACTCTTCCCAATGTTGCCTATGTGTTTTGTTGGTTTCTTTTTGCAATATCTCAGTCCTATGGAAGTTTATGTTCTTCACTTTTGGTATTGAAGTATTCCTGACAAGCCTCTCTATTGTCATATGTAATTTGCTAAATTCTGTCATCCCATTTCCTTAGATTCTTTTTCTTACACCATTTTTTCTTTTGTCCTAAGCTTTCTTTGGCTGTTTCTTCTAAACTATATCTTTCTGGCACTTCTTTCATGATGTCTTCCATTCTTGTTTTATAAGGCTTAACCACACTTGGATCATTTACTGAATTTACTTGAAAACTTAAATAATCCTTTTTCTTTTTATACCATCTTGGTGTGATACGTGTAAGAGATACCAAAATGTCATATTCAAATTCAGAGCCTCAATATTCTGTTACATATGTATTATATAGTGTGAATAATGACATGTCTGGTATTTTAAGTAACTTTTATTTCCTCCAATGGTTAATGAAGTGCTAACACTATTACAAAGTCACTTGCTGCAAGTATAGAATCACACTTCACACTGTTCTGTTGTATCGTAGCCTTGCAGCTCACAGCTGCTCTGTCTCACTGCCCTTGACAGTGCTGCAGTAACGTAACTCTCTCTCTCTCTCTTACACACTTCTCAACTGATCACAACTCACTGACAGTTAACTGATTCCTTGGTCAATGCCAGCTGCTTATATAGTGCAGGTGAATTGCTGGTGACTTCTGAAAATCTTAAGCTTCTTGGTTTCTGTGTAAACAAAACAACTGCACTTAGGTTCTAGACATGCATGCAACAGTATTTGTTCTGATCTGCCCATTGTTGTGCGTTGTGGAACAGTGATTGCAAGGGTAATTGTGAAGTAACTGCCACTTAATCCCTCCCTCTCAGGTGCAGCCACTGAGACAATGGCCAATAATAGATTTAGTCCTTCATGCATTATCCTTATTCGAAACCAGGGACATCAAAATTAAGATCTATCTGATTGTTCACTCATGGTTTATTTTGAGTCTAGAAATCAATGTAAAAACTTAAGCAATGAGTTGCTGATCCAGAGTAGTATATTTGTGGCATATTTTCTCTATAAAAGATGTTACAGTAATACCATTAATACTCGGTTCTGAGAACCTCATCAGTAAAAGCAGGTTACACCATAGGCAGATAGAGGTTAGGATTTGGATAGGAGAGGTTATGGAATGCACTTCATTATCACTTGCAAACCCCATATCACCAACTTGCATGAGCCTCTTCCCTACCTTCATGCTTGTGAGTCATTTTTCAATTCATTTTTTTTTTCCAGATATTTGCAGTGGAATTTTTAGGTGACACCTAGTATAAGCATCTGTTGGAGGCAGCATGATAACCTTAACCTCCTCCCCCACGTCCCTTGTGTGCTTTGCCCACAATGTTCTCATGGAAAGAGGTAGAAGAATCAGTGGCAGCATGACTGCCCTTTGCCCGCTCCAGGTTGCTGTGCAAGGAATTAATTTAATCTTAGCCTTTATTCCCTCTTAAGAACCTTTATTGCTGCTGCTAATGATATTTGTTCTCACTTACTTTATCCATATCTTTTACCACAGTAACCATTGTTGTTGAATAACACTTGAAATATTCTGCAGATGAGCACAACATGGTGGCCAACAGGAGTAGCTGCAGTTGTTGGAGTCTTTGCATTTCCTGTGTGCTACATCTTCACAGAACTTTGCGAGTCATTTCATCCCCTGCTTACGTTTTTAGTCGCTCTGCTCATTTTGGTTATAATATTGGCAGTGATTATCAGCCTTACACAAACAGTTGAAAACAAAATATACTATGGTGAGAAAAAGAAGTATATAATTATATACAATCAGTTATTAAACATTGTATAGTGATAAGAAATATAATTTTCACTCAACACAAATACCGCATAATTTATGTTAATGATAGCCAGTATAAACACTAATATTTATTTATGCTAACATGCTGTTAGTTAACTTGTTAAACACACAAGCCTTGTGTGGGCAATGTTTGAGAGGTAGAAAGAAATGTAACTGAAAAATTCAATGACACAGCTGGGATTTGAACCACAGACCTTCCGCTTATCAGGCGGCTTGTGTGTTTAAAAACACCAACAGTAAGTTTGTTGGCATAAATAAATAATAATTACCATCTGAAGGTAATTCAATCCCAGGACATAAAGTACTTACAATAGTAAGTCACCATTGGGGTAATTGTCTTTGATGCGAGACTGCCTTTGTGGTTTACCGGGAGAAATACAAATTGGTTGGAGAATTCAATGTCATTCTGGCAGGTTGTCACAGTAGCTTAATGGTTTGAGCACCCACCTGGGAAGCAGAGGGTCTGTGGTTCAAATCCCAGCTCTGGTATTGAATTTTTCAGTTCCAATTCTACCTCTCGAGTATAAACACTATTTTAAACAATGGCTCCATGTTTCACATCTCTTCTTCACTTCTATTAATTGTCCATATTCACTTACCTAATTTTAACTTTGTACAAAAATTGCTTGTGGTTAACCAAATCCTAATTAAGGCTCTGAATTAACCGAGGGAGTTGTTGGGAAATAAACATAGACATTTTTTGTACCAATGGTGTGTGTTAACAATGTTGAACAGTACTTTGTGATGCACAGGATCTGCTTTATTTACTGTGAGTTAGAGTCAAGATCCCAATACATGGTTATGGTATAACCACGGTGGTTTAAATCAATGTAGATCTATTCTAGATGACTAGTGCAGTATGTGTGATACAGAAAACATGTATAACAGGGGTGCAAAACTTAATTTAAGCCAAGGACCATTCTATTTTAAAACAGTTAATAAAGGGCCCCAGTGATCCAGCATCCAACCCTCCATTGTAGACCTAATTATATCTTACTTTTCAATTAGGCCTTCTCTTTAATTTAGCTGTCTAATATTCAATACATCAATAATAAGTCCTTTTACTGTCATGCCTATTAATTTAATTACTGATCATAACATAACAAGTCACAAATGTTATTCAACTTAATAAGAAACTTGACCCTGTGTAAGTTTTGTTAACTTTTCAATCGGGATGGGTCGATACCAGTTTTTCTTGATACTCGACTCTGATACATATTTTCCACGATACCCAATACCATCATTTCTACTTATAGTTTCAATACAAAATAGAATGATGGGAGAACTATGTAATGCCAATGAAATTAATTGGGTGCACATGTTTAATGAGATAAAATTTAAAACCATCAGTGTACTTATTCTTAAACTCCACATTAGACATTTAAAAGCAAAAATGCGTTTTCTGAAATAGTCCACTTTTATAAGTTTTTGTTAAAAAATAGTAGCATTTTCACTATGAGGGTCAAATCTACTTTTTTTGCCATGTACGAGTGCTGCTGTGCTAAATAGTCTTTCAGAGAAAACTGTTGCAGGTGGAATACACAAATATTTAGCAGCTAATGTTTTTAGTTTTGGAAATTTTGAATTTGTTTTCCAGTAATCCAGTGCACTAGAAAGAGGAGGTGACAAATAGTCATTGAGATAAGCAGCGATTTCTTCTTGGAAATTGTTAAATGTTAGTGAATCTGACACACGATTATTGCATGATGTTACTGTACAGATTGATATTGAAGGAATTTTTAATAAATAGATGCTTATATAGTTTGGATGAGTTATAAATGTTTGTATTATAAATGCATTTATTATGTATGTGTATGTATTAACCGATATATCCAACAACATTTATATGTTCTATATGGATGAAATAAAAAAAAATATATATATACCACATTCCTGGCAATTTCTTGGGCTTTGCAGCAGGTAACATTTAAAATAAAATGAAGTTTGTGAACTGATCAATTCTTTTTACGAGTATGTCAGTATTACATGACTATCCCTACACAGGTATGCGAAAATCTGATCAAAAATTAAAAATAAACTTTACCTGATCATTCTTGGATGTAGGAAGAAGCTGTCTCTTTACCTGCATTGACATTTCTAGTTATCTCAGAACAAGAAGTACTTCCTAGAAAATTCAACTCATCATGTACTTAGTCTGGTTCTTGCTTGACTTGCAGTGAAGTAATTAGATGTTTGGGTTTGCACTTTGCACTGAATAAGCAAGAATTGAAGGAAAGGTCTTCCTGACCATATCTGTGTTTGTCTCTACTGTTAGGTGGTCATTACAACCACTTTAAAATGTTCTACTTGTGACAATAATATTTTGAGATTTTAAAATAAAATAAAAATTGCAGAATCACCGCCGAAGTATTGAAAAAGTGCAGAGTGAATTTTCTGAAGTACCATTCAATGTCGATACCATGCAAGTATTGTGAGTATCGAGGTATCGCAACTATTGAGGACCCATCCCTACTTTCAATATCCAGTTCAATTTTTGATATTGCAATATGCATGCTTGCTTCCAAATTTTCATCTGTAAGTCTGGATCAAGTTTTGAATGTCAATTGTTTCATCATCAAAAATTATTGTTCACAGGCTACAGACTATGTGCTACCAAATAGTTACCAGTTTCAAAGCATGGTCATGGAGATTGTGCATTTTTTTAAGCAATTGCAGCCTGTAGAAATCAAGGAGTGATACATCATCAAATTTTGTTTTCAATTCTGCATGTTTCTGGATATTAATTAAAAAATTGCAGGCACTGTCTCAATATCAACATAGAAGTGTAAGGAAAATAATTAAAATGATTTTTCAAACATTCAAACAGTTTGAAAACCGGTGTTGAGCTCTTCTGTGAGATTTTTTTAGAGGTCAATAATTTCCCAAAATTAGATCTGTTCATAGATTCCATCAGTTTGCCCCTCGGAAAATTGACAAATACTACACCTTTTATTTGCATCTGCCAAACTAAAAGTTTCTTTCAAAAGATCTGATTAGGTTGAACAGATGATGGATCATGTAGCTTTTGTCGTGACTTTTGGTTTTTAGTTCATTTAGTTTAGTTCATATGGTGCTGCACCATATCAACCAGAGATTTCAAATCAGATAACCATTCACTGCTGTCCAGTTCCTGCACCATAAAGTTTTGATTGGTCAAAAACAACCTAATTTCTTCCCGAAGTTCATACACTCTTTTCAACATGTTACCTGCACTTAGCCCTCGAACTTGTGTAAAATCTACATCCAAATCTGCACCTAGTGTGTAAATGGATATTCTGAAACCAAAGTATATTCAATATTCATTAATTTTAAATTTATCTTCAATGGGCCGCATTTATATTCTGGAGGCTGCATCAGTCCAGGGGCCATGAGTTGTGCATGACTGGTGTATAGTTTCTCTGGAAACAAAAGGTAATCTTCTATGAAAGGAAGATAGTAAACCAAAGAGTTTTTCAAAAACTAATCTCATTTAGTAATGTAATTTGTTAATCTTTAATTAAATTTTATAAAGTATTCAACATAAATCTTAAGGAATTATGTTGTAATAAGTATTCATATTACACAGTTTTAAACATTTTTTCATCATTTACAACAGGCATGGGCACGGGAGGAGAGGTAGCGATTGAACTTGCCTCACTCAATCCACGTTCTCTTGCCGAGTGACGAAGGTTGTTCAGATACAACACGCACAGTAGTAGCTTCGTTTCACCTGTGTGGAAGTAATAATTTCTACGCTGGTATCAACTATTTTGTTTATATTAAACATATTTTGCATACAATAGTTATTGCAGCTATCTACTGTGGTTAGGCAAATTGCATAATCTTCAAGTTTATAATCTCCCTTTATCTTATTCACATAATATTCTTATGCTACCTTATGATTAACATACTAAATTGTTTTCTTTCACAATAAATAAAGCAGTACAGTTCCATTGCTATTTAGCCTTAAATATTTTAAAACTATTTGATCAATGTAATAAACTGTTTATTTTTAAACTCGATATTGTGTTCAAATAGCTTATACTACGAGGGTAATTAAAATATAAACAGTAATTGTTGCATATCACGAAGGAAGCAGTTCAGAGCGGGGCAATGGAGTGGGGGGGTTGAAGGTTGGTTTGTTAGGGACGCTTTGTTAGCTGCTTCGATAGGTTCTGGCGTCAGTACAGCCATGAGTGAGCAAGAGGTTCCTTCGTCTGTTGCGCAACGCATTATTATCAAGTTTTTAGCCAATGAAGGGGAGATTTTAACTCGTTTAAGGGCACAGTTTGGGGAAACTACACTGTCTCAGAATCGAGAGTTTACTTGGGCCAGACAATTTAAGGGTGGCCGAGAATTTGTAGAAAATGAAAGTCATGCTCGACGCCCAAGGTCAAATCTCACAGATGACAACATTCGTGCCATTCAAGAGCTTATGGAAGGTGATCACCGCTCCACTGTTGAAGAAATCACATCAGAAGTTGGTTGATTTTCTTCATGATCGACGTACAGTGACTGCAGCTTACTACTGCCAATTGTTAAGGTCTGTAAAAGCTGCCTACTGAAGCAAAAGACGTTGTATGCCCATCAGAGGTGTCATCGTTCTCCAAGACAACACTACGCCTCACACCACGAATTTGACAATGGACACAATGGTGGACTTGCACTGGGAAACCCTTGAACACCCTCCCTATAGTCCAGGCTTGTCCCCCCAGACTATTTTTTGTTTGCACCCATGAACGAATCGCTTGGAGGGAAACATTTCGAAAGCAACGATGACGTCAAGGAGCATGAGCGCAATTGGTTGGCGATGCGCCCTCAAACTTTTTTTGAAGAAGGAATCTTCAAGCTTCAGAAACGGCAAAAATGTTGTTGTTAGCTAATGCTGGATTTCTGACAATGAAGTCATTAATCCTCTTGCTCTCCAATATTTTTCACTGATGATATTGAAGAGAGCAATAGCAGTAATAGTAACCGCTTTTAGAGAGCACCATATTTTTATGTTTTGGCGGTCACATCGCTCTCTCACAACCCCCAGAATGTCTGGAGGACCACACCTGTCGTTGGTTTACGGGTCTCACCGACCTGACCGGGAGAATTATCAAAATAAGTTCACCGACCATATCCTCTGATTACCAATCAGAGGACGTATTACATGCCATGACAGGTCAGCATGTTAGGGGTTAAGATTTTATAGAGAAATGGAGAGGATGGAAAAATAAAGACTCCCTAGCTCTTGGGAACCCTAATAGCATCAGGGTCGGAAGAGAACAAAAGATGACCAAGGTAAGGTCAGATAGAAAAGTTACAGTGAGGAGCAAAGCACCAGTAAGTGGAAGTAATGTTCTGCTCAGCTTGGGTACCTTGTGGTCGCCATTCACATATCCCCTAGACGGAGACCCCTGAGAGAGTTAATTGAAATGTACACATAAGCACATTTCACTTATGCACACTGGGAACTGAACATAATGAGAAACTTCTTAAATTGGGAGGCAGGAGGAGGGAAAAAAGAAAAACGTTGAGTTTACATGCTCCAGAGGCAATCCTGTAAAAAAGATAATAAAGTATATTCTTCTCCATCTTTAGTTTTATTATTTGTAATGTATAATTACTTTTATGAGATTTACACACTTGAAAATTTTGGGTGAAATGTGCTTTTCCTTGTGATACCACTGAAGTTCAATACTTCCTAAATTCAGGAAAACAAAATTTTAAAGCTATTTTTCTAGGCATTTTAAATGGACGTGATTTCACGTCCATATCCCTGAAGAGGTTGAAACAAACACTATCCTTAACTGGTCTCACACACTGTCCCAGCTGTCCTGGTGGCAGAAATATTGCATTAATGCTGCTTCTTGAGTATCCATGCAATCCCACCCGAGACCGTACTGTAGAAGGGGATAAATGCCTATCCTTTAGTCCTTCCATCTTCCTCTGCATCGCGACTGAGCGTGGAGCGGTTTCTGTCATTCTCAGTAATGAATGTCTATGTGTAACCATTCTTTTTAAAGGTGTTTATTAAAATAATTTATTTTGAGGGATAAGCAATCTTTGTCCACAATTTCATAAGCTCTATGAAACAAGTCAGTGAGAACGGTTTTCTTCTGGATCGGATGAAGGTGACTACGTGTGTTAAGATAGCAATCTGTATGTGTAACTTTACAGTATACACCATGTCCTAACGTACCATCTTGTTTTTTTTATAAACTGTTGTTGTTTTCTAGTGCCTTGCATCTGGCAATGAAGCCATTAGCATTCGTGCTTTCCAATACTTTTGAACTGTAGTTTCTTCTGATCTTAATGCTTCACAGGTCTTCAAGTGTTCTTCGTTCATTTCTGCTGGATCGTTACACAGGACACATATTGGTGAGGCTGAGATACCTATTCTGTAGAGATGACTTGCCAAGCAGTCATGATTTGTCAATAGTCGGAAGGCTGCAACAGCTGTTTTCCTTGGTCTCTGGGGGATTATATCTGGATTGGAAAGTAGTGTAATCCATTTTTTATCTTTGGCATTTGTTTCTATTTCTTGTAGGTATGAATGACAAAAATTTTTAATGATCAAGCGTTTTATTGAGGAATATGAGAAATTGAATTTAGACTTTTGTTTTATTGTTGTGCCTTTCTTTGCAAGTGAGTCTGCAGCTTCGTTCCCCATGACTCCACAGTGTGCTGGAATCCATTGGAGATGAACAGTCTTATTAACTTTTTGGAGTTGTGTTAACATTTTGTAGCATTCTCTAATTTTTGTTGACTTCTTTGTAGTATTTGAACATATTCCCTGAATTGCAGCTTTAGAATCTGAAAGAATTACTGCCTTGTTAAATTTATTTAAGGGAAGATTTAATAATTGTCGGAGAGCAATGTATATAGCCTCTATTTCTCCATCATAATTTGTTGTGTCTCTGCCAACAGAATGATAAAAGGAAAAATGTGAACATGTAACTCCAGCTCCAGTAAGGTTTTCCTTGGAGGATCCATCAGTATATATGTGCAGCCATTCTTCTGTGGGATACCTAGTATTGATTGTTTCCAGAGCTAGAAGTTTTTGTATTTCTTTTGGTGTGTCTGATTTACTTATTTCCTCTATTAATTCCAAATTGAAGGTAGGTTGCAATAATTCCAATGGATTTTCTCTTATAAGTAGATTTTCTCTGGTGTTAGGAATGTTCAATTTGGATTTAATCTGTGTTACCTTTTCTAGGAAACTACTATGAGTTTTAAGGATTGAAGGGGGGAGGTTCTCTTCTGTCCATTTAGAGTTTGGCAGTCGTAACATTTTCTCGTGTTGGAGCAATGCTTGTTCTTCTATTTTTGTTGTTATTGATGGGGTCCGTGTTAAGGCAAGCATGGCATCAATAGGTGTGGATTTAACTGCTCCAGTGATTAGGCGAAGAGCCTGATTTTGTATTTGTTCAAGTTTATTGATGTTAGCATTTGCTGCTGTTATTAAAGCTTCAGAACAGTACAAGAGGTTTGGTTTAATATACATTTTGTATGTTGTGTTAAGGACTCTCCTTGAGCAGCCCCAAGGGGTAGTAAGGGGTAGTGATGCGCCTCCTATAGCCTCTCCTACCCAATTCCCATCCTCATCCTGCCCGTGGTGCACCCTGCTTTTAACAGATGAGGCTCTGGGGACCGAATCACAGCGGTATAACTGTTTCATCTAAAATGGAGGAAATGTCATTTACATATGTGCTGGCCTATCACAGCACAACAGCGTCCCTCAGAGGCACATGAGGGGAAGGTCGGTGGATCTAAATATCATCTATTTAGTCCTCCCGGCTAGGTCCGATGGACCCGTTGACCAACGATAGGTGTGGTCCCCCTTGCAAAATGGGGGTTTAAGTCGGGTGATGTAACTGCCACATTGTAAAACTGGTGCCCGTTAAGAAAACAGTTACATGAAAGCCACATACATGAATATGAGTCCTAAAGATAAACATTCCGGAGTTAAAACTGTCCCCCAATCGGATCTCCGGGTGGGGACATCTTTAGGCAAATTTCATCACAACAATTCCAATATTTTTTTATAAACTTGAATGTCAAAAATGGAAGAGAAGCTAGATTTTCAATTTCCATGGTGAACTTAATGTTTGGATGAGTAGTATTGATGTGCAAGAGGAAGGCTTGTAGAGCTTCTTTCCCATGCTGCCAGATCACAAATATGTCATCCACATACTGGTAGAATGCTTTGGGTCTGGGTGGTGCTGACTGCAAGGCTATGTGTTCCAAGTGTTCCATTTAAAAGTTAGCCACAGAAGGAGAAAGAGGCAATCCCATTGCCACTCCATTGATTTGTTCATCAAATTCGTCCTTATATAAGAAGTATGTAGACTTGAGAACATGTCCAAAGAGTTTAAGTATGTCCTTTGGAAATTGTTCCAATAGTAGGTTCAGGATTTTATGGAGAGGAACTCTAGTGAAAAGTGAAACAATGTCAAAGCTGACCAACTAAGTTGCTGGGTCCACTTTTAGACTCTTGATGATCTTCACTAAGTCTGCAAAGATTTTTACATTTAAAAAGAATGGTTACAAAAGCACAGACATTCATCAAGCACACCACAGAGTTAAGAATAACATAAACCGCTCCACGCACAATCACAACACAGAGAAAGATGGAAAATCCAAAGATCTAAAGTTCATCCCCTTCTACAGTACAGTCTCAAGCAAAATTGCATGGATACTCAAAAAACGTAACATCACAATGATATTCCTGCCACCAAAAAAGCTGAGACAGCGCATGAGACCAGTTAAGGACAATCTTTATTTTAAAACACGTGGTGTCTACAAAACTCCTTGCCAATGTGGAAAGACATATAATAGGATAGACAGGTCACCCGACAGAAGAGAGACGCGATGAACACAAATGCAATCCACAACTACCACAACCAGAAAAATCAGCACCAGCACAGCATAGTCCCGACAATGATCACAAAATTCCACTTGATAAGGTTTTATGTCATTTTTTTCCACGGAAAGTTTTAAAGTTACACCACATTTAAAAGCTTGAAACTTTTCAAATTTTTATCACATCAAGAGTTTTACATGAGATTGATTTTAATTGTTTAAAAACCTTTTCTTGTACCATTCGCCTACCACCTAGCTACCTGGGTTCGATCCCAGGGACCTGCATGTGGTATTCTTGGTGGAAGAAGTGGCATCTGGGCAGCTTTTCTTCAGGTTCTCCGGTTTCCCTTGCCACTCATTCCACCAATTGCTTCCATCATCACCTTTCTATTCATCCATTTCGCCTGCATTTCATATCACCCTCTTCCTCACTATCATACTGGCAAAAATGTGGACAGTGTGAAGGAAGCTATATAGAGAAATGTTGATTTAGTCACTTGTGTATATATTTAACCAATAAATGTTTTTAACAAAATTACCCTTTGTATTTGAATCACCCTCGTAAATAAACTAATAAGAAACTAAACCCCTAAAAAGTGGAACCATAGCACCCCTTTTATACATTTACAAATATGAGTATTCAGAAAGTCTTTGAAATTGTAAATAAATACTTGTAAGATCATCAAAGTGACATTTGATATTGTAACGCTTTCTATTTGCAAACTGAAACCCACATATTAAACAGCAAACTTTCCTGATTTTGAAAGTTACAAAAAATTCTCTCTCTGTCTGCAGAAACAGAAGTCCCAACGAAGCAATGCTCACCACTGAATGAGGTGTTTCGCAAGCTGAACAGCACTGAAGGGGAGAGATAGCCAGTGGAGTGAGGCAAAAATATGTTTCAGTGGAGTGGCCCTTTTAACCGATTTTGCCCATGCCTGATTTACAACCTAGTAGGACATGATCTCCATGATATTCAAGTTTTTCCATATCTGAGGTAGTCTAGGTCCCAATTAGCATTAAATTCTCAAGCCAGTTCTGCCATTCTGGCACTTTGTCACAATAGTTCAGTGGTTAGAGCGTCCGCCCGGTAAGCGGAAGGTCTGTGGTTCAAATCCCAGTTGTGGCATTGAATTTTTAAGTTCCAGTTCTACCTCTCAAACTTTGCCCACACACGGCTTGTGTGTTTAAAAACACCAACAGTAAGTTTGTTGGCATAAATAAATAATGTGCTTACCTTTTTATTATTTGTCTCCCAATCCAATTTAGTTTGTAACTAATAAATTGTTTACTCTTATCAACTTCTTTGTGAAAAGTAATGCATCAATAATATGTGCTTACCTTTTTATTACCAGGATTTGCCTTTTATGTGTTCACGGGAATAGCTGACCTTATCTGTGGTCTGGAAAGCAGCGGACACATAACTGGATTTATGTCCTTATACCTTAAACACGCAGAGCCATATCTGTTGAGTCCATGGGGATCCATGGCTACATGGTGGGATGGCACAGGCTTTACTGTATGTTACCTCATCATGGCTCATTGTGCTGCAAATGGGTAGGTAATCACTTTAAATTAGTTGAATTTAAGTAAATTCAAGAAACGTTGTATTAATACAGTATAACCTTCTTAACAGAATTCTTCAATTTAGGTAAATGAAATGAAATGAAATCAATTTTATGACCATTATTTTTTATTATCTATATTAATGATCTTACTTATAACATCCAAGACGAATATTTCAAAACTTACACCTTTGCTACTGAGACAGAATATATGGTTAGACCCCAAAAGGAAATCATTTATGTGAATATTTATTGCAAATGTAATTTATTTTTCATGTTGATAAGAATTAGTTGAGTAACGAAAATGTGTTGCCATTTTTTCATTGTTAAGAAAAATAAGTTTGTTTAAAAATGTCATCAATGTTAAGTTTCATGTTTAAATTTAATATGTATAAGTATAAGAACCATATATATTTAATGTTGACTCAGGGGTCTCCGTCTAGGGGATATGTGAATAGCAACCACAAGGTACCCAAGCTGAGCAGAACATTACTTCCACTTACTGGTGTTTTGCCCCTCACTGTAACTTTTCTATCTGACCTTACCTTGGTCACCTCTTGTTCTCTTCCGACCCCAATGCTATTAGGGTTCCCGAGGGCTAGGGAGTCTCTATTTTTCCAATCTCTCCATTTCTCTATAAAATCTTAACCCCTAACATGCTGACCTGTCATGGCATGTAATATGTCCTCTTATTGGTGATCAGAGGATATGGTCGGTGAATTTATTTTGATAATTCTCCCGGTCAGGTCGGTGAGACCCGTAAACCGACGACAGGTGTGGTCCTCCAGACATTCTGGGGGTTGTGAGAGAGCGATGTGACCGCCAAAACATAAAAATATGGTGCTCTCTAAAAAGCGGTTACTATTACTGCTATTGCTCTCTTCAATATCATCAGTGAAAAATATTGGAAAGCAAGAGGATTAATGACTTCATTGTCAGAAATCCAGCATTAGCTAACAACAACAACAACAACATATATTTAATGTTAAAAGTGAAGTGAGAATAGATAAAGATCGCTTCCCTAACAATACAGGAACTATTTAACGTAAGAAAATATAAAATAAATGCATACGCCCACGTATACAAAAAAGGGCGTCATGTAAAGTAGTGCCAATTTTGTTATTAGCATCTGTATGTTTGAGATGTGAAGAGTGTGTCTATAACGCGCGTGGATGTGGGTCTCTAAGACTTCATAAGAGTGGAAAGACTATTAAGAAAATACAAATAGGTGCAACGAAAGTCAATTCAATTATAACAGTGTAATAAGAGACGAAAAAAGTGTTAATAAAGTGATTTATAGTGAAGTTACATAGAGTGTTTATTCATTCCACCTAGTACCACACACGGGGAGAAATAATAGTCTCATAGCTCAACGAAATGTAATAATTATTTAAAAATACAGCACCACTACTAATCTTACTGTTAATTGTTTTCGCAGCAATGATAATATCCTTGAAATAAATCTTAATGTAATGATGAAAAAGATAACTATTTGGTGTGCTCCTAACTTTAACTGAATGAAGATAAAACTGTCAGCATTTCATGTTTAAAAAAATCTGATGTGTTGCACTCACATGACTTTCTCTACTTTTTTACTAACTGATCTTACAAACTCTTATTCCTGTAGTTGAGATAAAGATTTGCAAAAATTATCTTGCTGATTTTCTTTAAGCGATAGTCAAATCTTTTAAAGCTTTGAAATCCCATTCTCTTTGCATGGCCAAAGGCATATAAAAGTGAATAACGATCTTCCATTTGAGAAAAGTTTAAGTACTGCAAAACTCACACAAATAACAAGGAATACCTCTGAAATAGTTCACTCCACAAAAAAATGCCTTTAGACATAACTTGTGTGCTTTAATGAGATCTACATTTTTTATATAGTACAATGTGTATGTAGCTAATGCTCCGGAGTGTACAATGAAGTCGCTCTCCTTCTTGCTTCCCAGTACTTAGATATTATATCTTGATAATTTTGTAAAGCTGCACAGTTTGTAGATGTTCTCTATCCATTTCTATATCTTGAGAGCACAATTTGGAGAAGTTAGTATACCAATTCTAAGGAGATGTTTTCCCATTATATTAAAATTAGTCTATCTCTTACAGTTTACCAGTTATGCAAAAGTCATCCACAGTAAACAGGACTATTTTTTTTATAAATAGGCTATAGCCAGAAAATTCAAAATATAAATTTCATTTGCCATAAAAATATCTTAAACATATGCATTTTAATTAAAATTGTTAGAGCCATTTTTGTGAAGATAACATTTCCCTGTAAAGAGTAGTTTAGGGTGGAGCAATTTTCTTCAAAATTTTTGTCACATCCTTGAAAGATGTTAAATACCACTTTTGGTTTTTAACCGACCTTTCATTTTTGAGTTATGCTATTCAAAGAGAGACAGATACACACACATACACCTTTTTCTTAAAACTGGTTTTTTTATTCAGGGACCTCAAAACATATATTTCCAGTGAAATCTTGACATCAAAATTTTGGGTTAAATACAACACTTCCCCTACTTACTATACTTAGTAGAGAAAGTAAAAGTTGGCATATTTGTTAAAATGGTTAGAAAATGTTTAAAATATATCTTATAGTTATTTATGTGTTAGAGTGTTAGCTTTGCCTATTTGTTGATGAAAATGTTTGTGACTCAGGTTAAAGACACAAAAAAGGAAGTCAAAGCCGTATTATAAATATGCATAACCTACCATGGAGAGTGGATAGGTACATTGCATCTCCGGTAACTATGTATTGATTCAATAATACAAGAAAAATTTTCTTAAGTTCTAGAAGAAGGCACAGACATAACTTAGTTTAAGAGAATCTAAAACGTGATTTAGGAAATGTGAAAATTTGAAATTTATGTAAAAATAAGCAAGTTATATTGTTATAAAGAGTTCAATAATTAAATCAGTTATTTTTTATTTAGAGTTCTCATTTGCTAAGTTAAACCCCTTTCTGTAAACCATTAATACCCTGCAGATACAAACCTTATTTAAAAATTTAATAGAGGTTATCTATAAAACTTGAGCTTAAGGTAATAAGGTATTGTAATTCTAAAGTAAGAACAAATTAGAAACTAAAAACTTCACTTATCTTAGTATGATTTGCTGACCCTGGGTTTCAAGCTGTGTCCAGCTTATTCTCAAAGCTTTGGCAACGAGTTTGCTTATATGGCTTTGAGAATGAGCTGGACACAGTTTGAAACCCAGGGTCAGCAAATCATACTAAGATAAGTGAAGTTTTTAGTTTCTAATTTGTTCTTACTTTAGAATCTTGTTGCTTCACTGTTAATAGCTTCAATTTTTCCTTATTTCCTTATTTAAGGTATTGTAAGTTGCAGTTGGGGTATTTTATCTCAAATATGACATGTGATTCCCTTGTAGTTTACTGGGAAAATGTGAATTAATTGCAGAATTTAATGTTGTGCCAACATGTTGCTATGGTAGCTCAGTTGGTTACAGTAACTGTGCATAGAGCATATGTCATCCTAATTACAGTTATGGCATGAATTTTTCAGTCTGATTCTACCATTCAAACTTTGCTCTACGCACTATCTTATGTGAAAAAAAATTATCACTTTGTAAGAATAGTTTGTAAAAGAGCGAGCAAAGACTGTCATGTGAATGCAACACATAACATTTTTGTATTACAGAAAGAGTTATCGAAGTGTGGGCCTACACTGGTCTGCAGCCATTCTGAACAGCATGATTGTGCTGTTGCTCGGAGCCTGTCTCAGCGAGTCTGGACTGAGATGGTGCACACTGCTCAACATTATTTATGTTGTCTTTCCTGTGATTGTTGGTGCCCAATGCTTAGCTGAACCTCAGCAAATTACGCAGGAAGAGCAACAGGACAAAAAATTGTCTTGGATCGATATGATACTTGCTGTGCTACTGGTTGAAGCAACACTAGCGGCTATTATCAGAGGACTGGTATTCAAATTCACATTTTACATTTACAGAATTAACATTTTCACATCATTTCCAGTCTTTTTCACAGCACCATGTTTAACTTCACAGATAAGATGGCACTGGGAACCAAACATTACTTCGAGAGCCTTGCTCTAATCATCAGAAGTTATCGGACTCGTTCATGGTGGTGGTAGTGTTCAGCATTTTGTTTGTTTGTGGTGGTGCATAGTATTTCTAGAGTGAGCTTCATGGAGGTAAATTGAAATTCATTAGCCAAGAGTGGTGTTCAATGATGAAAATAATTTCCTGAGTATTCAATTCTGATGTACATTTGGTTGGCTTAATACTAATATGTTTGGTATAATGTTGTAATTAGCTGTCCAAAACTGGTCTGTCTTTATACATGGGCTGATGTTTTACTGCTGGTAACTGTGCTGCAGCAATGTTGTGCAAAGAACCAAAACAGTTTGCTTACATCACAGCTTCCTCACACACTTTCCCTCCCTCAGAGTAAATGAATTCACCCTTTCCCTCCATGACCATTCACAGTAACAACTTTTGTTACAGAAGCATTTGTCAGCAAATGGTTGTACACAATTCACATGTCCTGGTATGTCACCCTCTTGTAAGCGATGCAGGTGGGACAATCACTGGGACTGAGAAGTGCTTTACTACCCATCACAGTCTCTGGATTTAATTCCCTGTGACTCCAATATAATGTTTAAGATAAAGGAACCGCTTTGTTGGATTCACTTCCAAACAGTTGAGGATGTTTAGGAAACACTGAATCACATTAACAATAAGATAGTGCCATGGCTTCCCCATCACTGGAAACACACTGAATACAATGCTGGTGCTACGTGAAGGCCTATAAAATTTAGAACCATGCAAGTTTTCTATGTATTGAGGGGAAAAAAAAACAGGTGCCAGAATTAAAACATCAACCTATGTATTTGAGGCATCTCATGCATTCTTTCAAGCTAGTTTGCAAGTTTGTCTTTGTTTTTCTTATGTAAATCATATTGCAGTTTAAAACAAAACTAATCCTACAGGGTAACAGCCCTTTCCAGACCAATGCCTGCCTTCCATCCACCCACAGTGTCCAACTTTCCCCAAATCCCTTCCAGCCTTTGCAACCAGCAGCCACTACTACTCAATCAATTAGCTCCTCAACTGGTCCCTCATGGAGCTAACGAGTCCAAGTGCACCCCAAACCAGGTCTCCTGCAGAAGAAAATCCCCACACTAGTACGTACTGAGAATCGAACTTGGTCTCCCGCTTGATTTCTGTTGCAGTCAGACTTAATGTGACAGATTTTTCTTTCTTGTCTTGTGGTTATCAACCTAGCTCCTGAAAATAGATCCACTTTAGAAAAACTATTACGTAATAAACTGAGGATCTCATTTCACAGTGCAAGAGAGCAGAAATCTACCAAATGAATTGCTAATGCAACAAGTTTTACACAGGAAAAACCAAGACGAACTATGTTGCAAGACCACATGAGATGCCTTAAATGTAAATAGACAGACAAATCTGCAGTAACTATCATAACATTACACTGAGCATAAAATTATTACAGCAACCAAATACAATCAGCATTGGATTCCACTCACACACTTTATCTTGAGCTTTCAGATGGTGTTGTTGAACACAGCAACAGGACTTTCCATATCTTTTACAGTCATTATTTAAATTACATAATAGAAGTCTGCATGTTGTATTTTCCACAACTGTTTTTTTCAGGTTAGCCAGCAGATATTGTGGGATTAAGTTGATGCTGATGATTCTGGATCTACTTCAAGCACTTGGTACTTAAAGCTACTGTTTGGGTTGGTTAAACACAAAAGTAAACTGGAATGATGTTAGAGAACAGCAACAAAGGTAACATGATACACTGAAATGCAGCAGTGGTTAACACTGGAGTATGGACAATGATGCTCAGCTGTTACTTTGAACAAAGCACAATCCTCCTTGAATGACCTTTTTAGCACTTGATCCGAGGCTCAAGATAAAGTATGCCAGTAGCACTTGGAGAAAGATCTTTATTATCAAATATCACACTTGACTAATAAATTTCAGTTTACCTCTGCCAAGCCCAAATGTGTTTTATTACCAAAGACACCACCACCATCAACTAGTTGGACAAATTCAGATGAGAGCAGGGGCTCTCGAAATATGTATAATTAACACACATAAGTGAGTAAGGAAAGCTGAAACAACAGAATCTAAAATAAGAATAAATTAGAAACTAAAAGCTTCACTTATCTTTATTATTTATTTATGCCAACAAACTTACTGTTGGTGTTTTTAAACACACAAGCCGTGTGTGGGCATAAAGTACTTACAATAGCAAGTCACCATTGGGGTAATTGTCTCTGATGTGAGACTGCCTTTGTGGTTAACCAGGAGAAATACGAACTGGTTTGAGAATTCAATGCCATTCTGGCAGATTTTCACAGTAGCTCAATGGTTAGAGCAGCTGCCTGGTAAGCGGAAGGTCTGCGGTTCAAATCCCAGCTGTGGCATTGAATTTTTAAGTTCCAGTTCTACCTCTCATTCACTTATCTTATTAATATTGCAAGTTGTTCGAATGCTGACCACTTTCAAGTTGTATCCAACTTATTTTCAAAGCTCTCCAAACAAGTAACCATAGTTACTGATGCTCAACATAAAAGATTTGTTACCATCCTCTGAAAACAGAAACCTATAAATGGATATGACTAGGCATTCAGCCCAGTCTCTTTGCCAGTCATATTTACATACAATTTATAACAAGTTCTTAAAAATACATCATATTCTACCAAACCACCATAATTATTATCTAGCCTTAACCCTAGTTAGCTAGCCAGATCCTACTAAAGTCAAATTTAAATACTGTTTACGATCTAACCTAAGTTCCATATCTTTCAACCAACCATCTCTATTTTGAAGCTGAATAATCGTTGTGTCCTAGTTATTGGATCGCCATTTGAAGCTGAAGTCGTTGGTGACGTGGTGTAGCCCTTTGATGTGTTTCGCTCCGGCTAGTTCTGCAAGAGATCTCTTTATCTCGGGTTTGCGTAAGTGTAATGGACAACCCAAGAACAACTTTGCATATCCTTTATTTCATTTTAAATATTTTCAGGAGCTATGCCGACTGTATATGTAGAGGAATCGCGCTCACGTCCGTACAGCACAACCTCCCGTACTGGTCTCTGGTTGAGTAGTGACGCTTTCTAGCTTACCCACGCTAAGAAGACCGTTCTTCCATTTGAATGTCATGACGTCATCCAAGAAAGCCTCGTATCCAAAATGCTATTTCCTTTTCCCGCAATTTAGAAATGTCCCTTTCTATTATAACATGTTCTTTTATGAATTTCGAATATATAATTACCTTTTTAGGATTAAACGATGTTTACTTTTATATTTTATTAAATATATCGCGCAACTTTTAAGGTTTGTAGACTTGACTTTCGAACGTGTATTTAAACTATGTAGTATGACGTCATGACTCGTTAATTTCAAACCAATAATGCGTTTATACTACAAATTTAACGACTATTATTTACTCATATCTTGTTCACCTTACAACACTTCCTGCTCTATTATCTATTTATGTTATTACTCAACACTTATCGCAAATCTCACATCCGGCAATTAAATTAAAACGTGTCTTTTTCAAAAGCCCATTCGATCGGAAATCTAAATTTCGGTATCAAATGCCCCCATTTATGTTATTTTATTATTTTATAATAAAATAATGTAAATGTCTTGCCCGAAAGAAAAATTAAAAATTACTCCTGTATTTTGAATAATCGGCAACACTCCCATTATATACAATTTTCAATTACACTTTTTTTTTTTAAATTGGTTATTAACACATTTTCTCATTAATCTTTTTAACATGACAAACAATTGTACACTTGACTAAACATTAATCCTTAAATACTAATTACAATATGTTATGGTTTCTTCTGTGAAGCTTTTATATAAAGGTTAAATTTCAAGAGTCTTTCTTTTTACTTCCTTCTTTTAGTTCATGTTTGCTCACTTCGCTCTCACTATCACTTGCACTGTGATTTTTCACTTTTGTTATTGTAACACATATCTGTACTATATCCTTTAAGCACTAAAATGTACATATATTTATATAAATCCATTACACTCTTCAGACAAGTTCTTTCTTTGTCTTGCTGTGATAACTATCTATACATCTAAATATTTTAACAAATGTTTACAAATTAAATATTCTGTTTTCTCTCTATGCGGAGATGAACATTTTAACAATCTTTCTGAAGCTGTTATTGTGAGCTCTATACAATATATTTTTAAGCTCTTTGTAGTATATAGCAATTCACATTCTGCATTTTTCATGAATATGTAAGTACCTGACCAATGTATGGTTTTCAAGTAAGCTAACATTTAAATTTTATCTCAAAGCTGATTGGGCGCCAATAGACAAATGACACTTCCAATTTTTCTTTTACATTAAATCAAGGTTCCAAGGCACCACACGGTTTCTTGTATGGTCGAAGGAGTTGTTTATGCCATCTTCCCAGACATTTTTCATTTTTAACATCTTTTAATTCATAGGTATGATAACCAAATTTTGATATAATTTCTGCAGGACCTTTATATAACAATTCCATCCTTTTGTTCCTACCTCGCAAGGCACTTGATAACTTATGGTCTTTAACTAGTACCCAATCGCCTATCTTAGGTTCCCATTTATGTTTTCTACTCTTTTTCTTTAATTTTCGCTTCTCTGCCTTTTTCTTGATTCGTTCAAAAGCAATTTTCGCTCTTTCTTCTTCACTTAACTGAATGTCATTAATTTTCAGTGTTTTTGGTTCCCCGATCAATATTGGTTCTGGTTCAATTCCTAACATTAATTTTATTGGTGCAAACCCAGTAGTTACATTAATGGTGTGATTGATAATCTTTTCTATCAATGGACAATATTTCACCCAATCCTTGTGATTATGATGTGTAAGTACACGTAAATAAATTCCTATATCTCGGAGGACACGTTCTGTTGGATTCCCTGATGGAAAGTATGAGGAACAATGATATAACTTTATCTCATGATTTTCTAGGGTTTCTTTAAAGATTTTGCTCCGATGAACTGTAGCATTATCTGTTAAGATTGCCTGAATCTTGCCATATTTAGGCACATAATCTTTTATTATCTTTCCTACACATGTTTTGCTGCTGATATTCCTAACAGGATAAATTTTAATAAATTTACTAAAAACATCATGAAGAACAAACATATATCTACATCCAAATTGTCCTACTGGTAGCTCCCCATGTGCATCAGCAGTAACTAGTACATTTTTCCCTTCTCTTATGATTGTCTGAGGTTCTATATCAAATTTGATATTAAATGGTTTGGCCCTTTGACATAAATCACAGCTTGAACATATTTTTCTCACTTTCTTTGCCAAATGTTTTATATAAAAATGGTCACTAATTACCATGATTAGCTTTTCACTACCTGTATGAGCTAGTGTTTTGTGATAAGCAAGTATAAGTTTCTCTTGTAAAGCTTTTGGTACCATTACTTTCCATTTAGGTTCAATTCTTCCATGAAATTTATAGATTTTTCCCTCATAAATACCTATATTATCTTTTAGATTTTCTGTGATTGGTTGTGCCTTTTCTCTCAATTTCTTAAGTTCATCGTCCTCTGTCTGTAATTGTTCCAAATTTCGAAATTCTTTAGCTAATTGAGTCCCTTCTAAGGTTTTCAAATATAGTATGGTTACATCATGTTTGTTGTCACTAATTGTATCTGGTATTGTATAATTGGTTTTCATCCTTGATAACAAATCACTAAAAATATTTTGACTTCCTGCTATGTGTTTGATTTCTATGTTATGGGATGTGATCTCATGTATATATCTAGAAATACGTGTGCTTGTGAGTTTGCAAGAGTTCATAAATGCCAAACTAACATGATCTGTGTAAACTATTACTGGGTTGTTATATACATATTGCTTAAATTTTACAAGTGCAAAGTAAATAGCTGCTATCTCTTTTTCTGTAGTGCAAGCCTGTGATTCAGTCCTTGAAAGCCCCCTTGAAGCTACAGCAATAAGGTGATCTTTTCCTTCCTCATCTTTTTGTAATATGACACTACCATAACCAAGTCCTGAAGCATCTGTATAAATTATGTAGGGGAGATCTTCCCTAGGTTTTTCCAATAAAATTGACGCTGCAAACAATGTTTTTACCTTTTCGAAAGATTCTTGTTCTACTGATGACCATTGCCATTTTACATCTTTTCTCAAAAGTTGTCTTAATGGGGCTACTACGGTTGCATATTCCAGGATAAATCTTGACTGATAATTTAGAATACCAAGAAATCTTCTCAATTGTTTTATATTTTTAGGAGCTGGTATTTTATTTATGCTTTCAATTCTGTCGGGATTAGGCCTGATTCCCTCATTTGAAATAACATAACCTAAAAATTCTGTCTGTTTCACAAAGAATGCAGTTTTACTTGGCTTTATTGTCATGTTTGCTTTCTTTAACTGACTAAGCACATAATTAATATGATTTAAATGATCCTCTATATTTTCTGAAAAAATCACAAAATCATCCACATACTGAGCTACAAATTTCTTTATGGTTTCTCCAAAAATTTCATACAAAGCTCTTAATAGTGCACTACCACTGGTATTCATACCAAAGGCGCAAACTCGAAACTGATATAATATTCCTGAATGTAAAAACGCTGTATATTTTCTTAAATCTTCTCTAAGTGGGATCTGCCAAAAAGATGCTGTAAGATCTAAAGTAGAAAAAATTTTGCCCTTCTGCAATTTGTTCAATATTACCTCTACACTTTCTGGTCTAAATCTATCAGGTTTACAATGTTGATTTAGTTTTCTCGCGTCTAATGTCACCCTAATCTTTCCATTGGCCTTATTTACAATACTTAGGGGATTCACAAATTCTGAATTCGAAATCTCAATAACCTCATCTTCTAACATTGACTTTATAACTGCATCTACCTCTTCTCTTATTGTACTAGGGATAGCTCTCGCTTTATGTGTAAAAGGTTTGATGGGTATCATCTCAAACGAATGAGTATAAATATTACATTTACCAGGTTTCTCAGAGAATACTTCTTTATTTCGGATTAATATTTCAAACAATTTATCCCTCTGTTGTTCATTTAGTTGATCAGCCTGAGTTACTTTTTTCCTCAACAATTCTTCTAAGTCTTCACTACTCTCCCTATCATAGTACCTAGTTGCATCAGAAACCCTCAAATTGTCTATGAAATCATTTTTATCCCATTCTACATTTTCTTTATTATTGACTCTGTACTCTTTGACATTTACTTCAGTTAATTCCATAGCTCCTACTTTAACATATTCTACAAAGAATGTATCCCCTTGGATTTCTTCTTCCTCTTTTTCTCTTACAATAGTTTCTGAACTACTATCTTCCACAAAAGGCACTATAATGATCTCATCTTCAACTTTCATTTCTAGAATCATGTTTTTAAAATTCACCACAGCTTCCCAGGCACAAAGACAATCACAACCTATTATAATATCTGTCACAAGTCTTCCTACAATCAGAAATAAAATTCCTAGTATTCTCCCATTTATTTCAATATTTATCATTGCTTGAAATTTTACTCTCTCTTTTCGTTTTCCCACAGCTAGCGAGCAATATATCCCATTAACTGGTAAAGACATTACTTTAAAGCCACTACTTTGTAAATTATCATAAAAATTTTGTGAGCATACTGTGCTATTTGATCCCGTATCTATAATTGCATTGTATTGTTTTCCATTTACTCCAATTTTGATTTTAGGTGGATCTCCTACTTTTTCGTTTTCGTCGTTTCTATTTTTCCATTCTCTTTTCTTTTGTATCATCATTTGCCTTCCAGGACTATTTATTTCCGAGTACTTATCACAATCATTACTAGGATACCCAGTTCTCACTGAAGGCGCGTTTGACCGGGTCTGGCGTTTCCCTGATTTTTATGTATTGCTCCTGTACTATTTCCCAAATTGTTACTTCTGTTTTCCTGCATTAAATCGGGGTTACTTCCTACCATGTTTTTGACCGTGTTAATGGCCTCAACCATTTCCGCATTTTCGGGGGAATTTCGTCCATTAGAATACCTTTCTTCCTGTCTTGGTGATCTCGGTCTAAACTCATTATCTCCGTTTGTCCAATACCCATCATTTGAATTTCTACTATGTCCAAAATAACGTCCCCGTCTACCTCGATCAAATCTATTCGTATTCATATAATTCACCCTTATATTTCTTCCCCTTTGATTACCATTTCTATTTTGATGACGCCCTTCCTGGTTATATCTACCTTGATTTTCCCACCGGAATGATTCCATCCTTGGTACTGGTCCTTTATATTTTTCCCTAATCTCACTTCTATTCTGATAATACTGTGCCCCTTGCCCGAAAGAATTTACAGTTTCTTTTCCTTCATATTTATTTCCAAATGCGTGTTTTGGCTTATTGACTTCTAAGGCTGATAATAATTCGATCATAGCTGCAATGCTATCGGGTCGGGCTATGATTAGGTAGTGTTGAAGCGTTTCCGGAAAATGTGGAGTAACTATATTTATTAGATCTTTTTCATCCAAGGGAGGATCCAACATCTTCGATTTTCTCGCTATTCTCATAAAATAGTTTACCATCGATTCCTCCGATCTAGGATTAAATTTTCCATTGCTTAATTCAACTCTAATATTAGCCTGCCTACTAGCTCCCCAATATCTGGTTAAAAAGATGTTCCTAAAGGTCCTGTAATCATTATTGTTAGCCATAGAAAGGCCTAGCCAATTAGCAGCATTACCCTTTAGGCATTTTCTTACTATCACCATCTTGTACTCCTCTGGTATACGTTTCACCGTGAAGTACTCTTGTAACCCTTCTAAAAAGGCTTTAGGATCATCTGAATCTTCATTTTCAAAAACTGGAGGTGTCATTTCATTTAAGACATGGTTAGGCCAATGTAAATTTGAATTGTCACCTATCCCTGAGCTATTTCCGAGATCAGAATGGGAATTACTGTTACCCCTATTTTGCATCGAAATGTCAGCTGATACACCTGGTATTGCCTCGTTTCTTGCAACTTCATTACTAAGATTGTTGTGATTACATGCATTTTCATTTAATTTCAAATTTTCTAAGGCCTCTTTTACCTGAGTAATTTCTGTTACTACTCCTTTTATTTTGTCTGTAACATCCTCCAAATTTCTAGCCTGCCTTTCACTTTCTACATCAGATCTTTCTATTCTAACTTTACACCCCTGTAACGCTTCTCTAATTTCTTCCCTTTGTTTGTCTAATCTATATGTTACTTTTTCCCTTTCTTTAACTAATTTTTCACTCACTTGTTGACCTAATTTCTTTTCAGAATTCTTTACTTCTTGCCTTATTGTCTCTAATTCTCCCTTAACCTGTTCTCTATTTTCTTTTACTTCACTACTGACTTTATTAATTTCCTCCCTAACTTCTTCCCTAAAGGTTTCGAAAACTCTCCTCTGATTCTCCAATTGCATTCCCAATTCCTGTTGTCCCTTTTCTAATTTCTGTCCTAACTCTATACTAGTTTCGTCTATCTTACTCATCTTTTGGCTTAACTCTGTTCTTAATTCTTTACTATTTTCATCTATCTTTTGACTTAACTCTGTTCTTAATTCTTTACTATTTTCATCTATCTTTTTACTTAACTCTGTATTCATCTTTTCCACTGTTCTTAATTCTTTACTATTTTCATCTATCTTTCGACTTAACTCTGTACTCATCTTTTTCATTATCGTTTGAAACATATTCTCTATTTCTGACATAAATGCTGGCCTTTCTGAATTACTACTAAACATTTCTGAACTACCTCTAGGTGTTTCTCTAACGTTCTGATCTTCTAATTCTTGGCATATTCTGCTACCAATTACATTCTGATTAAATTCTTCCATCCTACTTACACTTTTCTCAATTTCCGGAATGTCAAAACCTATAAAATCGCTATCACTGTCTTCCATTTCTAAGCTATTTACATGTGTTTTTCTACTCACCAAAATTTTCAATATTTTCACTATTTCACTTTAACTGCACTTAAACTTGTTCACTACACGTTTCATAGATGTTGACACGCTGGGCACTTTCTTGTCTGCTGGCTCGATGCTGATCTAGTCGTCTTGGGGGGTTGGTCCATTCTTTCGACGCCACACGTTGGGATGCCAATTTGAAGCTGAATAATCGTTGTGTCCTAGTTATTGGATCGCCATTTGAAGCTGAAGTCGTTGGTGACGTGGTGTAGCCCTTTGATGTGTTTCGCTCCGGCTAGTTCTGCAAGAGATCTCTTTATCTCGGGTTTGCGTAAGTGTAATGGACAACCCAAGAACAACTTTGCATATCCTTTATTTCATTTTAAATATTTTCAGGAGCTATGCCGACTGTATATGTAGAGGAATCGCGCTCACGTCCGTACAGCACAACCTCCCGTACTGGTCTCTGGTTGAGTAGTGACGCTTTCTAGCTTACCCACGCTAAGAAGACCGTTCTTCCATTTGAATGTCATGACGTCATCCAAGAAAGCCTCGTATCCAAAATGCTATTTCCTTTTCCCGCAATTTAGAAATGTCCCTTTCTATTATAACATGTTCTTTTATGAATTTCGAATATATAATTACCTTTTTAGGATTAAACGATGTTTACTTTTATATTTTATTAAATATATCGCGCAACTTTTAAGGTTTGTAGACTTGACTTTCGAACGTGTATTTAAACTATGTAGTATGACGTCATGACTCGTTAATTTCAAACCAATAATGCGTTTATACTACAAATTTAACGACTATTATTTACTCATATCTTGTTCACCTTACAACACTTCCTGCTCTATTATCTATTTATGTTATTACTCAACACTTATCGCAAATCTCACATCCGGCAATTAAATTAAAACGTGTCTTTTTCAAAAGCCCATTCGATCGGAAATCTAAATTTCGGTATCAATTTCCTCCTAACTTTCCATAAAAACTTCCCTAATTTAGGTGTGTGCTTTTGGTCTTTAAAAATCTTTCTAATTACAATTTCTTTGTTTCTAAATAACCATTTCCTACTTATTAAATCTTCCCTCCAAGTGTTTGTGCCTTTACAGCTAAAAATAATATAAATTTCATCTTCCTTCTTCCCACAAACTGGGCACATTCCTGGAATAACATTAATGATAAACACACTTTTATAATAGCCATTTCTTCTACTGCAACACAGGCAACACTTAACAGCCAGCAGTCCTTCCCCCACTGGCATAGGACCAAGGTCGAACCAATTTTAATGCAAGATCAACCAGCACCTTTTGCTGCTCTACAAGGATTAATATCACTTTTCTACTATGCTCCTAGCTTCACACTTCTCACTTGGGGTCTACTAAAATATCCTACAAAGGGATGGTTTCATGATGTTGCCTTAATCACTGCAGGGGCAACATCTCAGGTATGTATATATTTACATCTAATAAATGTTAATTTTATATGTAATGTTCCACCTGTAAAGCATCAGATCACTCTTTCTTTTTTTATTCTTTTATTAATTATTATTATTGTTTTTATTTTTGAGTGTTAAGTAGGCTTGCTATTCACTGTCATAACACAAGAGATAAAGCAAAATTACATATAACCCCACATAACAAAAAATTGTTTGAAAATAGTTTTTGCTATAGAGGCATTAAATTTTACAATAAATTACCTATTGAAATAAAAAACATAAATTCCACTCATTTCAAATAACACCTCAAGCAATCTAAAGTAAAAACAAATTAGTAACTGAAAGCTTCACTTATCTTAGTAATATTGCAAGTTCTTTGGTGCTCACAAGTTTCGAGTTGACTCCAACTCATTCTCAAAGCTATACAAACAAATTAGTTACCATAGCTACTGATGCTCATTTTAATCACCAATCTCTGAAAACAAAAACCTATAAATACAGTCTATTGGAGGGATTTCAAAATTCATAACAGGTTTCTGTTGGATGAATAAAACTGAATTTCTTTACAAGCCACTGATAAGTTACTTATTACAGAATATCATTATACTTCCTCTGTCCCAAAACAATAGTCACATTTCTTTAACAAGCTTTTATTATTTAGAAACTAAACTTTAAAGCCATTTAAGCACAGAGCGTATGAAAAGGATTTAGCATTCCTGGCAGTATGCCTGACCTTGGTAGGTTGTGCCAACTGGGGCATTCAGTTCAAAGCCAGCTATTGGTGAATCTTGTGGTTGTTACTCAAGTCTGATGATTTGTTTGTGAAGTAGAAGTAACTACTGTTTACACAGTGTAGTTTTTGTGGCTAGGTAACACTGAAATTAGGGAATGCTACAAAATGTTAACACAACTCCAAAGAGTTAATAAGACTGTTCATCTCCAATGGATTCCAGCACACTGTGGAGTCATGGGGAATGAAGCTGCAGACTCACTTGCAAAGAAAGGCACAACAATGAAACAAAAGTCTAAATTCAATTTCTCACATTCCTCAATAAAACGCTTGATCATTAAAAAATTTTCTCATTCATATCTACAAGAAATAGAAACAAATGCCAAAGATAAAAAATGGATTACACTACTTTCCAACCCAGATATAATCCCCCAGAGACCAAGGAAAACAGCGGTTGCAGCCTTCCGACTATTGACAAATCACGACTGCTTTGCAAGTCATCTCTACAGAATAGGTATCTCAGCTTCACCAATATGTGTCCTGTGTAACGATCCAGCAGAAATGAACGAAGACCACTTGAAGACCTGTGAAGCATTAAGATCAGAAGAAACTACAGCTCAAAAGTATTGGAAAGCACGAATGCTTATGGCTTCATTGCCAGATGCAAGGCACTAGAAAACAACAACACTGAAACAATGGGGAGAGGAAAAATATTGGAGGCGATCAACGGCAGGCCATTTATGAGCATTTACTTTGTGTAAGCAATAATGGTGTCCTACAAAGAGATGTAATAAAGTGCCGTGAAATTTGCTGTTCATAAGTGGTTCTGAAGCACATAAGGAAACAAGGTGAGAACTGCATATTGAATGACAACAGTTTGCTGATGTCTACACTAGAATGAAAAGGAGAGTTGGGACAAAGAAAAAAATCCACTGACCAGGATAGACTTCAAGAAATTCCATTGTGTCAAAGATTATCATATCTCTGGTGGTCACTTTGAGCATGGAAAAATCAACAAAGCATCGCAGAATCTAAGAACAATTCATCCATCAAGATTAAAACCAACACTGACATTAACAGGGGAACAGAATTGCAATTTTGCTCGTCAATGCTGGATCCAGCAGTTTCAATATGTAGAGCAAGATTTCAAGACACGTTTGATCAAATCCATATTGTAGAAAAATCGTTTTGTATGATTGAAGAAAAAGACAAGTTTTATGAACCTAATCCATGTTGAACTTGTTAAAATAAAAGCTTTATTATGAAAGTGATGTTTCTAGCAGCAATGGCATGTCCCCATCTTGATTCAATATGTAACCAGTATTTTGATGGTAAAATTTTAGTATTTCCATTATCTTCCAGTAGCCAGCAAAGCAGAGTAGTAAAAATAGGCCTAGGGAGACAATGATTATGAAACCTATCCAACCTGTTATGTAAGAAGCATACAGACAAATGCTGTTTAAGAAAGTTCTTACTGATGTTAAGTCAAAATGGCATTCGTGTACGTCATTAAAACCCATCTACATAAAACAGGATAATGCAAAACTGCATACTGATTCTTCTGATCCTGAGCTTTTTATAGCTGCTGCTACTGCTACTACTAATACTCGTCTAACCATAGGTTTGCATTGTCAGCTGCCAAACAACCCAGATCTGAATGTCCTTGATCTCAGCTTCTTCAATACAGAGTTGCCAATATCAAGAGCCCCCATCCACAGTCCAACTTATTACTGCTCTTGTAAAAGCCTTTAAGGCTACTGTACAGTGTTTTCCAGACTCTGCAACAAGTCATGATTGAATGCATGAAGACTCATGGAAAGAATTGCTGCAAACTGCCTCACATAGGGAAGCAGAGGAGGCAGCAACAGGCATGTTTATCTCTAGTTCTACTTGTAACACTGACAATGTCATTTCAGCTCATGCTGCCTTAGGCAGTGTTAAGTCAATAGCATCAGCATGTTTTATTAGTGCTCAAAGTATATTCATTTATGCACTGTTTGTCAATAAATGCCTTGCTAAATAAATGTGACTATTATTTTGGAACAGAGGAAGATTACATACGTGGTTGCCTGCATTCTGTTCACAAACATACTTAATTTTTTCTCATTCTACCCAAGTACCATTGGCCATTTCAACAAAACCTTAAAAAGCACAACATTCATTTGACTACAGCCTTATTGAAAAGTGTTATATTATTATATAATAAGATTCTGCACCAGTTCATAAACTTATGAGTAGTAATTATATTAGTATACAATGAGTGTTGCTTAAGCGCCTGTCGACAACTTGGTCATTTGGGCCCCTATAGTATACAGATGATTGTTATCAACAATTATCAACTCACATGTGCATGGTAGAAGGGTGCAGTGTCTTCTGACACTGGGATGAATAATCATGACCTGAAGGACAAGATCCCGAGTCAGTCAAGTAACTGTGCTTATGAGTATCTTCTTATGGTTATGTATGAAGATTTGGGGACATACTTGAATGTTTATTTTCCCCACTCGTAATCTAAGGACCGCTGTCACTTTACCCATCTTATACTCATGAGTTAGGTATACAGTAAAGAAGTGATTATTAAATGCATTTATTTTGCAATGTTTTATATAAATCTGTTGTTGCTGTTTTCTAGTGCCTTGCATCTGGCAATGAAGCCATTAGCATTCGTGCTTTCCAATACTTTTGAACTGTAGTTTCTTCTGATCTTAATGCTTCACAGTCTTCAAGTGGTCTTCGTTCATTTCTGCTGGATCGTATTAGATTATATAAATCTAACAAAGAAGAAAAACAGGTCATTCTTTTTCACTGTCCTCAACAAGACTGGTTCAAGAATCACAGATGAGGACTTTGATAAATATACTCAATTTATAAACCTATAGCCAACATGTGTTAAAATACAAAATGATCATCCGGGTTTGTGGGCCATGGTCTAGTGGAGAATGTCCTTCCAGACGTTTCATTCAAAGCTGCATTGAACATCCTCAGTGGTGTGACCATAGTACTCTGCTACTCTTGGCGACAACTGATACAGAGTCGTTTGGTTTCACAGGTTTTATACGCTTAGCATGTATGGGCGTATGACGATTGGTCCTATCTGTTTATTGGTTTGTCTGCTGCATGAAATGGCTTAAAGTGGGGGTTGCTTTCATTGTTGTCAATGGGTTGGCATTTACTGTAGCTGAAGCTGTCGATTGTGTATGATCTTGAATTTGTCCCCGGTCAGGGTTTTGCGTGCTTTGTATAATGCTGATTGCCAAGCTTTATTTAAGTGCTTTGTTTTTTCCTTCCTATTAAAGTTATCATTATGTTTGAAAATCTCTATGGCTTCACGACTTAGCCAGATGTAATAATGAACTGTGGAAGACAGGGTAGCTGCATCTAAATACTGTATAATGTGTTCCCCGGTGCTAGTAATCCATATTCTGCAACTGCAGACTTTTCTGTTTGTCTCAAACGGCAACATATCTTGTGTTCTGTATGTTCTGTAATGCGTGTGTTTACTGTATGTTGGATGGTCCCTATATAGACAGAGCCACACGAGCACAGAATTCTGTAAACACCAGCAGAAGAGAGTGGTTTTTTTTGCTGAATGTAGCACGTTCTGTATTTGTTGTGTGGATTTGTAGATGGCATAGATATTGTTTTTTAAGAACTTTCCCCATGCGATCAGTAATACCTTTGATGTATGGCAGATATGCCTTATTCTTCTCTTTAGGGTCAATTTGTTTTGGTGTACAGCGGAGCTTGCTTCTGGGGTGTAACTGTTGGCCTGCAAAGCACTATTAATGTGAGAAAGTTCCAGGGGGAGTAGTTTGGTTGGCAGATGCGGTTAGCACGATCTACTAGTATTTTAATGACAGCTCTCTTCTGGCTGGGATGCTGGTTAGAGAGTTTGTGTACATACTGGTCTGTGTGTGTTGGTTAGTGGTAGACTGTGTGAGAGAGCGTACAGTAATCAAAGGTGTTACTGATCACATTGGGAAAGTTCTTAAAAAACAACATTCATGCCATCTACAAACCCACACAACAAATACAGAACATCCTACATTCAGCAAACGATCCAAAAGAACCACTCTTCTGCAGGTGTTTACAGAATTCTGTGCTTGTGTGGCTCTGTCTACATAGGGACCACACAATGTACGGTAAACACATGCATTACAGAACACAAGAGGTGTTGCCATTTGGGACACTGCATTCACAGTACACGTATTACTAGCACTGGGGAACACATTATACAGTGTTCAGACACAGCTATCCTGTCTTCCACAGTTCATTATTACACTCGGTTAAGTCATGGAGCCATAGAGATTTCAAACATAACTTCAATAGGAAGGAAAAAACAAAGCACTTAAATAAAGCTTGGCATCCAGCATTATACAAAGCATGCAAAAAAACTGGAGCCAAATTCAAGATCATACGCAATCAACAGCTTCAGCTACAGTAAATGCCAGACCATCGACAACAACGGAAGCAACTCCCACTTTAACCCATCCCACACAGCAGAAAAAACAAATACATACTAAGCGTATAAAACCTGTGAAACCATACGGCTCCGTATCAGTCGTCACTGAGAGCAGCAGAGTACTACAGTCACACCACTGAGGATGTTCGACGCAGCTTTGAACGACACATCTGGAAGGAGATTCTCCACTAGACCATGGCCCACAAACCCAGATAACCATTGTTTTATGACACTGGCCGTAAAAGTTTACACAATTTGAACATATTCGAATGTGTTATTTGAATTGATTACTCATTTACTGTTTCAGGCTGGAGTTGTAATGGTTGGGATGTCGGTTCACAACCTTACTGAAGAAAAGTACAAAATGCCATCCTTTTGCAACCATGCTGAATTCTTAGCTTTTTGGGTGGTGAACATCCTCATAGCTGTTGTGCCTCAGCTGTTAATATTTCGATTATTTTGGTTACCAATCACTCAAGGAAGAGACAGGAAAAATCAGTGAAATTAACTGGTTCAATCTAAAACTGAGAAACTAACAAAAGTGAAATATTACTAAATGGTAGCTGTGGGAATGAGTGTAAACCTGGCATCCTTCAGCTACTTTATTTTTCAATTAAAATATTGTATTTCTTGAATATAAAACAACTCTTTATATTTTACTGGATTTTCATTTCTATTTGTACTTTCAGTTGTCATGCATGATGTCACCAATGTCTAGTGAGCTGTTGGTTTCAACATGAGTCACTATATAGAGTACATTGGTGGAACATTGTAGGGGAATTAATTAGGCCTGCAGTTTGGATTCACAAAGCTTTCTCATAGAGCATGCAACAAGTTTCTTCTGGTGGTATATTGAAAGACTTGAGAAGTTAAAGACAAGTGCTTATATATTAGTGCAGTACCTCGGTCATCGGTAAAGATCTCAAAGCACAATCCACAACTATCAGAAAAAAATATCTTAACAAAATGCACAGTAAAACACCTAACAATACTGAATATTTGTGTTTAAAATTTGTATACCTGTGTCCTTTTAGTATGTCATGCCATAATAAAATAATTGTGATTACCTTTTAACATCTCTTTTAGGATTCCTTGAGGTCTTCTTGATAAATGTAAAGAAAATCATCAACGCTGCAGTTCATATTGTACTGATATCCCCTTCATTTGGAATTCCAGTTCAAAACCAGCATCCCAACATGCAGGCACTGTGCTGTATTGTGAGGTTCATAGCACCCTCTACCAGCGACAATGTGCTACATTGTACTCCAAGAGACTTCTTCCATATTATGTGGACAGGTTTGAAGGAAGCCCTCAAGGAAATCTTGAAATTCTGCAGTCACTAGAAGTAGCTGCAACTGAAAAACCCTAACAAGTGCACTTGACACCAACCACCAATTCAGCTGCCAATGCTGATAGAAATACCACAATCATCCTTAGAGGGCGTCATGTATGTGTGCATTTCTAGGTAACCACACACTTGCTTCATATGTTGGAAAGGGAAGCCACAATTCTGTTTGCTGTTGGAATAAGATATTCATAGTGCTTTAAATTCCAGGACAGAGATTCCTCATGCATATTACAACTATAATAACCATATACCTTCATCATAAATGTTGAAAATTATGTCCTTGTGCTGCCACATTTAATTCATTCTTTTTAAGAAAATTTGCAGTAACCCTTCCCGAGTGGACGTGTTTTATGGCTCTGAGTGGAAGGCAATTTTGCTAAAATATGAAACTCTATTAAATACAGTTAAAACTATATAAGCATGCCCAAATGTACTAAAACACATAAAATGCCTTGGTTTTTGTTGAATTGAAGCATTATTGTCCTCCAAGAGTGAAGTTTTGTTGATCTGCGTAAAAATGTAACAAAAATGGCATAAGTAGCACTTCTCCTTTTTGTACAGCGTAGTTTGTACATATAGGTATTCACAAATAAACCAGCAGTGCTTCAGGAACTAAATAGTGTCACATTTGCATATTTAATACTTCCATTTGTAATAATAACAGCAATGATGATAAATTATAAACGGTTTGATAGAAATGTGCAGTTCCACCTAGCTAGGGCAGGGTATCTAAAATGTGTGTATGATTTTCATAGCAACTTGTTTATCTCAATACTATTTACACAGGGAAATATATATTAGATAATATTCAAGGAAGTGCATACTTTCATTTAGAAATGTTCTTCTGTGTAATATATTTTATAACACACATCTGAATGAAGAGGCAACTTGGAAATGCAGATTTTGCAAAAGTAGATTGTTTTTTTGGTTTGTTTTTTCGCCCTAAATACCACACAAGGATTTGCCCAACTTCCTTGTTCTCCTCTCCCAATTAAGTGCGGAAATCCATTTCGTCTTTATAATGTTGGGCCCCGAGTAATATGACCCTTACTTGATGTAGCACGGGTTCACTGTGCTCCCATGCGCTCTGCTACCAGAGATCTGACCAGATCTTTACGAAATTTTCTGTGCGACATAGGCTTCTTATTTTTTGTTTCCATATGCATTGTGTACAGCAGATATGAATTCACAATGCACACTACCAGTAACCAGAAAAACATTTTCCTATACCACTTGCGCGTTCTCCTGCAAAACTGATACTGTGGAATATAATTATAGGTTCTATCAACATCGCCCATGTGTTGAGTATAATCCAAAATAGTATTAGGTTTCAATGTTGCTGCTTGGTTGGGGAATTTCGAAGGAACCTCCGTCATTTCATTTTTGTCCCCCTTATGGCTGGTACTGAGCACGGTTACAATTCTTTTATCTTTCCAAGATAAGGCCAGCATTGTTTTATTTCGGAAGCTTTTTATTTCACCCCTTTTCATTTTCTTTGTTACCTGGCTTCAGTTGATATGGCATGTTTTTTCTGTTACCCATAACTGTACCAGAAGTCACCATATTCATTTTCCACAGCTCATCAGCTAATTCAGGTGAGGTATAATACCTGTCTGTGTAAATATGGAAACCTCTAGGTGGGTCTATAGGATCTTTTAGAAGGGAAGAACATAGGTCTTTCACAACAAGGGTAGACGTAGGCTTTCACGGCCGGTGTTCGAAATTCTAAAAGTCTTCCAGGCTGATTTGCCGTGGTCTGCTGGAGTAACTTGGTCCAGACGTTTCGTCCACTACTGCGGTGGACATCATCGGTGGCGTGGTCGAAGTCTTCTTGGTGAAGGTACAGTTGCGTCTGAGGCGTTGACTGTTTGGGATGTGGAATTTATACACAGAGGGGTCTTCTCTGATTGGCTCGGGGCTCGCTGATGCGATTGGTGGGAGGGGGCCTGCTGCATCTCGGGCGCTACTAGATTCTGATTGGTTTGTGTTGCTTGACTGTCTGTGTTGTTTAATGTTATCGATGACGGGGTACCAAGTTTTGTTGAGCTTAAGGGCTTCCTCTTTCTTATTGAAGTTATTGGCATGTTTATAAATTTCTATGGCTTCGCGCTGTAGTCGAGCATGGTAGTGTGAGATGTTAAGATAGAATGCTGGTGTCCTGAAACTTGATGACATGAAATTTGAACGACTTACATCCACTACCAAACGGCCTACTACCTTGGATATCAGTCGGACGGTGGTAAATCTGTCAGACCACCAATTATCACCCGCAGAGACTTCACTGCTTGCCAAAGGCGGCAATTACGCAGTTACCACATCTCTACCAGCCTAGGATATCATCTCCAATATTGAATCTGGTATCCGCACACTTCCCACATCTGCAGCCGAAGAGATCCGCCGTGAAACTGCCAGGATTCTTCAACGCACCAAGGTTCCACCCAGCAACCTCTCAAAACAGGAAAAAACAGCTCTAAAAAATCTGAACGCCAACACAGACATCATCATCTGTTCAGCAGATAAAGGAAATGCTACCGTCATCCTCAACCAGCGGGACTATGTGCAAAAAATCAAGGATCTTCTGAAACCAGATACATACCGCGAGATACAACGCTATCCAACAGCATGCATAGTACGTAATACCAACCTTCTGATCAAGAAGTCATCTCTACCAGAGGAAGACAAGCAACGCATCACAAAATCCGAAGCCCTGCCTCCCAGACTGTACGGCCTACCCAAGATCCACAAGCCGGATGTACCACTCAGACCTATTCTCAGCGGTATTGGATCTCCTACATACAGCATCGCGAAATATCTAGCCAATCTGCTGCTACCGCATGTAGGCAACACTGATACCTACATAAAGAACTCTTCACATTTCATCCAGAAACTCCAAAATCTCACTTTGCAGCCTCAAGACATACTCGTCAGCTTTGATGTTGTCTCTCTCTTTACCATGGTCCCCGTCAACGACGCCATCACTCAACTGAAAAAGATTTTTCCTGACGATATTGCAGCTCTCTTTCATCACGTTCTTACCACCACCTACTTCCAGTGGAATCATTCTTACTATGAACAAATCGATGGCGTGGCCATGGGCAGCCCACTCAGTCCAATAGTAGCCAACTTCTTTATGGAATTCTTTGAAGCTACAGCTCTAAACACCGCATCTCACATGCCGTCTGCTTGGTTCCGCTATGTAGATGACACTTTCGTCATATGGAGTCATGGCGAGCAGCCTCTACTGGGTTTTCTTCAACACCTCAACAGCCTCAATCTGCGCATCCAGTTCACCATGGAAAAAGAAAAAGACGGTCAGCTGGCCTTCCTGGACGTGCTGGTCAGCAGGAAAGACAACGGCAAACTTGGACACACGGTATACCGCAAGCCTACTCACACAGACCGTTATCTCAACAAAACCTCCAACCACCATCCGAGACACAAATGGGCTATGATTCAAACGCTCCTACACCGCGCTTCCCGTACTTGCAAGCCTCATCTGCTACCACAAGAGCTGCACCATCTGGAACAAGCCTTACAAGCCAATGGCTATTCTACACAAGAAATAAAGAGAGCCTTCCGACCACCCAGACGGCAGCCAATCTCTGCTAAGCCAACTCCACCTAGGAGCAAAGGCACAGTATTCCTTCCTTACGTTCAAAACGTCACCGACAGGATTGAACGCCTCCTGCTACGCCATAATATCAAGACGGTTTTCAAGCCTACAAGAGGGCTCAACAGTTTACTACGCTCAGCCAAGGACCCGAGGGATCCCCTCTCCTCGGCTGGCGTATACCGGATCCCCTGCTCGTGTGGTGCAGTATATATTGGTACGACGCTATGTAGTATCAACACCAGACTAAACGAACACAAGAGATGCTGCCGTCTTGGACAATTTGAAAAGTCAGCGGTCACTGAACATGCTATAGAAGCGGAGGGGGAGCATGTCATCAAGTTTCAGGACACCAGCATTCTATCCAACATCTTACACTACCATGCTCGACTACAGCACGAAGCCATAGAAATTTATAAACATGCCTGCCAATAACTTCAATAGGAAAGAGGAAGCCCTTAAGCTCAACAAAACTTGGTACCCCGTCATTGATAACATTAAACAACACAGACAGTCAAGCAACACAAACCAATCAGAATCTAGTAGCGCCCGAGATGCAGCTAGCCTCCTCCCACCAACCACACTGCCTCAGCGAGCCCCGAGCCAATCAGAGAAGACCCCTCCATGTATAAATTCCGCATCCCAGACAGTCAACGCCTCAGACGCAACTGTACCTTCACCAAGAAGACTTCGACCACGCCACCGATGGTGTCCACCGCAGTAGTGGACGAAACGTCTGGACCAAGTTACTCCAGCAAACCATGGCAAATCAGCCCGGAAGACTCTTTTAGAATAACAAGGGTAGTTTTCAGGAGGTTAGAATTGGATTCAACTTTTCCCATATAAGACTGAAAATTGTATAGGTATCCATTGGAAGCATTCAGATAAGGAGAAAAATTTTATTCCAAATTTTGTAGGTTTGTTTGGGTTATAGGCTTTGAATTTCACTCTTCCCTTGTAGCTGATAGTGCTCTCGTCTACTGATACAAAAGGGCCTGGGGAGTAGAATAAATTACATTTTTGCCTTATTTTTTCCATTACAATGCTAAAAATGCTGTGCAAGAGATTGACTTGCAAAATATGTCTGGAACTGAAATTTAATTCACAATTACCATAGGTAAATGAAGTTTGGAGACTAAATATCACTACTTAATAAGTTACCTTAATACATCTTTGGAATGGCCATCACATGCACTGTCAGTTTTCCAACTGCTTGGTCATTGTTGGATATCCTGTTATAATGTTCACATCTATGCTGCACTGCTGGTCTCTGCATGGATGTTAACACTGCTATTCACTCTTGAGTACACAAATAACATTGCACCTTTTATTTTTTTAGTGTTATGTCATTTTCTGCATTGTGTGGAGCAGGTTAAGGATAGAGGAAACAAAGACAAATATTGTAGAAATACAACATAAAATTGACATACTGAAAGCTTTTTCTTTTTTCTATCACAGAAGATATAAAAGCAATACATTTTATCATATCTATAATAGCAAAAGCAATTTAAATTTAAGAACAAAATAATCTTGTATGTAAAATAGCATACTTTATGCTCTCCAGTTTTATAACCTTAGTTCCTTTTATTTAGAGTAGCATTATTAAGAAGCTTAGTAAATTCAACAATGTACAAGTGTTTCTAAGCAAGCCTAAACAGCATTTTGCGCTGCATCCTGTGCTGCAGTTCACCACGACGTATCATTGTGTGTATCACTTTGTAAATAGCACGCTCTGGATATTTCTGACGTAGGAAGTCCTGGATGACATTGTGTTCAGACACTAGCGAACCTATAGCAAACCTGCGTTTAAGTTGCTTCTCTATACGAGTCAGCATCTCATGATCCTCTTCTGATGTAAAGCCCTCTGCCCCAGCAAGACTTCCAGACATTGCAGCATCCAGCGTTGATACCTGAAATTTAGTAATTCCCTATCTAACGGTTTCATTTCAAGCCCTCAAGTTGCCACAAGAGATGATTTGCAATCAGTTTTGGGTCAATAGAAAAATTAAAACAGAAAATTAAATATTTATTACAGAATGAGAGGATTATGGGTAAAGAATACCCTTCTTAGAACCCAAAAATAATCTGAACACAAAAATACAGAAATATGGTATACATAGGAAACCTACACACTCGAAGAATTACATAAAGAACAATAGCTAACAACTCCAAAACACAAACATGCAGTACTAAACAGCTTAACACAGACTGGTATATACACCCCTGAACAAATAAGAATATAAATTTCCATGGGATCTTAAAACATGTATTGAGGCAATATATTGCTATCAAGTTTCTGGTGCCTACTATGTTAAAGAAGTAAAGAAAGTATAAAACCACTTTAAAACACCATCATATCACATTACCTTAAGACCATAATACAACGATTAGCCAGAAGATTTCTAGTGGGCATTACTGCTGTCATGCACATGCAAGACCACTGGACTTCCTAAAATTAAACCACTTTAATATGACTATTTGCATATTAGCTAGCCAGCTCCAGTGCTTCGAATTTGATAGTCTAAGAGCAAAGAAGGCATTTTAATGTTTACCTGAAATAGCCTGAGGGCTTCTGTAACATGTGACTCGGTAGCAAAAGGTAGCAGTTGCATCTTGGCGAGAGACTCAGAAATGCGAATGATGGCCTCCAGCTGACGGACTGTTATTGGGATAGACAGCCTCTTTTCTGTTTCCTGTTCATGTTCCCTTGTTCCACTGCGCATCAGGACATAACGGTTCTTCAACCGATCTGCTGCAATTTCAGAGAGACGTGGCCCACAATTCAACCTGTTATAAACAAGTGAATCAGCTTTTGGGACTTTCTTGCCTAAATCTTAAAACTGATGATGTATACACCTGAATTCTTAATGAGTGTTAGAAATAATAATAAAAACAAAAAAACTTATTTTTGCAGATTATGCTAATACAGTTGAACTGGTAGTTTCCTCTGCACATGAGCAGTAATAACAAAATGGAGGATTTTATTGACATATTACAATGAATTTGCTATACAACAAAGCATCTTAGAAAGGGAGGGTGGTTTAAAGAAATTCAAGTGTTCATATAACCTTTAAAGCCACTGTTATATGCATTTTTGTTTCTTAAACCACTATTTTTAGTATTTCAATATTAGTGGATAATGAAACTGTAAACAAATTCTGTAAACATCAACTTTAGAAAACTAACAATTGCACTGCATTTAGCAACAATGACCATGCACTAAAATACAAAAAAGTGAGATTACCACTTCATTGGTTCCAGACAAGTCTATTCTAGTTTAGCAAAAAAGCTCCAGCAATAGCTCCAATGTGCTACCATCTAACAGCAGTTTTAAATATAGCTATTACACAGCATTAATAGGGAGGTTTAGAAAAAGATGAATATCTCAGTTTGTGATATTGATGCTTGGATTGCTGTTGCTAATCAGTCCAATTGTGGTAGTTCTGCTTACTTTAACTACAACCACATGCTTACATGGATATTCTTTACTTTACGTCCTGCAAACTTTTTTCTATGTCCAAAACCTGACGTTATTAAACAAACGCAGACAGAATCTGACGAAGTTGCCCTGGTATGACAGTGCAGGTAAACTTGATAGCTATAGAGCCATTTGCTGCCAACCTCTGCATCAATGCCCCAGACTATGCCTTGTATACAATATTGTTACAAGCAAACTACGTTTACTGTTTATTATGAAAATGAATATCCTATTCGGTCCCTGACATTCACTAAATAAATTTCATAGGTGTAAGTTGTGATTCACTGCTATGGCTAGATCCGTTAATATTGTTGATCTTGTATCATTGTATCACATTGAGGAAACAACGTATGCAGTTACTATACAATGAAAATGTATAAAGGATGCACATGTTATCACAGGAGTGTAATGCCACCCTTCACACTGTTATGAAACGGGATTGTAGATACAAGCTATTTGCATGCAGACAAGGGCATGGGCAGTCTTAAGAGTCCATGGTAAAGGGTACTTCAAGAACTCTACATTACCACCTGCTCAGGTACTTCTAACTACACTTAGCTATTTCCACGCATTTTCATATGAGCAAACCATTATCTATTCTTACATTGGAGACACAATTACAAGTCATAAAACAATAGCTAATTGGCTAACCGATTGTCCGGAGGTGTGCATATCCTTAACGGACAACAAGTACATAAACAGGAGCAAAGTAGGCTGTGCCGGCCACATGGTTCACATCCATGAATGTAAAATTAGGAGGAAATACCACTGTGGTCACATTGTGGAGGGAAACTAGATGCTTGGGATCATTGATGTGGTCACCAATGAAGTACAGATGACAGTTAACATATTGGCTATTTTAACATGTTAGCAACAAAGCCCTGAATAGCGTTTGTTACCCTCATGTTGAAATTTGTGATGTGAGCACATACTATGCTGCCATTTTCGGTGGGAATTTGAAACTGAGGCAAGGGTAGGACTGGTTCAAGAGACAACAAAATTTGCTGTAGGTGTAATAGCATACCGTAAATTTACATGCACTGTTTAAAAAACATAAAATTTAACAATTATTTATTTATGCCAACAAACTTACTGTTGGTGTTTCTAAACACACAAGCTGCGTGTGGGCAAAGTTTGAGAGGTAGAACTGGAACTTAAAAATTCAATGCCACAACTGGGATTTGAACCACAGACCTTCCGCTTACCAGGTGGCTGCTCTAACCATTGAGCTATTGTGACAAACTGCCAGAATGGCATTAAATTCTCAAACCAGTTCGTATTTCTCCTGGTAAACCACAAAGGCAGTCTCACATCAGGCATTAAATTCTCAAACCAGTTCGTATTTCTCCTGGTAAACCACAAAGGCAGTCTCACATCAGGCATTAAATTCTCAAACCAGTTCGTATTTCTCCTGGTAAACCACAAAGGCAGTCTCACATCAGGCATTAAATTCTCAAACCAGTTCGTATTTCTCCTGGTAAACCACAAAGGCAGACTCACATCAGGTGCTCCGTCTTCATTCCATGTATCACCAGTGTCTCACCTGCTATGCCATATGTAGTGAAAGTGGGTGTTAAACACTACCAAACAACCAAGCACACTATTACTGAGAGTTTAACATTCATAATTAATTTTATATATCTGCACACTTTCAGCACTTTTTTTTTTGCAGATTATATGCAGCATTTCACTTGTGGCTACCACATTTGTGGGTACTACTCTCCACATCCCAGAGCTTGCAGCAGATATGAAGGTGGGTTGCATAGTAATATTCCCCTGAGTCACATGACCTACCATTGCATAGAATGACAATGAAAGATGCAGTATACCATGTCTCTTTTTCCCTATGAAATGGCTTCTTCCCCAAGCTGCATTTTTGTGTGCTCTGTCTCTAGGAAAGTCACACTTATGGTGCACAACTTTCACCTAAGGAACATGGAGGAACACAGGTGTTTACATGTGGAGTCAAGACTGGTTTATAACCACTAGTGGTCAATTATAAGCAAATTAATTCCCAATGTGCAATATCAACCTCCACTTTGTAAGATTTGAAGCTCTCACAGCAATGATTATCAACAAGAGCTTCTCGAGTTACCAGCCGTGATAAATTAATGAAGTTACTTGAGCTTTCAGCCATGTTTACTCTGTGGTCTTCATCAGGAAGCAACAAGTTTCCCCTGTTGGGCGGAGGGGCAGGGCTAAATGATGCCATCCAATGGAGAAACAGTACTCTGTTATTGGGCCAGTGGAGAGGTCTGACAGCATGTAAGCCATTTTCCCCAGTTGTCCGATGTTTGAGCATCTTTGTCCACACTGTGTTCAGCCCTAGACCATTGTCTCTATTAAAACTGTTTCGCTCAAACTTAATTTCAATTGCTTCATTTTTAAGCATGTCATAATATGTAACTGTAGTTCATGATATCACAACAGGCTTATAAAAGAAGCAACTGAAATTAAGTTAGAGCCAAACAATTTTAATAGAGGCAATGGTCTAGGGCTGAGCAGTGTGGACAAAGATGCTCAAACATCGAGAACTGGGGAAAATGGCTTACATGCTGTCAGCACCTCTCCACCGGCCCAATAACAGAGCACTGGTTCTCCATTGGACGGCATCATTTAGCTCTGCCCCTCCATCTGGGCAGGGAAACTTGTCACTTACTGAAGAAGGCCATAAAGCAAACATGGCCAAAAGCTTGAGCAAGTTAATTAACACCTCACAGCTGAAAACCCAAGAAACTTTTACTAACAACCTCCACTTTGCTATCAATATGTTGATCGATCATATGCATTCCCATTTTTGTTACTGGGCTGTGTAAACCAAAATGTTGAGTACTGCCTTCTTTCCCATTCTGGTTAACATTATCAGGTGGTTGTGAACCAGCCTTAAACTTAGAAAAAGCACAGAATAAGTATATCTGTCAAAATAAAAGTAATTCAATACAAAAAGATCACAAGATATTACAGTACCTGCAGTAGTTTATGTATTTCTTGATCATAGACAGAGAAAGTTCCCCTTCAGTTGTTGGAGCATCGTCAGTTGTCTGTCCTGCATTCATGTGCACATTCATAATGTGTTTTGCCAATGTTTTATCACGTCCCTCATCATGCTCATCTTTCACAATGAAGATCATATCAAAACGTGATAATATAGTGGGCATGAAGTCTATATTTTCCTCTCCCTTGGTTTCATCCCATCGACCAAAGATGGAGTTGGCTGCAGCCAGTACAGAGCACCGGGAGTTAAGAGTTGTGGTAATACCAGCCTTGGCGATGGAAATGGTTTGCTGCTCCATAGCTTCATGTATTGCAACTCGATCATCCTCTCTCATCTTATCAAACTCGTCTATACACACCACACCTCCATCAGCCAAAACCATTGCCCCACCCTCCATCACAAAGTTGCGAGATGCTGGATCACGACTTACGGAAGCTGTAAGACCTGCAGCAGATGATCCTTTGCCTGATGTATACACTCCAATGGGTGAAACTTTCTCCACAAACTTCAGAAGTTGTGACTTGGCAGTACCAGGGTCTCCCAACAACAAAATGTTGATATCTCCACGCCGCATTAATCCATCAGGCATTCTCTTTCGAGAACCCCCAAACAATAAGCAAGCAATGGCCTTTTTAATATCCTCTGATCCAAAAATGCTAGGAGCAATGCTACGTGCTATTCGTTCATACAGATCTGGGCTAGATGCTAAACGTCGGAATGTGTCCTCTTCCTCAGCTGTAACAGGTAAGGCACTTGTGAAGCCAGTACCTTTTGCATCCACCTGTATACCAACAACTCTTAGATATGGTGCTCGGACACCAATGATAGCCTTCTCTCGACCTCTTCCTCCTCGTTTGGAAGTCTTGGTTACCTTTTTGATGGAGTAGATCCCCAAAATTAAAACTCTGTTTCCAGGTACAACACGCTCACACAAATACCTGTCACAATAAAGCTGCAGATGACGAGGCATCTCTCCCTGTGGAATAGAATCAGGTAATTCTTGCAGCTTTAACACTTGGAAATCCACACAGCTACATTTGTCCGGTACAATGAAGTAAGGGTCCAAAGGGCACTTTGGTCTGCCTGCTTGTTCCGTAGTGCACCGTCTCGGGAGAACATAACCTTCTAACCCTGGTTTGACTGCAAGATTAGGAATCATTGTTCTGCATGTACGACATTGAATTGCGATCTTAGTAGCTTTAGCTCTAATTCCAGAAGCAGAAACAATAATGCCTGGTATTTTCACAAGGCGGGAGACAGAATCGGACTTCATGTCTCGTAATGATGCGGGGTTGGCATCCGAGGTCAAGAATATCTGAATATCCTCCACTTCTTCCTCCCCTTCAGGTCTGGGTGCTGTGATCTCATCTGCCACCTCGGTAGCCGCTTCTTCAAATACTGGCAAATGCTCTGTTGGTTGCTTATACAATTTGTCCGCCAAGGTCTCGTCAAAACTTGAGAGATCTTCAATGTTCACTTCCAACCAATACTGTTGTAAATTGTACTGACGTTTAAGATCATCTCTGTACTTATAACTGAAATTACCTTCCTCGTGAAATTGCTTCAGAAATTCCTTAAATTTCTTCTTGATTGCTTGTAGATTAACCCGATCTCCTTGTGGCTCATCAATACCACTAAAATTGTCGGAAAAGAACACACCAGGATCATCAAAACCTTCCATGATGTCTCACTACTCCTAGCTTTGTGTTATTTCGCGCCAAATATGACTGGCTTCTCAACGCTGTCATGTGTTGCTGGAGAGCAGCACAGAACACCTCCTAAGGGCAGCCAACCTTAGCAACTTTAACGTGATTTGTGCTTTAGCGGAAACCTTTCAAGCTAACTTTCGGAGTGAGGAGCTTTTAAATAGAATTCACTTCTTTGCTTTGGATTTTTTTGTCGTCACATTTTAATATTTGAACAGTTCATGCGTTCTAATCAAATCTTACACTCCCTTATACTCATGCGCTGTTGGACATCTTTGCTCTTTCTGCACCGCGGTACATTTGAAAGAGAAAATGTTGGAGAGCTCTGGGTAATAACTGATGTTTTGGGCCGGCTTCAGACACTCATTACACTTAAATATTCCAAGAGATAATGGGATTATGCAATTTTCTCTGCATCGTGTAATACTTGACATGTTTCTACTCAACTATCCCCAAACAATGAAATGTTAGATCGATCACCCAAAAGGGGACCAGAGGGTACACGTAGCGGGGGCCCAGAGCATTACGCGGAACCAGATTAGGTAGATATCAGAAAAGTATAAGTCATAAGGTATTAAAATGTTGTGCCATTCACCCCGACCCACAAATTCTGTGTTAACTGATTAAAGCACGCACACTTGGGCGGGAGGTCCGAGGTTCAAATCCCGCTAGGACCGTTCTTGATGACCATGGGCGTCACGAACGGAAGCCAAGGGGGCCGTGCCCCCCCCCCCTCTGGAAGCTAACACACTCAATGTGCAATAAATTACTCACTATTAGAATATTATTTTAATTTTTATGTAATGAACAATTACATTTTTATGTAATGAACAATTTTTATTTAGCACAAATTAATATGTTATCCACAACAAATACTATAATGTTTGACAACAAAATAATGAATTAATATTGTTTGATTGGAAACTTACAACATGCGGTCCTCCTCTGGAAAAGGGTTTGCCGACGCCCATGTTGATGACTGAGGTTTTTTGACAAGTCACGATAACAAGACCAGTCTTCATTAGTAAAAAATATTTTGTATTGTAAACAATAACAGGAAAATACTGACATTTGAGGACATTTGGCGACATGGACATTTGGCATGTCCACAATTGTAATCTTTTATTGCATGAGCTCCTCCGTTTCTGCCCTGACCTTATAGGCAGTCCTCACCATAAGTCACTACTTATCCTTATTATACAATTCATATTATCTGTGCAATTAATAGGAAGCTGCCTTGAACTTCACAACAGGCACCCCAGATGTTAGCTACCATCTTCCACCCTTGAAACCTTCGAGCCCATGTAATGTTATGCTTATTTTCTCTGTATACAGCATACAAGACTTTGAAAAAGAAAATAAGTTGTAATTTATAAACAATGTATACTGGTAATAATATTTATGTACAAGTTATTATCTTTTATTGCATTTTTTCTTCTCCCTTCTCAACAAAGCCCATTGTAATTACTAAATGGCAAAAAGTAACTATTATTATTGTTGATGGTTGTGGCGGCGGCAGTAGTGGTGTCATGCACTCCTTCTGCCATAATTATAAAAGATTGTGGCTAGCATTGTCATACACAACAAAAACTATATGTGTTACATTAACATGACTTTCTCTATTTACTATATTTATTTTTATATAGCTTCTACAAACTATTCTTATTTTTCTAATCTGCTTCATCTTGATTGAGATGAAAACTTGTATATATAGTTCTAAAGTAAGAACAAATTAGAAACTAAAAACTTCACTTATCTTAGTATGATTTGTTGACCCTGGGTTTCAAGCTGTGTCCAGCTCATTCTCAAAGCCATATGCTAGCAAATCATACTAAGATAAGTGAAGTTTTTAGTTTCTAATTTGTTCTTACTTTAGAATCTTGTTGCTTCACTGTTAATAGCTTCAATTTTTCCTTATTTGTATATATAGTTTCATTACATATTTGACTGAGGTACAAAAGCAATAAACGAAACAGGATCAATAGTCAGGTGTTAGAAGAGGCTCATTATGACTTTAAAATTCCATACTCCTTCCATAACATGGCAAGAAACAAGTGAGTAGTGACAGGACTGATATTAATAGATATCTCAGAAATAGCTGATGTAATGAAAAAGTTATTTAAAATAAATTTAAAGACATATAATTTTTTCGTTTAGCAGCTTGTGACTCGCCAATTTGGGAGAATGACATAATATATTTTCAGAATCAGCATGCTTTACATGACTTAATTCTGAAATTCACCAGAAAATATATGAAAAGAAAACAAACCTTATAAAGTGAAAGATTCTTATGCATGACCTTCCATCTGTTCATTAAATGCACCCTATTTTAGTTCCTAAACATGATGTATGCCGGATCACCAGCATTCATTACTGAACAGGAATAACAGAAAAATGCACCTTTAATTTTGCATCTGCAAAGCACATCTGTACAATGAAGGTTTAAATTGTCTGCTATAACCACCTTTATTCTTGCACGGATTTTGAATTTGTTCAATATTCAGGATTGATCTTGGCAGCCCGAGCTTCTTAACTTCCAATTGAGATGGAAAACTCATTATACCCACAATGAATATACTAGTTACTGTGCTCATGGTTCACCAATTTATTTCACAGTCCCACCCATGCCACCACTTGAAAGTGCTGCTAAAATTGTGTTTGTTTAACCATTACAACCACTTCCAACCTCAGCAAATTACATTGTTATGTAATATGCTACTAGTAAAATTACCAACATGAATGCAGTATTGATGTACTTTCTTGGTATTGTTTTATCGGGAATATGCAACACTATACCTTAAATGGCACAGCTACAAGTACTTTAGTTCAAAACTAAATTTCATTTACAATCAATTTAAATTCCAAAATTCATATTAAGAGGAAGGAGTATGCATGGTATGCGAGTGGCAGCACTGTTAGCAGAGATCACATGACACTGATTTGTTTCATTCTGATCAGACAGCTCATAGGCTTTCCCCATCACCCAGACTGTGTTTCATCTCCATGCCCCTTGCCTGTTGTCAAAGTCATCCCCGCACCTCTCTGTACTGCTTGCATTATCCTCAAGATGTGAAGATTCCAGGACAGACAAGGTGCAGTCCGAAATTGCATCCATAATGAAAACATCAGTGCTCTTCCATCTATTAGTGGTGTAAAAACATTTTAAACAAAACAAAATGGGTAAATAGAAACAGGAAGTGTGCGAATGTATTATGGCATGACGTTTGATGTCAAGGATATTTGAAGTAGTGCTTTCGATGTAATGTTGCCTTTTCTTCCTTATTTTTTATTTATTGGGAGGGTGCTGTCCTAGAGTCCTTCATTGCCAGCCGCCACTGTTACCATGTATATGTCTATCTCCAAATTCCCATGCTTAACAAATTAGAAGACAGTATACAGAAAGTATTTTCCAATATTTGGTTGCATGAGCACTCAATGATATACCTATGTGGAGTCAACTTGAACACTCTTAATTGCTTCTTTCACTTACTTTTTTCTGTACAACATGTAGTACCATGAGCTTGCACTTACTCATCAGCTGCCTATTGAACGCATTCTATCCCAAACAGGAAATACAATTTTAAGATATTAAATGGAATACTGATTATAACATTGTTCACTTTTTATTTAATTTAAAACGAATGTTTTCAATTATTATTATAATTTTTTTCATTTCTTGGAGAAAAAGCCCGAAACTGGGTAGTTCATATCAGAGAGTGAATGAGCAAAATGGTTGAAATTATGCTTAAGTGCGCTTAGTGTGCCTAAGCTTGAAGTTACCTAACATCATCTCAGTACAAGGGAAAACCCTGGAGGAAACCTCATCCACTTGCCCTAATTGAGATTTGAAAACAATACTTCTTGAGCGTGAGCCAAACATACTGCCCTACATCATGGAGGTGGACAATTTCAATGGTCTAGAATCACAAACGAAAAATTCAATGCCATAGGTGGGATTTGAACCACAGATCCTCTGCTCTATGTACAGCTACTATTAACCACTGAGCTACCATGGCTACAAGATTCTCTTATAGTCTGCCAGGAAAATGCAGATCAGATGAAAAATTTAAGCCCATGCTGGCATGTTACCATGGTAGCTCAGTAGTTAAGAGCAGCTGCATACAGAGCAGAGGATCTGTGGTTCAAATCCTATGTCGTTGAATTTTCATTTTTGATTCTACCTACACACAGTTTGCTTGTGTTACAATAATCAATTATTATCATTGATTGATCTCGTGTATGAAAATTTTAATGGTGTTTGTTCAACATTATCCTCAGCTGTAGGTCAACTGAAACTAACATCCAGGAATTACTAGTCTTCTTCTGACTGGTTATTATGCTACTGGTCTCTGGTGGTTAACAAGTTACAACTTCACTAACTCACTGACTGGCAAAGTGAAGCTCTTAAGGATAGCAACCTACTAGAAGAAGATCAATTCCCAGAAGTTAGGTTCATTCAATCCCAGCTGAGGATGGTGAACACATTTATAGTTTTTAATAATCCAATGGCTGATATTATAGTGCTTTATTGAAGCTGTATTTAAGTCCGAATTTAACATCACATTTTATTTTATATTATAACAGTATTAAGAACAAAAAAAAGTAAAACTGATTATGTACCTTCAGAGAGCAAGCTTGGAATTTATCACATTTAGTGTGTATAAACTAAATACAGGCCTCCTGTTAAATGAAAATAGGTGCTGTGTTATATACAAGCGCTGCATCATATTTTCGGGCTTAGAACAATGATATAAGAACCGAAATCAGCTATTGAAACAAACCCAACCTGTAGTTTGGTAGATATATTATAAAATTTGAGAACTGGAAACTGAATTTTGATATCAGAAGCAGACAACTCCATCTTCAGGTTTATCCACAGTCCAACAGAGGATACCTCATTCCAGAAATGAATCAACTAGAATGTTGCTCTGACAGCTGATGCATTTGCTAAGCACAAGCTCACGAGAAATACAAGAAAGTGAAACAATTAAAAGTATTCAAATGGACTTTAGATAACTGCATCGAGATTTGCTTCACTGTGTGTGATTCCAAAATTATTTTAATTCTATAGAGTGTTCAATAGATGCCAGGTTTATACACACACAGAAGTTCAAATATCTTTTATATTAAAAAGTGAGTGTAATATGCTTATTGTTTCACATTGTAAATGTTATGTAAAGGAAAAATGTTGGGTGGTCTGTTGCTACTACATGACAGTATTCAAATAGCAGTAACATGGCAACAGATAGTTCCTTCATTTAAGGTAAACCCAGTACATGCTCATGGAGAATCTTCATTATAAACATGAGTGGACCCTCAAAGTATAAATGTGTCTTAACTTCCTATCAATTCACACTAGCATCTCATTGTGCAAGTCTTTAGCTTCATTCTGTCATCATCATTCATGTTGAACAGATCATTGCTGCAGCAGCTTCTTGATCTGCATCCTGACAGAAGCTTTTGAAAACATCTGAGGAAGTGTGCCACAATTCATGACGGAAATTTGGAACATAGTAGGGGCTATGTTGTTGTGTGGTGTTTCATGTATATTTCTGTAATTGCTATGGTTTCAAATATACAGTCAAGGCGAGGAATCTACAAAGGAGTCCAAACTCCCCCTCTTCAACCAGGGAAGGTAGCATTGAGTGCACACTCCCTCTGTGGGGCTTTCCATTAGGGCAATATCTATTTTCCTATCCCCCCCCCCCCTCCTGCTATTACATAGAGAATGGAAATGGTTACGCCACTTATGCACATTGACCCATAAGGGAAGAGCACCAAAAAACCTTGTTAGGGCCATCAGCTATTAGCTCTACAGGTTAGTACTTGAGAACATTGAGGTGTCTCACAACCCCACCTTGATGTTTCTGCCAAGATGTACCCAATCTCTCAAGGGTACCAGGAACCACTGCCACACTGAGACCAACCCAATCCAAAAACTCCCTTATAGGAGGGACTTGAATGTTTGGCCTGATGTACTTCAGATGTACCGTCAGAAGTAAGATTTCAAATATACACCAAATAGTCAGTTCTTCACTAACTTGGGCAGCTGATGCCATTATGAAATGGATTTGTGAACAGGAGGATTGTGGTTCAAAACCTGCCAGGAGCATTGTCCCTGAGGTTTTCCTCAGTCCTCATAACTGGTAGGTAAGTACCCTAAACTTAAGCCTGCAACATTTCCTTCCCAATTATCATGTATCATCAGCATTCATTGCCTGTGGTGTAGTATGCATTAAGAACACTACTATTACTACTTAAAAAAAGAAGAGACTCTGTAAACGATAGGCAGAAAAAGTACACATCATGCTAATGAAGTTAAACACTGAAAAATGTAGGGGATTCATCCAGGGGTGTGCTGTGTGAGTCAAATAACAAAGAGTTACACAAAAACAATAAACTATGTGACTCAACTATTTTCTAGCTTAAGTGTACAGGAGAAGAAATATATGTAATATATATGTAATATTTTGCATTGGCATTAGACCATTTGGATAAGTAATCTCTTTCTGCACTAAGCACTAAAGCTGCAGTTGTCATACTAATAAGGGGAGAGATCAAGCTACTACAGCACACCCTTGGTTTTAAATGCAATAAGTACTTGATAAAGTAATTTGAAAGTAGGCAGTTTGCTTTTACTTCATTAATTACAAACATTTACAATTAACTGGAGATAACATAACACAATATGTAGGTAACCACGTATCATTAACCAAATGTGTTGAGAATAAAAGACATACATAATGTACTATCAAAATTAATAGTGGATGCTCTTATAAGTTCACTTTCAAAAGCATGTATTGTGTTCAGAAGCACTTTTTCCTTTGCTTCACATTCCGAGAAGTACGTGTTCCTCCACTAGAAGGTAATGTAAACTTTCGGTGTAGAGAAACTTAACAAGTTAACATCTAGTTTTTTTTCTCTTGAAAATAATTTAAACTTCTTGAAGAAAAGTATTAATAACATCAATAACATTTCTTGATGAGGCCTTTCTTTAAATTACATAAATCTCACCAACTCGCAGGGAAGGGTGTTGTAGTGTGTTCTATTTTTTTTGCTTTTTTTCACAGACTTGACAATAATGGGTATCGTCCTAATCCGCATTTTACAAATAAACCATCATGCATGCTTCAAATGACTTCTGAAAAAGAGAAAGAAAGAAAATGGTCTATTCCCATCTAGATTCTGTAGTATGTGGCAACGCTGGCTATACCTTTAAAACTTTTTTTCTTGCTTTCTCTGTTTTACTATTTATGACATCACTTTTTTTAGTTTTATTTTACTTTTGCTATGAAATAATCATTATTTTATTAAACTGTGGTGGAAAATTTTGGAATGGTTTACATGGGTTAAAGACAAGGGGGTTGATTTCAAACATTCTGTTCTCACATCAATGTGCCTATGTGTATCTGTGTGTGTGTGTGTAAGTGTGTGTGTGTGTGTGTTTCAGGGTTTGTATTAAAGATTCTTCTTTCTCATCAGTCACACAATTACATTCATAATCTGAGACTTGTTTTAACTTTAACACGAATTCATTAACGGTATTTGATATTGAGCAAATATATTTTTAGGTAATTTTTGTTGTTTGTAATTGATTGATAAAAGTTTGCATTCATTCTTATTTATATTAACATTATGAAGAGAAATAAAAAATAATGACATACATCAATAAAAACAATGATAATTCTACTTTGGTGTATGTTGATAGTTATGGATTATTTTTTCCAGCCTCCATATTAAAGCTGTTGAAAGTCGATATGAAATCTTGTATAAATCATTTACATTGCAGCAGGAATATAATCCACTAGTCCATAGTCTGCATCTCATTTCATGCAGTCTTATTGGGCAGTTTATGGTACATACATTTATTTAAACATACCTACAAAACAATTGATTTACCTCTCCGCATAGTGCTGAAGGGCAAAAAATTTGTTGGCACAATGGAAAAGGGAAGGATTCCGCAGTTACATTCTAGCAACACTGATGATAACTTGAACAATAACAAAACATTATGCTGCCGCCTTAGTCTGCCTCAAAATAATGTCTATTACATTTAAATTACTTGTTTGAAATATTAGGATAGCTGACTATCTGCAGACATGTAGTGATAACAGCTCTATGTGTTTTGAATTAGTACAGATACCACCTCAAAAAGTAAGCCAATATATCTGCAGCTCAATGATTTAAGACCTCTACATCCCTCCCTTGAATATCATATGCACATGAACAGTGAGTGCATACAATATCTACAGTGTGATTTCCCCCCAATTATTAGAATAAACTGCTTTTCTTTTAATCACCAAACAATTTTTCCTTCAGGTTGCATGAATCACATAATGGTGGTAACTTCACCTGTTTCCTGACAGGGGTTTTAAAATAATAAGGTAGTTCAGTGATCAAAGAACCACCATGATAGCTTAACTATTATACTGTCCAAGCCAGTTATCACCTGTTTTACAGAGAATAAACCAAACTGGGAAAAAGTTTAGCAGTATATTCAAGTATATTTTACCTTTTCAAAGCACTTGTATTAAGTGCATACAAGTTAATACTGTATTTCTGGCACTATGTATCTCAGTCATTTAGCACTTTTTAATTGAATCCTATTTTCACATTCAAAAGAAATGCTTTCAATATTATTTTGTTTGTTCTAAATATGTTTTTAAACATATACATACAATTTATATTCCTTTTCAAGTTGTTCAGTGGCAAAAACTAAGGAAAGCAGTGGCAACAATGGATAGGTTGGAGGTTTGGGAAGGAACGTAATTATCAGAAAATTAAAACACTACAGGAGGATTGGGCAATATAAGAAGGGCAGTCATAAAACTTGTATTACTGGTGGTAAAAAGAAGAGTTATTTGGCACTTTCAGTGTAAGCAATTCTCCTTCTAGTGTCTGCTATTACAACATTAAAGAGTTTCTGGAATAGCATATTTCTGCAAATATAGTCTTTTTATCATGTTACTCAAACATCAATGTGTGTCTTTATCATTCAAGGGACCCTGGGATTGAATTTACCAATAGTATCTGTAATTTTGGACTGCCTCTGTAGCACAGTAGTAGTGTGCCTACCTCTGGTGTAGAGGACCTGGCTTTGATCCCTGGTACCAGCGTGGGGATTTTACCCCCGCTGGGAGGTCTGGCAAGGGGTGCACTCAGCCTCATTAGGTCCTTGAGGGGCCAATTGAGGAGCTACTTGATTGAGAAGTAGCAGCCCCTGATTGAGAAGACTGCATAACCAGCCGGGAAGGATCAAGGCATTGACCACATCCCACCTTCAGTACTGCAACCCACTCATGATGCCTGTGGTGGGCAGAGGTGGGGAACACAATGGTTATGTGGTAGGCCTTGGCCCGGCTGGGCTGTTGTGCCTTGGGGTTTACAGGGTTATCTGTAATTTTGAACTTATTAGGTTTAAAATTTGTACATGTGTTTTTTGAGATAAAGGTATCTTCATGTGTAACATTTCAATTCGATATGATAAATACAAAATATTAATAGAACTTTCAAGACTTCTTGCACCATGAAATTTGGAGTACAGGCAATAAATCAATTACTTCCTTGGTTTTTAAGCTTAAATGAACAATACAGATATTAGTTTATAAATTATACATTTACTTTCTGAAATAATAATTTTGTTTTCTCTTCAGATGTTTTAACTTTTAGGTAAGTTTTAATGATTAAAAATTGTTGTGTCTAATTATTTTAGAATTTATTTATTTTAGAAGAAATAAGAGGTAGATAAAGCATAAAATTTGACATCTAATGCACAAGAAATAATTTACATGTTGAAAACGCAAAAAATGAGATGATAATTATAAGCTTTTATGTAAGTACCTACTCAGTGGGAATTTCAACATTGTTCAAACACATTTACAAATGGCAAAACACAAATAAAAATCCTCTAATGCCACATGTATTAACAGCAATTACAGGTAAAAATGTAGAATGGACAATTTCGTGATTTTTGGTCAAAGACTCAATCCCCTCAATGACATTCATAGCACAGTTCTGTGGTAGGGTTCAGAAAAGTGACAATGCCTCCATGTTTATCACAGGTCTGCTACCTGGACCATCACCATTTTATTAAACATTTCTGCAACAACGAACTTCCTTCGAAAGAGGAAATTTTGCCTCATTCTCTACATTCACCCCATTTGGCAAGCAAGATTCCTCCCATTGCTGGCATAAAAAGCCTACCATATTTCTAGGATGATTCTGAGGTGATAGGGGATGTGAAACATCCAAAGAAAGATGCTCTACAAGCTGGATATCCACCAGTTCATTCATCATAGATGGACTCAGGTAGGGGCTTAGAGAGCTTATAGCTGCTTAGCTGCTATCCCTTAGTTATAGCAAAAACATATAAATGGAGTTGCTTTGGTAAATTCGAAATCAACACCTTTATTTCTATTTTATTTATTTACAGCAGGTGTGCGTATTTTTGTTCACAGCCAATGAGTGAATTTATCATAGAGTGGACTATATTTCAAAAGATGGCCCAGTAACTCAAAAAGAAAGATAAGAGATAGACTGGCTGAATCAAATATGCTTTACTTTTGTTATTAAATAACTTCTGAATAAGAATTAAGCTCTTAGAGGATCAATAACTTAAGTAAAACTGAGTTATCAAACTACTTAAATATTCTGGTTAAAAGGTATCTTTATTTAATAAATCATTTCATAAGTTTTATCAAAATTTATATTAACCTTTGCATCCAAAGATTAATTTAAATTAGATTAGGTGGTTGAAAATACAGAAGTGAAAATGCCCTACTACTCTACACTTTGCTCATTTGTAAAGTATGTTTCAGATTACCTATATTAGCTCCTCCCTAAAGAAATTCTGGATCTGCCTCTCTCATCCACTGGTGGGAGAAATGCATCACTTTGTTTGTGGAACTAAATCCCAGACCAAGACTCTGTATCATGACCACTTTTCTTCATGATAATACAAACTTTCTGACTGCCCCTAAGAGTTTTTGGTACCTATTATTGAGGTTATGTGGAAGAAAGAAGTTAACAAATACCAGTTGTGCTAACTACAAATGTGATTTTCCACAGCCATACACATAATTTCTGTTTGGATGGCAAAATAGATATTTTTACAAATCTAAAATATTAATCAGATACAGACATTCATTGTGCATAACATGGTTTTAAAATATTCTTTTATTGGGCATAGTTTATGTACATCAAGTTCCTTTTTTCTCTGCTGACATTGTTATGGCTTATGTGACAGCAAAATAAATAACCAGTTGTTCAAGATTCATAATATAATCTTGTTTTCTGTTATAAGATTCTCCGCCTTATACATAACATTTCTATGTTTTAATAACTTAGCTTCTTGCATTTTCGGATGACTGAATAACCAAAGGTGATCTGCTAGAAACAATTTATCTGATGGTTTATACATGACAATGTACCTTAGCTCAAATGTTAAAACATTGTACAACAATAAATGATCAATATTTTAGATTTGTGCATTGCATTTCACTAACACCAGAGGTTTTGTTAGCTGTTAGATATTCTTTCAAGACAAGTTATTCTAAATGTGCTATTATCTGGATGTGGGAAATAAAAAAGCTATAGATTTCATGACCACTTCAGAATGCTTTTACAAATTGTGTTCTAAATCTAAATATAAAAATATTCTGAAGTAGTGATTTTGTCTGTGATGAGATAAAGATATGAATGTCCACAGCTGAAAAATTGTCACATTTTTATGTTATTTTATAGCACTTTTGAAGCACCTGCACACCAAGCACACAACTCTTTACTTCATGTTGAAGAATGGAACAGGAAATACTAAGCCAGGGATGGCCAAACTATTGCAACTGAGCCACACATGTTTATGTCCTTGCATTTACTTATAATAAAATATACTGCAATGGAATCAAAACCAAAACCAGAGGTAAAACAATTGAGATAAAATGCAACAGAAAATGAGAAAAACAGGAAACCATTCTTTTAATTAGCAATCAAACAATATAAAATATCCAGTTTTTATGTCTGAGAACTTCATACTGAAGTGTTAATTATCAGAATATCATACATAATAACTTTCATTTGGCTTCACTGCATTTACTTTTAGAGAACATGTTTCCAAGGTAACTTGTATACAGTAGAGCCAAACAGTTATCTGAACCTCAACTGAGTTCTGGGTTAACCAAGGTCCCATCTTATGAAGTGTCCAGCGCAAAGTATGTACGAGGGTAATCCCAAAAGTAAGGTCTCCAAAGTGCTGGGGTTACAGGGAAACTGTTTACTTGGATGCTGGCCTTACTGCTTTTTCCTTCCTCCCTCCACTCTCTACAGAAACCACCGTACATCCCCTGGAGCCCTCAGTCTTAGCTTGACAGCCACTTGTAAAAGAGCTCCTGTTAGCCACTACCTCCAGGTGCAAAGTTCGCTTACTTATTTGGTTTCTTAGTGCAAAAGGGGTTAAACCAATCAAAACTCATCAACAGTGATGGAAGTGTATGGATAGTCTTGTACGGATGTCAAAAATGTCCGCAAGTGGTGTAGGGAGTTTGAAGATGGTCATATGCAAATCCATGACGAGGAAAGAAGTGGTAATTCCCGATGAGAAAATCACAGAGGTTGAAGAAATCATGCTTCATTATCGGTGAATCATTCTTGACGAGCTCTGCATTGTTGTTCCTGAGATTTCTCGAAGTACCATTCACTGGACTTTGATTGAAGAGTTGGAATTTCAGAAGGTGTGCACAAGATGCATCCCAAGAGTGCTGACAGAAGACCACGAAAGGCAACACGCTGAAACTCCCCACCAATTTCCTCAATGCTATGCAAATGAAAAGGACAACCCTTTGGATTCAATAGTCATGGGTGATGAAACCTGGGCTTTCCACTTCACACCTGAAACCAAACAACAATCACGTGAGTGGCAGCACTCTGATTCACACAAGCCAGGAAAATTCAAAAGAACACAGCCTGCCGGTACAGTCATGGCAGCTGTGTTTTGGGATCGAAAGGGGATATTGTTGGTCGACTTTATGGATCCTGGAACAACAATAATTGACGACAGATACTCTCAGACATTAGAAAAAACTCACATGGGCTATTCAGAACTGAAGGAGAGGAATGTTGAGCAAGGGCAAAAGCCTCCTCCATGACAGTGCTCGACCCCACACCGCCTGTCAAACCATGGATCTTCTGCAACAGTTTGGATGGGACATCGTCACCCATCTACCCTATAGTCTGGATTTAGCACCCAGTGACTACCACTTGTCTCCCAAGTTGAAAGAACACTTTGCTGGAAGACACTTCAGTGATGACGACAAAGTGAAAGATGAGGTCCAATACTTCTTCAATAGCATGGCAGTGGGCTGGTATGACATGGGCATATGAAAACTACCACACAATTTACAAAAATGCATCAATCGAGATGTCAATTATGTGGAAAAATAGAAAAATGTTTAAGCTTCAAAACTATGTATCATTTGTTGCAAATAAACATTTCTTTATAATTTTTAAAAAATTGGAGACCTTACTTTTGGGATCACCCTTGTAGTATTAAAATAGAAAGGGTGCACAAAAGAGTGTAGGGGCAGGAAGGTGGCAAATGAAATAGTCACTGAAAATGATGTAGCCGAGTGGATCAATGCAGATGAACAATTGGAAGTGACTGATGAAACAATATTAGAGGCAGTGAATGTAAAGGTTGAAGAAAGTGAAAGTGATAATAAAGACTTTGAAATTGAGAATGAGAAAAACAGAGGATGCAAAGCAGAAGAAAAACCACCGAGTACTTAGAGCAACAGTCAGAGACAACTTCAGCACACCTTCTATTGCTATGAAAGGAAGAGGATGAAATGAAATGCAGGTGTAATGGATGAGTGGAAAAGTGATAATGGAGCAATTGGTGGAAATGAACGGTGGGGGAAACCAGAGAAAACCCGCCAAGATGCCGCTTTGTCCACCACAAAAACCACACATGGGTCACTGGAATCAAACCTGGGCTGCCTAGGTGGTAGGTGAATGGTCTAACTGCTCGGTCATGGTGCCGCCTGTAAATAGTTTTCAAATAAAAAATATAATGTAAATGCTGAAAACCAATACTTTTTTCAAATTTACTACAGTAATACTGTTTTCAGATCTTTTATGCACTAAAAATTAAAACTGTGCATATCAAAGATGCTGTTTAACTTTTTTAAAACCTGTAGCATGCAAGTAGATACATTTTGAACGATAGGTATAGTTCAAGAAGTGTTAAACAAATACCAATGAAATTTGAGGACATTAATATCAATAAAAGACATTATTGTAGTGTAAAATTAAGAATTATGCCTAAAAGAATGTAAAGAATAGAAATTTCACCCCTGACCCCCAAAGAGTTCATTAAATTCTGAGGGACAAATTATTTCCAAGTGTATTTTGCCAAGAGAGAGACATGCACAGGATAAGCATTAAATACAGTTGATTACAGCTGACAAGGAGGCAAGCTGTTCCAAGCTCATGTTTTATAAAGGTTATTGTGCCTAGTAGTGAAGCCAAATTAAATTTATTATACTTTGATATTCTTAGGACTATATCTTTATATAGACTATCTTTAGTCTATGAACTTCTTGAGACTATCTTTATATCTGGGGCCTGGTGAACTTTAAAAGCATGGCAACGTTGGGTAGTAAACATAGATTTTACACAATGGGACAACTGAAACAGTAAGTTCATATTCAGAGGTTCTGGGTTTGATTCTCATTAGATCCACCATTCTGACCTTGGATTCTTTTTACTTTTCCCAGGTTACAATTTCAAAAGACACTTTCTGAATACTCCTATTTGTAAACACATAAAAGCGATGATATGATTCTGCTTTTTAGGGTTTAGTTTCTTTTTAGTTTACTTAGTATAAGATATTGTATTTCACGTTTCAAAGTCTGAATACAATAGTGAGTTTAAAACCAACCAATTTATTATGTTGATAAAATAGTTTTAAAATATTTTTAAGGCTAAATAGCAATGGAAGTTTACTGCTTTATTTATTGTGAAAGAGAAACAATTTAGTATGTCAATCATAAGGCAGCATAAGAATATTACGTGCATAAGATAAAGGATGGCTATAAACCTGAAGATTATATAATTTGCCCAACTATAGTAGGTAGCTGTAATAATTATTGTATGCAAAATATGTTTAATATAAACAAAATAGTTAATAAGAGCACAGAATTACTACCATGCAGGTGGAACGAAGCCATCACCATGTTTGTTGTATCAAAACAACCTTCGTCACTCAGCAAGAGAATGTGGGGTGAGTATGGCTACCTCTTCTCTCGTTCCCATGCCTGGTGTAGCGTATGTAGTGGATGTATTTTTGGGGGAGAACTACTTCTTCTCTTGCATGGAACTTTCTGTCTTCACCTGGCCATGTTTTATACAGTTTCACCTCTCCTTTAGTAAGTGTGGCCTAACCTTGTCTGCAGCGCTAAAATCCTCCTATATCTAAGCATAGGTTCACATGAACCTAACAGTATTGCACCAAGAGAACTGCCTTAAAATTGTTATATTCTCAAAAATTCTAAACTTTGTCATAGTTTTAAGAAGAGACTGTTAATAGATAACCTGTTTTCCTCAATACTGTTACCATTTTGATAGAAAATAAAAACGGAATAAAATATTTATGAAAGAATTAAGTATAGCATTTTAAAAACACGTTTGTGAAAAACCTTCCAAAGTTTTAATATAGTTTGAGAACCCACATAAACTGTTGTTTACAAAGGACAAACCTATTTTGCAATAATAGGTTGCAATGTAATGTGGTATTCCTGAAACTGAAGTGACTTTCAACTATGGAATAATGCAACTTTCTCATGATTTCCACATTCTTTGGACAACATGCAGCCATTTGGTGTGGACCTACTAGACCTTGAAACAATTGCTTCAGGCACTGTTGCTAAACACCACCTCTCAAAGAGTACTTAATACTGGAATTGCTCATTTCTACACATTTTGACTAATTTGGCTGAAATGTTTATCACAGTTTTGTTCAATATACTTATAACAGAAAATTAATTTTTGTGGCCTGATTCAGTCTAACTTTTCAAGAAAATAAGTAATATCCAGTTGCATATGAAATGCCCCTTGTGGCAAAAATTTTAAAATTTTAAATCAAGTATATTGTTTCTAGAAAATAGTTCTTTATAGCCAAGGATTACATTTCATGCAAATGAAAACTTTTCCTACAAAACAATAATACAGTATGAAATACACATTAAATTACTTGAAGTCTAAATCCAATACTATGATATCAGAAAAGGCCTCTTTAGATCTTTGCATCCTTCTTCAAAGAAAGTCTACTAAAAATATGGGCAAAACTGAACGAAAATTGCATCATTAGGAACATTTTAAATAGTAAAAATGTAAGATAATGAGATTATGACAAAATCACATTTTAAAATTTCATGCCCTATTTGCACATATTTTCATATGTCCATTTAAATATTGTGTTTGGGCATAATTTTAAAAACAGTGATTTTTGTTCATAATTTTGTCATAAATTTAGTACTGAGTACCCTTTACTAGAATTGGCTTGCATGAAAATGTTAATCAATTTGATCACCTTGTAATGTGTGGCTGTTGGCTCCCGAAAGACCCCTGCATGGCCAGCGCTGTGCTTAGCAAATGTGGAAAATGCACAAGTATGACAAACTGATACCAGTTGCTAACTTCCTGCAGTAAGCTAAACATAATTACAAACAAGTCACTGCTGGAACTTTTAATAAAAATAACATTTGATGCTCCGTTTCACCTTGTTTTCTCTTGTTCTTTATTATCAACATTAGTATTTCTATTAAAACAACAACTACTCTTGTTAAAATGCTGTTTAGTCACAGGATATCTGTTTCATAGATCTTGTTTGTTGTAGTAGTGGCAGAGGTTGTGGTGGTGGCGGTGGTAGTAGTGGAGGTGGTGCTAGTGGCAGCAGTAGCAGTGACAGTGACTGATGGTTGTGTCACTGATATAGTGAGAGGTTTGGCTATGGACAGAGGTGCCTGTTGCTGGCCTGAGGCAGCCACGGCTGCAAGATGTGTGAGAGAACCTGACATAGGTGCCGCTGCTGAGAGCCCGTGTCCCAGACCCATCTTCGCTAGCAGGTTACTCTCACTGCCCGTCTTCTTGAGCAACAGGTCTGGGGGCGGCACCACAGCCAGGCCACCTCCCCCACTTCTTTGTAGCTGCTGCAGCCTTGCATATTGCTCTTGCAGTGCACGTTGTTTGCGTAGCAGCTCCTGGTGACGCTGTTCTAGGATTTCCTGCCGCGCCTTGTTTCCTGTGCTAGTGGTTGTCGTTGTGCCTGTTGTACTCGTTGTGGTGGACTTGTTCTGCATCCCCTCTTGTGAGTTGATACTTTCACAGCTCGAACTATTGCTGGCAGGATTGAAACCTTGTTGTTGCTGCTGTGACTGCTCCCCTTCAGGTTGTTTGGCAACGGAGATGTTTCCCCTGAGTGGTTCTCTCAGGCTACTCCTGCCAGGAGCACCCCTTCTTAGGAGGGTGCCGCTCCCTATGCCCATTTGGGGCTGGCTAGGTGGCACTGTACCTCTGGGCGGCAGTGACGGACTGGTAGGTGATGCCAAGGGGGATCTCGAACTAGTCCTAGGGGGCGGAGGGGGTGGTACTCGGCGTCCCGCCAGATGTGACAGTAGCTCCGAGTTGCGTTCTGGCACAGGAGGCTTGGCATCTGCTTGCAGCCTGGACAGTGCCACCGTGGGTGGGGAGTTACCTCCGCCATCTGAGCTGGAAGGATATGAGTGCAGCCGGCGCAGGGAGGTAGTGCCCCC